>JADLZN010000202.1:0-30911 GCA_018155175.1 Sinocyclocheilus anophthalmus
GACAGATGTGATGTCTTGAGTCTAGGTGTACACAATGTGCAAAGAAATAGAGAAAGCGACAGAGAGCATTAGATCAGCAGCCTAATGTGTCTACAAGGACAGTCCAGCATTACTGAATCAAATGGACAGCACTAAATGGAAAGTTTTTTTTTCTTTTCATTTCTTTTCATTCTCATTCTTCTTTTCCCTCAATATTCCAGCCTTCCCAGTGGTGTCTGGTGAAAATAACTGCCATCTCTTGTGCAGACGCCTCCTAATGAAAAGATGAAACTCGTGAAGCGTCTGTGGACAAAGATAAGATAATGTGTTAAAGAGGGGTTTTAATCTCACTAAGAGAAAGCGTGTGATGCTGCTTAGAGGCTGATTTTAGATGCAGGGAAAACAGACAGGGACCTTCACAAGAGAGACAAAACATTCCTGTTGTTGCAAAGAGATTGAGGGATTGTGTCTCAATATGTGTAATTCCCTTCTACACAGTATCCAAAAAAGCAATATGACAGCAGGATGTCATGATACAGTAGGCGGACAATACCAATATGATGTACTGCATCTGCTGAGATTCTGATGTGTGAAACAAGTGGACAAGTTGCTATCCCATAAGGCTACGGGAGTTGAGGAGCTGTCAGATTTGAAAAAGTGGACAAAAAAGTGGGGAAATGTGAGCTGGCAGTGCTATTGATATTAAAAAAAGATGTTACCCAATTAAATTATTTTCACAGTTAGTAGACTATAGGGTTGGTAAATTTTACATGAGTGTGAGTGAATTATGACAAAACATATGTTTTGTGTGAACTATCCCTTTAAATATGTTCTTATTGGGACTTATTTTGTCATTATGTCTATTACTTCTCTCCCATTGTGAACAGCTACATAACATGACACTGACATGTCTTGTAGTGGTTTGTTGGGTCACATGCTATTGCTTGTGTTAACACGTGGTAGATGCTATTCTGTAAATGCTGTATATCTATTGGATAATCTTGTGGATTCTGCTGAGATTTTAGACCGTCTGCTAAGCTCATCTCTCTCTCACAGACACACACAGAGCGACTGGACAGAAGGGTCAGCAATTCTGGCTGGCAGTTATGTTTTGGCAGGGCCTCCCATCCGGAAAACAGAGAGCAAAAGAGCAGCCTGTAGTTCAGCCGGCCTCTGAGGGACGAGGCTTAACTTGCAGAAGATGAAAACACATGCACAAGCAGAGTGCTAAAAATATAGAAGGACGACTAATGCTTTCACGCACAAGCATGTTCATGCGTGCTAGAAATGCTAGACAAAATACACACACACCCAAACACATAGATTACAAAATCCTCATATCCCTGTCAATTAGCTGAGCCTCTGGCCCACTTATAGCTTTCCAGAACCCTGACACCAGCCTCACAACAGCAGAGCTCCAACTGCGCCAGGGAAACCACTTCTGTCCACACGTAATTAACTCACAGAATAGCTCTGAGAGCCATTTCTTCCATTACCCCTCCCGCTGTTCCCCTGAACACTCGTTTTCAAACCCTCTGTCAGGGAAGAGTGGATGTTTCTTTTGAGTTATTCAAAAGAACTGGCTGTGGAAAATGGCAGGCATTATACTCCGAGCCTCCGTCGGCAGAAAAGCCCACTATACGGAGTGACAGTTAGCGTGCCACAGAGCCACATGCGTTTCCGGCTTCTCTGCAGACCGGCGACATTAGCTCTGCCCTGGGGTAGAGGCCCAAGTATGGCCCCCTTTGTTTGCCATCTCCAAAGCCTTGCTTTTCAGGCTCAAAACTGAGTTTTAAAAGTGGCTTGGGGTCAAATTTAAAGGCATGGGGGTTTTAGGGAGCGTATGAACGAAAAATACTATTTTTGGTTTGCAGCCCATAGACTTTTTTTTTTTTTTTTCTTGCTATTGTGAGTGTTTTGATTCATGTTTCCACTGCAAATATGCAATTGTACAAAAACTTATATATTATAAAGTGGCCATAAAAAGTGTGTAAAAAAATACATGAATGAATGAATACTACTTGACCAAACATTGTACAAAAACTTATATAATATAAAGTGCCCATAAAAAGTGTGTAAAAAATAAATGAATGAATGAATACTACTATAGTTCACTCATTCATTCATTCATTCATTCATTTTAAATGCTGCATATTTTGGAGTATGTTCATATTTTAATGTAATCAATCTCTTTACTTCCCATACTCACTGTAACGACCTTGGGAACAAGTTGGGTAAAAGTAATTGCAAATTAAATGGTTAGGAAAAGTAGTTCGTTCTGAGAAAAGGTTGACTGTTATTAATTTGCTGATTCTCCTCGGTTTGACATGTTTTATCCAATTCAAAAACATTCAGACATTTTTGTTGCATCCATTCAAATATTTAAAAAAGAGAGGAGAGAGAGAGAGAGATTAAAGAAAATGGATCAGCAGATTTCAGTCTGACTTATTCATTCCTATAAGATGTTAATGTAAATGAAACAAGGTGGAGGCAAAGCCATTCTAGCAATGATTGAATTCATCTCAGTGCATGTTTGACCTGTGTCTGCCCCCATCTAAATGCTCTGAATTATGGCTGCTTCAGAGTGCATCTTTGAGTGACATCTTAAATGGTCTCCATCTTACCTCTATAATGAGCTGGAAGAGAGACAGAGATTGTGCAAATCACAATTACATGCTGTTATATTACATTAACTGCCTCTTAAAATCAGACAATGTTCTGTTCCATTTGCAATGAGATTATTGGATAAAACTGTTCTTAGAAGAGAACCTAAAATAGGAGCACAAGCTAGGAAAAGCGGAAACCAGTTAAAGGGTTTAATTCACCCAAAAATCCCTCAATGCATCCTTGGTGTATATGACTTTCTTATTTCAGACAAATCCAGTCGGAGTTATATTAAAAATTGTCCTGGCTATTTCAAGCTCTATCATTGCAGTCAGCGTGTGTTTGCAGTTGAACCGTCCACAAGTCGTCAAATAAAGTGCGCGCATCCATAATAAAACACAGCTCTGGGGCGTGAATAAAGGCCTCCTGTAGTGAATCAATGCATTTTTGTAAGAAAAATATCCATATTTCCAATGTAATAAACACTTTTCTCTCACTTCCGGTATATGTCATATGCGGAAGCCGTTCCGGTGGATGACGTAGGACGTCAGCGTTGCGTGATTAGTGACGAATGCGAAGAGAAAACAAAACACCGGTCATGAATTAGAAATGCAAAATGAGGATTTGTATAGAAAAATGTCAGAGGATTTCGATATAAACAAAGAGGAGACTGGTTTTCCTTTGCAAAAGTAAGGAAAATTAGCTTCCTTTGCTCCTGTTAACAAACTCGCGAGACTAGCATACCTCAGAGGCCGCGCCTGCGCATACGTGCTGCGTCTCCACGGAAAGGCTATCTGCAATGACCGATACGGAAGTGATATAAAAGTTTTTATTACGTTTGAAATATGGATATTTATTTTTACTAAAACGCATGGATTCACTACAGGAGGCATTTATTCACCCCTCGGAGCCGTGTGAGGCACGTTTTATTATGGATGCGCATGCTTTATTTGACGACTTGTGAACTGTTCAACTGCAACACTCGCTAATTGCAATGATAGAGTTTAGAATAGCCAGGACAATTTTTAATATAACTCCACCTGGATTCGTCTGAAAGAAGAAAGTCAAATACACCTAGGAGTCCTCGATGGTGAGAACCAAGATATTTTCATTTTGGGTGAACTAACCTTTGAAGACCGTTTTTCCGAGTTTAGAGCAGAAAAAAAGGATGGCTTAAGCTGGGAGAGAACAAACTTATAGGGAAGAAAAAGAACCTTGAACAGAAAACTATACTTAATATGCCAGCACTTATAGGTTTCACTTGAATGCTTCAGCACACAAGCAGAATGGATAACAGACAAAATCATCTAATGTACAAAAAAATCCACCCATCTCTGACATTTAAGACCGATTTCTAAAGTATCTTCCATGCTCAGGCTAAACCATAACCAAATTTTAATTGTTGGCTTTCAGTTACCATTTTTGTGAAATGTATGTGCATACTGTAATGTAGAGTTCTAGAGTTTAGTGCCGGAATAGTAAAACAGAAGCGAAGACTAACAGTAACAGTAACAGGCTGTATGGCAGCGGTGTGCGAGGAGCTTTCTGTGGTCACGCATACTGCTTCTTTTGTTGTTTTTCACTGGAGGAAACCGTAGCTGAAGACGGCACAATAAGCGATAGATGAAAAGCCAATGCACGGCCTTGAGGGGCCTGAGTGGTGTGACAGCCAGGCACTGGAGTTGTGAAGCTGCGGAGATGTGGTAGTAGTCTGAAAGACTGATTGGCATGAAATGTTCATCAACTGAACACTAACAATCGAAATTGGCTGGACTTGCAGCTCTATGTGGACAGAATACTAGGCTGATGGAAAATGCTAGATGTTGAGTCTCTTTAGTTTGATGGACAGTTATACTCAAGAAGAAAATGAACATTCTGTCATCATTCCAAACCTTTATGACTCTTTTCACACTTTTCTTTCGGGGAGCTACACAGGTAGAATTTTTGAAGAATATTCTGGCCGATCTTTTCTAATTAACAAAAGTGGAGCACTGGATGGCTTTTTATCCACTGAAATGCTGGTCTAGTTCTCCTTGACATGTCAATGAGAGAAAAAGCAATATCTGTTTGTTCTTTTGAGCCAACTCTTAATTGAATCAACTGATCCATTTCACAGAAGTCTGAATGCCTTTTTTCATAATGTCTATGATACTTCTGTGGTGTTTTTTGGAAACTTCAGTTTCCATTCAGTAAAATTACACCCCAAAAAATTAACACTGTACATGTTGTTCTAAAAATGTATGACATTTCCTTTTGTGGAACACAAAACTTTTTTTGACTTTTTGAAGACTGTTGTGGATATGCCTTTCTATATATTAAAATTGGGGGAGCCCAGATATCTTCTGAAGTCTAGCAATGGCTTTGTGTGAGGAACAGACCAAATGTACGTCTAAAAGTCTGGTATAGCTCTCCTTGGCATGTTAATGAGAGAAGAAGCAGTATATGATTATTTTGATCCAATGAATCAGTTGATCTATTTCACGAAAGTCTAAATGATTCTTTCAGAAGTCTGGCTGAACTAATTTTTATAATATTTTTTTCCCTTTCTTTCTTTTCTCAATTTCAGTGCCCATTCATTTTGATCACATGGAAAAGAGCAACCATCACATTATTCAGAATTTCTCTTTTTGTGTTCCATGAACA
The DNA here is from genome assembly GCA_018155175.1 of Sinocyclocheilus anophthalmus. NCBI lineage: Eukaryota > Metazoa > Chordata > Actinopteri > Cypriniformes > Cyprinidae > Sinocyclocheilus > Sinocyclocheilus anophthalmus. Next base: position 5,227 of record JADLZN010000202.1, read on the forward strand.
AAATATCAGAGACCCCCCCACCCGACACACACACTCACTCTTTCCTTACAGAGACTTAATGCAGTGTTTTAAAGAGATGAACGTCTGATCACACACTGACATTTTCCTGACAGTCGTGTATGTGAATAGCCTGTTACAGTATCTTAATGCCTCTTTGAACACATTAACTGTCACATAAGATTTAACCAGCCATTTTGTAATCCCTGTCTGAAGCATTAACATTGCGCTGGCATATCGACGTCCTGCAGATCGGAGCCTACACACTCATCTCTGTTATTAGTGCTATTGAGGTACCGTCGCTTGACTGAGCGTTCATTGGTGCATGACAGAGCTTTGTGGGGTGAACGTACATCCACACCTCTCCCTAGACACTGGGCAGCAATCCAGCCTTACGGTCTCATAAAAGCATACAGGAAGTGGCACTAATCTCTTTCTGTGGTCTGGTGTCTCAGCCAGACCCAACTAACCTTTACTTGCCCACAATGCAACCATACTGCAGAGACCGCCACTATAGTCTGCCCTTGAGGTCAGGAGGACATGTTCGGGGGTTTGCTTGAGGTCAGCGAATGGCCGTAATTGAACAAGGATGCTAAATTGGTTTGTGACAACTAGTATTCTGAACAGTCTTGAGAGACATTCTGCGTGGGTTTAAATGTTAGCCTCTTGTGATGGGTGACTGAAGAATGCCATTCATAGCGTTCTTTCTTTTTGCAGCATTGATTTCCTGGAATTTAAATGCTTAACAATAAAAAAACAAAGTTGTGAAGCGACATGTTTGTTGCTCTTGTATAGATGTCTTTATTTCTATTCTCACTCTCATTTTTTTCTCAATCTGTCAATGAATATCTTTGTATGGTCCACCACAGAAGACTTTTTTTTTTTTTTGCAAACGCCAGCAATCAATTGATTCGCAGATAACTGCAACACTTTATGCTTTTTTTGTCTGATACCATTTTCTAAATTGATTAATCTTACATAGCATTACACTGTGAAGGAACCGAACAGTGATTCTACCCTATTCTTTCTTTGCAGGAGAAAAAGAACATTAAAAGTAAGCCATGGTTAACCCACATTTTTGCTCTTCAACAAAAGGCAGCATGCTTTCGTTTTTTAGATTTGCACTCACCCACTCTTGCTTGTGCCATACCTCACATTTGGTCATTAACCGACCATCTCTAACACTGCAGCTTTGTGCTTTGGCATCAAAGGTTAGGGATTTCAGCATTTAGTGTGTGAGTGCATTTCAGCTTAGTGAACTTCATATTCAACCTTGTTTGTGCATAGACTTTCAGCACATCTGATGGTTATCTGTTTGCTTGTCAAGTGTTTAAAAGTGTAAACAGAATTATTTTTGTTCAGAAGACATTCTGAATAGAAGAGATATGAGATGTTAAGGATACTTGTGGCTTTGTGGCTTTGAATATAAAACGATCTCTTCTCCAACCCTGGGAAAATAAGCAATCATTCAGATGCGTGACAGTTAGAGCCTTTAGAAAATGCTTGTATAATCCCTTTAATTTGCATACATGTGTTAAAGATGTAACCCAATAGCATGCCACTTCACAGCAAATCCTTCAATATGTCGTTCCATAAGTACACTGAGGCGGTCCCTCAGGCCAAGGAGGGGATTAAACAAGAAAAAGACACATTGTCTTCATTTCCATACAACTTTGCTCAAATGTGATAGCTTTTGTAGAGTCAGCTTGTTAGTAGAAACATAAAAATAATGCATACACAACACTCGCAGAAAAACAAATCAACTACACACAGCAATTAGAGATGGATTCAGGCCATTAGTTTAGGAGTCAGAAGTCATGGAACAGTAGAATTGCCCCACGTTTTCAAAGCATGGTCTTCTTTTTAGAGCTCACATTATTTGTTCCTTTGTTTAATTTATGCTTTAGCTTTAAGTGTTGTTGTTTGTGTATGTATGTTTCCATTTTGTGTAATGTGGTATGTGTTGACCATGAAGTTGCAGTGATTTAAAAAAAGCACAAATCTGATCAAAAACATTTGTCAAACAATTGTAAAACCCATTTCATGAGACACATACCACAATTATTTTTTTGTGTCAATATTTCAGTGTTTTCTTCAGTTTCTCCAGTTGTTTAAAGCCAAACAGTGTCATTAATGTTCCACCACTTCTGTTTCCTTCTCTCTGTTTCCCCCAGACTCTCGGCCCCTGCCTGACGTAGCTATGACGGGTAAATGCACTCGGGAGTGTGACGAATATGGCCATTCGGATGCCTGCTGGATGCCTGTGCGCACCTCTCCTGAACGTAGGCCCAAGGCCACCCATCCCAAACTCTCCACCTTCATGACCTCCCCCGGGGGCAGCGTTGCCGAACAGCCCGGCAGCCAGGAGATGGTAGCTGTTGCCAACGGGGACCCCTCGCACCTGCTGGGCGACCGTAACCGTAATCTCCTTAACAAGAAGATGGCCTCCTCCTCCTCATCCTATGACACGTTTAGTTCAGTTGGATTTTCTGCCAGCGAGGAAACATCTCGCCCCACCGAGGAGATTCCGCTAGCGCCCACGGGTGAATACAAGCCGACGCAATGCGGAACTCTCACCAGGCGGGAAGTTTACCTGTAAACGACACACAGTGACTGCGAGGGATGATGACAGTGATTCCGCATTGTCAGAGATGCTGTTAGCAAACCAAACCCTAAAACAAAAGCGACATGGATTTTCCTCAAACTGCTCGCGCAATTAGTGCGGCACTACTTTCGAACTTAAATAGCCGTCTGAGTAAAAACTGTGGAATTACATGTTGTAAATGTGCGTGAGAAGGATGAGATGGAGGAGGGGGAAGTGGCCGAGGTGGAGAGAAAGGAATGTTGGTGGATCAGTGCTACTTTGCTGCTAGCGTATCAGGCCCCGTAGACTTCCCCAAAGTGCTGCCTGGTTTCTGTAGACCTCTTTCTAAACATGCATGCATCATTTAGCCCCTTAAGAGTGTGTGCCCCTTGAGATGGACCTGGACTATACCTTTTTGTCTTTGTTTTTATAACTGATTGTGAACCAATGACAAAGGTTCTGTCTTTTAATCCTTTTTTATTTTGGGGGGAGTGTTTTTATGTGGATGTATTTTGTCCATATGCAATCAGTCAAAGTACTGAACTGTCCGGACAACCAATCACATTAATGAAGAAGAAGAAAAAAAAAAGACAGGCTAATGATGGACGAAAATCATCGTACGACGATCAGTGATGGCATAACTACATGATGTCGGAGCGCTTCGTACGTCATCATTGACTTTAGCCTTTTACAAGGGTTTGTAGATACTCAGATGGCGCAAGTGAACAGCATATGCGCTGTAAATTATGAACTTACAGCGTGAGAAGCAAGTTTACCTGTGTGCCTATCAACTTTATGTACAAGTGAAGGAACACAAGCATACACAGATCCACTAATGCACGTTTTTTTGTCGTGTGGGTGAAGTATTGTACACACACACACACACACCCATATGTAACATATATCTATATATATATATATATAAAATCTGTAAACATACTCTGGAATCACGCATTGAAATCACGAGCGACACGTTTTCATCCCGCTCCCATACACCTCTGGAAGTAGAGGGAGGTCATTTACATCTCAGAGCTTGTCAGTTATTTGCCTGAATGCCATGGGTTTGTTTAATTGTGGTTCATCTCTCTATAGAAATGTGAAACTATGCTGAAGCTTTTGTAGTCTCAAGTTGGCCTCCCGGCGCACACACTTGCCAACACACACACAATTGATCCACACATTGTACATATACATTATAATTATCCCATAAAGCCACAGGAACACTATTTGGATATGCTGCTGGGGTGAATTAGTTTAATAATATTGCCCTGCTGAAGAGCTTGGGCTGGCCCTGTGTAACATTCCTAGTATGAATGTTAAATAGAGCAATAAACTCATTCAACAGATTCACTCTCAATCTCACACACTTCAGAAGAGTAATCAAGGATGAGAACTCGTGTCCCTCGTGTAGTACAATCACATTCAAAGTTCAGCTACTACAGGCACGATAGGAGCTATTGCAATGTGACACATGATGCCGCTGTATAACCAAAGTATCGGGAACAACATGACGTGATGTCTCAAAGAACTGGGACAGGAAAGCTACTTTTTAGGTCACATGTTGCTTTAATTACCTTTACATATGTTTCAGTGCAATGTGGTGATACCACATGCACAATTATACATGCATCATGGGCCTATCCCAAACCATTTGCCAGAGGAGGAGTATACTTAGGAGGCATCGTGCTTTTACAAAAAGGTGGTAAATTATTCAGATGCAATTGTTTTGTTTTTTTGTTTTTTGTATGTTAATGATTCCATAAGTTTGAACAGACTGCCTTTTTTGCAGCTTCCAGATCTGTAGTCTGTATGTACTACTCGTGTTTAAAAGAAGTGCTCTGATGCTTACAAACTGTATACATAGATATGTACTTTTTATTGCACGTTTAAAGGGAATCTACACTTACTATGAAGAAGAAAAAAAAAAGTGTACAAATATCATAACTTGTGAACATGGAAGACCACTGCTTGCGTTTGTTACAAACAGACACTAGACATTGTAGTATGACTATGTATATTGATTTGACGAGGATGAAAAAAAATCATACACATTTGTTATTCAGTCATTTAGCATCATATCATCCGTTACCCATTTAAATGATTTATTTATAATTTTGTTTTATAGCAAAAGTGCTTTTATTCATTGGTTCTGTAATGTTTATATCCTTTTCACATAAACATACCTTTCATTATTATGTAGATTCATTATGTAGTTGTGAAACTTGATTCCAAAAGAATTCAAAAGGAGTCTTGCATACCTCACAACTTTCCATTGTATTTGTTTTTCAAATATACACTCATAATGATGCCCTCTGCATATCTCATCAGTCATATCTTTCCCTTTCCCTTTCCTTTCCAGTGCCACTTTGTATATGTAGTGCTTCTGTAAAAAGGAAAAAAAAAATCAAAACAAAACTAGAGAGTGAATGCAAAATATGCAACTGTGCCTTTTTATACTTTTATTGGTATGACTCGTTGGTTTTAACCATTATGAAACCAATTGTACTGAGATGCTTTCTAAAAGTGGAGGAAGAGTACTTTATGCTGAAACTACAGTCCTGGCAATTTTACCATGATAGACTTTCAAATAACAAAAGCTTTTATCTTGTGGCTTCTTTAAGTAAGTTCAGTCAAACTTTGTCAAGTATATTGATGTGTACCAACTGTACATGTCATAGGTGATACCCTGGTATATCCATCCATTTCAAAGTTAGCATGGTCACACGTCCAAACTGTGATTTTTTTACAGCAAGGATAACTTTAGTCACGAAAGCGAGAGTTCGAAAAGGATCGGTAACAACATAATGCTGCAATGGCGGCATTGGAAAACAGAGGAAACGCAAAGTGTGTCCTTGAGGGATGAAACAAACATGCCTTGAGACATTCTGCAATTTTCATGATATGAAAAGGTAGAAGAAACACAAAGCTCCAAAGGTTTGTGAATGGGACACACACCTCAGAGGACTATAAAGTAGATATACAGTATATATATATATATAGCTGGTTTCTTACACTAGGCAGTTACTACATCTTAAAAAAGAAACTGAGGAGATCAACACCTACGTCTACTGTACATGCCTGGAAAAAGTCTGCACCTTAATTCCTAAAAGACATCTGACTTTGTTGTCGACGTGCTAAAACCAATTTTGTTTAATTGTCGTTTGCATTCTGAGGTGTGTGTTCCTTAAGCTTTCAACTTAGAAGAAGATATAAGACTTAAGTTGTAGCACTTAGGTCATAGGACACATCACAGATAATGAAAAAAATTAATTGTAATTTTAATCATACTCTATTTGTCCTTTGACTTGGATGTTGATGTAGAATTGAGAATTGATTTTAATCATTGTTTTATTAGGAGTCACTATGCACGCAGCTTAGCTGAACATGGCAAATGTACTGAGCGCAAGCCCACCTCTATTTATGATCTATTTTACATATTTTTTTGCTTTTGTACAGGTATTTCTGTAAATAAATTGCTTGTCAGTTTTGTCTCTGCAGAAATTAAAATATACCATGATACAACAGTGACTGGATTTTATTTTTTTTATTACACAACGGATATTACGTAATCATTAAATTTGTCAAATAATACAGTGAATACTTAATGTATGAATGCAAACAAACAATCAAATGAATAAATAAAAACAAAACACTTTTATTTTAGTTTAGTTTTAGTTTTCTTCTTCTGCTGGTTAACAAATGCCAGCCAGTAATACATTTCACATGAATCACAAGTCATAGAGCACACTTATATAGCCAACACAGGCTAGCAAGCAACACACCTATAAATGGAGCCTTTTACTTAGTTAATTTGTGATGTCAGAAGCAGGCCTCTTTGCCATCTGTTGACAGCATACAGTAAAGTTTAGAAATGATTAGAGAGCAGACAGTATTTTCCATTTTCTCAATGCTGTTAAAAATTTCATTGAGTGTCAATCATCAATCAGACATACTCACAGCACAGTTTACTTTTAATGAATTCCTAAACAGAATCACACTCAGTATATTAAAAAAAGTGTCTAGACTTTTATATAGAACAACACTCAAAGCCAGAATTAACACTGATACTCAGGGTTTCTGACTCATCCAAAAGATCCAGTAAAAAATGTGTGATGTAACATTACAAATCAGTACCACACTTTTTTCATCCAAATGTTTATGTAATCTCACTACAATGTAATGTACCAAAAATAAAATGTTTCTCTCTGCTGTGATCTTTCAAATCAAATCTGTTCAAATCAGATTTAACAATGTGTCCAGACATTTTAAGACAACCGCTTTGTTTAGATTAGTATGTACTTGTCTGGTGTACAATGATAATTAACTGGCACAATATAGTTCTGCCTTTTTTCTTTGAGAAGTAGGCCAAACGTGGAACTAATTCTCATATACTGTATATAGGAGTAGGACAATGAAACTGAAATGAAACTGGTCCTTTTTCTCTGATTTTACATTCCATCAGTAAGAATGTGAATGTTGAATTAGCAGTGCAATGCTACACAACATAATGGGAGACATATCAGTGCTAAAAAGAGGACAAATTGTTGGTGCGCATCTCACTGGCACATCTGTGACCAAGACAGCGAGTATTTGTGGTGTATCGAGAGCTATGGTATCCAGGATAATGTTGGCATACCACCACAAAGGACGAACCACATCCAAGAAGAGTAACTGTCGATGCAAGAGGCAACTGTCTAAAAGGGATGTTTAGGTACTAGCCCAAATTGTATGCGAAAAACATAAAACCACAGCTCCCCAGCTCCCTATAGAATTAAATGCACTCCTTGACTCTCCTGTTCCCAGCAAAACTGTTCTTCGGGTGCTCCACAGGGCCGATATTCATGGTCAGGCTGCTATAGCCAAGCATGTTGTCACTCATGCCAAGGCCAAATGTTGGATTTAATGGTGCACAGCATGGGCTGTGGACAATGCGAAACATGTATTGTTCTCTGATGAGTCCAGCTGCACTGTTTTTCCCACATCCATGGGGGTTACACTGTGGAGAAGCCCCAAAGAGGCTTACGACCCGGACTGTTGTGTGCCTGAGTGAAGCACAGGGGTATTTCAGTGATGGTTTGGGCTGCAATATCATGGCATTACCCACTGTGCTTGATGGATATGTCACTGCCAAGGACTACCAAGCCATTATGGAGGACCGTCTTTACTTAATGGTTCAAACCCTGATAGTGGAGCCATGTATCAGCAGGATAATGCACCAATACACACATCAAGACTGGTGAGAGAGTTGTTTGATGAACATGAAAGTAAAGTTGAAGATCTCCCCGGCTTGCACAACATTGTACATTGGATAACACTGGGAAAGCGTACCCAGTTGGGACGCTACGGAAGCCACATCCCGCACATAGGAGGTATCATGTGGAATTACACATATGAGATTATAGAATCTCGCAAACGTGCTAGGCGTCGCCCAGCCGGCAGCTCTACAGATGTCTGCTATCGAGGCGCCCCGCGCCAATGCCCAAGAAGATGCCACTCCTCACGTAGAGTGAGCTCTCACTCCGAGGGGGCATGGTAAACGTTGGGCCTGGTATGCCAAGACTATAGCCTCCACTAACCAGTGGGCAAGTCTTTGTTTGGAGACAGCCTTTCCCTTCTGCTGACCTCCAAAGCAGACAAAGAGCTGGTCTGAGGCCCTGAAGCTCTGCGTACGGCCCACATAATTGTGCAGAGCGCGAACGGGACAGAGCAGAGCGATGGCTGGTTCTGCCTCCTCCCGGGGCAGCGCTTGCAAGTTCACCACCTGATCCCTGAAAGGCGTGGTGGGAACTTTGGGCACATATCCAGGCCGGGGTCTCAGGAAAACGTGAGAGTCAGCTGGCCCGAATTCAAGGCACGTATCGTCGACAGAAAATGCCTGCAGGTCCCCTACCCTCTTGACCTAGGCCAATGCTGTGAGGAGCGCTGTCTTTAATGACAGAAACTTAAGTTCTACTGACTGCAGAGGTTCGAAGGGCTCCTCCTTCAGGGCCATGTGGACCGAGGGGAGATCCCAAGAGGGTAACAGGTGAGGGCGCAGAGGATTTAACCTCCTTGCCCCTCTGAGAAACCTGATGACCAAGTCGTGCTTCCCCACAGACTTACCGTCTACTGCATCGTGATGCGCGACAATGGTGGCAACATACCTTTGAGGGGGAAGGGAGACAGCCTTCGCTCCAGCCCTTCATGCAGAAAGGAGAGCACGACTGCGATCGGGCATCTACGGGGGTCTTCCCGGCGGGAAGAGCACCAACCGACGAACAGGTTCCACTTCAGCCTGTAAGCGTGTCTTGTAGACGGGGCTCTAGCTGAAGCGATGGTGTTTACTACCGCTGGAGGTAGCCCACCTAGAACCTCCGCGTCCCGTCCAGGGACCACAAGTGGAGCTTCCACAAGTCTGGACGCGGGTGCCAGAGGGTGCCCCCTCTCTGCGAAAGGAGATCCCTCCTCCGACTAGGCCCATATGGCGCTACCAAGAGGACCTGCTCCTCGTCCTCCCTGACCTTGCAGTGTCTGTGCGAGAAGGCTCACTGAGGGAAACGCATATTTGAGTAGGCCCCGAGGCCAGCTGCACGCCAGTGTGTCCGTGCCGAGGGTTCCCTCGGCCAGGGTGTAAAACAACTGGCAATGGGACGTGTTTGGGGAGGCAAACAGGTCTACCTGAGTGTCCCCAAAGCGTCTCCAAATCAGCTGGACTGTCTCGGGGTGGAGTCGCCATTCTCCCAGAAGGGCGGGCTGACGTGAGAGCCCGTCAGCGCGAAGCGCCGAAGCGACCTCAGCATGATTCTGACTTCCAAGGAGGAAGATGGCGGGCGAGTTGCGACATGCAACGGGAGCGTAAACCGCCCCGGTTGGTTGATGTACGCAACGGTCACAGTGCTGTCCGTACGGACCAGTACGTGTTTGTCGTGTAGCAGCGATTTGAAGCGGTGCAGAGTAAGGCATACTGCTAACAACTTGAGGCAGTTGATGTGCCACTGCAGTCGGGGCCCCGACCAGAGCCCCGCAGCGGCATTCCCATTGCACATGGCACCCCACCCCTGGCAGAGGCATATGTTGACACAAAAACATGCCTGGATACTCGCCCAAGGGAAACCCCTGTCCGAAGAAAGGCAAGATCTGACCACGGGCTGAGGGTCTGACGGCAGAACGGGTTTGCGCCTAAATCGCGGAAATGGTAACAGAAACCCGGTAAGTTCCGTGTCGCCATGCCCATCTCGGGACCCGGTCGTGAAGCCAACGCTGAGGTGGTCTCATATTAAGCAACCCGAGCGGCGTGACAGTGGTTGCGGATGCCATATGCCCCAGGAGCCGCTGAAATTGTTTCAGTGGAACCGCCGTCTTGCGCTGGAAGGCCCCAGGCAGTTCAGCATCGACTGCGCACGCTCTACTGAGAGACGTGCTGAGAGGTTGACCGAGTCCAGCTCCATGCCGAGAAAAGAGATCCTCTGCACCGGGGAGAATTTGCTCTTTTCCCAGTTGACCCGAAACCCCAACCAGCTGAGGTGACTGAGCACCATATCCCTGTGTTCGCCCAACTGCGCTCGGGACTGGGCCAGTATGAGCCAGTCTTCGAGGTAGTTGAGAACGCGAATGCCCTCTTCCCTCAATGGAACGAGGGCTGCCTCCACGACCTTGGTGAACAGGTGACACGAGGCGACAGGGATAGCCCGATGGGGAGGACCTTGTACTGATATGCTCTTCGAACGCAAAGCGGAGAAACGGTTTGTGTCGAGGGAGAATCGAGACATGAAAGTACGCGTCCTTGAGGTCGACCGCTGCGAACCAATCGAAAGGACGGACGCATTGAAAGATGCGTTTCTGCATCAACATCCTGAACAGGAGCTTGTGAAGGGCCCGGTTCAGTACGCGCAGTTCCAGGATTGGTCGTAACCCACTGCCTTTTTTGGGTACGATGAAGTATGGGCTGTAGATACCTGACCTCATCTCGGCTGGAGGGATCGGCTGTATCGCGTCCTTCGCTAGCAGGACCGCGATCTCTGCACGCAAGACAGGAGCATCCTTGTCCGGCACAGAGGTGAACCGAATGCCCCTGAACTTGGGAGGGCGCCGGGCGAATTGAATCGCGTAGCCGAGTCTGATGGTTCTCATGAGCCAGCGAGACGGCCTGGGGAGCTTTAGCCAGGGCCCCAGCGACTGAACCAGCGGGACCAGGGAAACCACCAACGTACCCGCAGTGGGGCAGCGAAGTGGCACACAGGGACCCAACCCGGGAGGCCGCGCGTCCCAGGGTGGTGTCTGAGTGCGCGGCACTCCACTTACCTGCTCCACGCTGGGCAGGGGGCTCGTGAGGATGCGTAGCGTCCTTGAACTGAACCCTGCTGCCCATTAGCGAAGGGAGAGGGGGCCGGCCATGTGGAGACTGGGTCTCGTGCACCGCCGTCCTCGCCCTCTTGGGACCCGGAGGCAAAGGAAACTGCTCTTTTATTGAAGTTTTGGGTACCACTGGCTGCGTTGCCAGTGGCGGAACAAAAAAAACGGAAACATAAGATTCTCCACCCGACCCTCCTCCGGGGGAGGTGGTGCAATCATCATCTCTTGAGAGCAGTATCCAAGAGCCACGGGGCGCCCGTCTCAGGACGCCGCCTACTCTGGCGCTTCACGGGCTTGGCAGGGGCGGGGGCGGGCTGCGCCGGTTTCCTGCGGCCAGCTCCACGCTGCGGCCGTTGTGAAGGCTGCTTTTGTGGCCGCGCTGGAGCGGAGGTGGAGGCTGCAGGAGGGCGCACTCGGCGACAGAGGGGCTGCAGCCGATGGTGGGGTGCAGACAGCAGCAGACCGCCGAGGCAGGATGTGTCGAAACGCCTCCGTCTGCTTCTGCGCGGCGGAGAACTGTTGGGCAAAGCCCTCCACCGCTTCGCCGATTAGGCCGGCCTGGGAGATCGGGGAGTCTAGGAAGCAATGCTTGTCGGTCTCCCTTATATCCGCCAAGGTCAGCCATAGTTGGCGCTCCTGGACCACCAATGTGGACTTCGTCTGACCCAGGGCCCGCGCTGTGACTTTCGTCTCCCTAAGCGCGAGGTCCGTCGCAGTGCGCAGTTCCTGCAGCACACCTGGGTCAGTACCACCCTCGTGCAACTGCTTCAACCTTTTGGCCTGGTGGACTTGCAGGAGGGCCATGGCGTGCAGGGCGGAAGCGGCCTGTCCAGCAGCACTGTAAGCCTTAGCCGTCAGAGCGGACGAGAACTTACAGGCCCTGGACAGAAGGCGCGGACTACCCCTCCAGGCGGCAGCGCTTTGCGGGCAGAGCTGCATAGCAATAGCGCGCTCGACTAGGGGATGTCCACATACCCTTGGGCCGCCCACCCCCCCGTCGAGGGTGGTGAGGATGGAGGAGGCACCAAGTCTGTTTCGGGTAGAAAAAGGTGCCTTCCACGACTTAGTAACCTCCTCATGCACTTCCGGGAAGAATGGAACCGGAGGCGGCTGCCGACGCCCGGCCTGCGCCCCCAGGAACCAATCATCCAGCCTCGAGCGTTCGGGAGAAGGCGGAGGCCTCCAGTGCAGCCCGACGCTCTCAGCGGCCCGGGAAAGCATAGCGGTCAGCTCTGGATCTGACTCGGGCAACGCCACTCTACCTGACGTTGGCAGCGCAGTCGAATCCTCATCTCCAGAGCCTAGCTCGCCCTCCGATGCAGCGTTCGACATCCTGTCCTCTGCCTGTGTCCAACACAATATGCTGGACCCTGCCCTGTCCGAGGACCCAGCACACTCGTCCGGAAACACCAGGTGGTGCGACATGCTTGAGGAATGAGAGGCCCGCGGAGACGTACTCGACGGGGAAGCTCTCACCGTAACCCTCAGGTTTCCCTGACCATGAACCGAAGTAGCCCTCCGAGAACCAGAGGAGCTAGAGCGGGGCATGGCAAGGGGGATACCCCCCCCGTTTAATGAGGAGGTATCTAGACCGCAACGTCGCGATGGTCATGTTCCCGCACTGAGAACATGACTCATCCATGAGCGCTGCTTCTGCGTGCTGTAAGCCCAAGCACGAGAGGCAGTGGTCATGACCGTCAGATGGAGGCAGGAAACGACCACATCCAGAAACGCACGAGCGGGAAGCCATCTTTAAAAAGACGCCCGTCGCTCGTGAAGCTCTTTTAGAAATTGCTCTTTTAGAAGGAAACACACTCTTTTAGAGAGAGCGCTGAAGCGCCCAAGGGAGGTCGCGGCAAGACCACAGAATGAAAGCTGCACCCCGCCGAGATTTCAGCAGCCTGAATGGCAACCCCCGCTGATACGCCGTCACACCAACGCCAGCTGTTTCTCTCGAACACTCGTGGAGATTCGTCCTGTAGAAGGCTCGGCTCCGAAGCGAAAAGCTGATGTGCGTTTGCACGCGCTCTCCTTTTATACCCGCGCTGCGGGGCGGGGTGCGCGTAGCGAAACACGCACGCCAACTGTCATTGGCTTGTTTAGTTAACACTCAAAGGTGATTGGGCTCTCGGGCGAGATCCCAATTCGTCAGTCACGACTGACGTAACGTAGAACGTGACTGACTGAAAGGGAACTGCAGTCATGTACACTATGAACAGCTGTGAATAACAGGAATTATTTTTGTCTCTGTGATTAGTTACACAAGGACATGGGTAACACAACCCTTGAGATTTGTTTTAAAAAAAAGCATTATTTACCCTATGCCCTAGAGAGTTTGCTGACTTCTACTTTTGCAGAAGGGTGTCTAAACTCCCCAGAGTTCACTACTGTTCCCTGCTCTGCCTCAGCCTAAAGTACCTCAGCCAGTGTGATGGATGGAGCACTCACAGAGGACTGACCCTGGATCAGCGGCTCTCAGCTGCAGCAGAAATCCTACATGACCCTTGAGGTATGAGAGCACGGCTATTACACCCCCAACACTCTCAAACTTATTTTGGACTCAATAATATAAACGTGTCCCTAACCTTTTTGACCAAAGGGTGTAAAAACAACAAATAATTGTTGCACGAATGTGAAGGCTTGCACCAGCAGTCCTACATTTGAGTCAACTTAGCATTATGTATTTATTTTCATAAAACGGGGCAGGGAAGGACTCCTAATTTCTGAATGAGAGCACTATGTATATGTCCGTCCCCCCATCTCAATAACACATAATGTATCTTCATCTAGATCAGATGTTAGGGTGTGGTAAAGGGGAGAAATGGAAAGAAATGGAGATCCAGATAGAGCGAGAGAGAGTCGATACTCAGCAAGAGTAATTAATAATGTCATTGATCAGCACTCACTGTTGTACTGCTCAAGATGGTGTTCTGAAATGAATTTCACTGTCATATTTAACCCTGTCTTTGTCAGCCACTGACTGAGAATTATGTGAACCAATGAGGCAATGTCAAAGCATATAGGCACAGCCCATACCCTGTCAATGCAGAGTTATGTTTTCCTGATTTATGAATTTCTAATATTCTCCTCTATATAACAGGAAATTCAATCAAAGGCTGTTAGCACTTTGTACAATTGATTTTTGGTATTTGTGTGGCCTATTTTTCCCCCTTCTGTAAGAAGTGAAATAATTAAATCATTGTTTCAAGTGCTGTGGAAGTGAAGAACTAAATTATTAGTTGAAAAAGAAAACGTCTCTAGGTTACGTATGTAACCATGGTTCCCCGAGGGAACGAGACGCTGCGTCGAGTCGCTTTGGGAACGCCCTTGCGTGACCGCTTTCTGAAGCACGAGTCAAATCCGTCCAATGGAGCAGCGAAACGTCACCAGCGGGGTGACGTAAGCACCAGAACGCCTACAGGCACATCCAGCCGGGCGCAAACCACTTCGTGACGTACGTCCTGCAGGTATCAGGGATTATGTCAAAGCGACGGCAGCGTCTCGTTTCCCTCGGGGGGTAACCATGGGTACATACGTAACCTAAGAGACGTTCCCCTTCAGAAACGTTCGAGCTGCGTCGAGTCGCTTGGGACGAGAATCCACTCGCGCCATCCTACCAAGTCCCTGCCCGTGTGTTTTTCCTATGACACATCACTAAGAGAGAACTGTGGGAACATGTGTAGAACCAGTCGAGGGTTTCCAAAGCGGACAAATGTGTGTGGAGAGGACCAGCCTGCCACAGCACAAATTTCCTGCAAGGCCACACCCAAGCTGAAAGCCTTGGAGGCCGTACTCCTGGTCGAGTGCGCTCTGACCCCCATAGGTGATGGGAGGCCAGAGGACTCGTAGGCTAGTGAGATGGCCTCGACCACCCACCTACCCGTAGTCTGCTTGGTCACCGGAAATCCCTTCTTTGGCGGACCAAAAAAAAAAGCTGATCTGCCTTACGCGATGGGGCAGCTCTGTGTGCGTAAGCGTCTAGTGCTTTAACTGGACAGAGCAGATTAAGCCTTCTTGGCCTACTTCCTGGTACGGAGGAGGACAGAAGGCCTGAAGTACTATGGGCCCTGGTGAAAAAGTGGGCACCTTAGGGACATACCCGGCCCTCGGGTAAAGGAATGCCCTAACCATTCATGGAGCGACTCCGGCATGAAACAGACACATACACATAGCGCTACTGAAGAGCAGAAGCTGGGTTGCGCCCGGCCGGATGTGCTTTTTTGTTTGTGCCTTTATGCTTTCTGGTGCTTACGTCCCCCTGCTCGTGACGTCTCGCTGCTCCATTGGATGGATTTGACACGTGCTTCAGAACGCGGTCACGCAAGGGCGTTCCAAAAGCGAATCTCGACGCAGCTCGAGTTCCCGAAGGGGAACAGTATACCAATGTGTACAAATACAAAACACACACAAATAATGTGCACCATAACAATAGCAACCAATAACAATAGCAAAATCACAGTTGCACTGAGATTAAAATTATCAGACCATATTTACGATTTGACGTCACTGACTCTAACGGATGAGGACAAAACTTGAACTGAATTGCACTGAATAATGATACCATTGTCTTCTGTAGAGCTGCCTTTATAGCTGAATAGAATTCATTGAACATTTGAATTTTGCAACATCAACAGTTACTGAACTGAATTTGATCACCATTAAACTGACTCAAGTCAAATAATGACACTAATGTCTTCAGAAGAGCTGCATACAGCCGGATTCAACTTTTTTCATAATTGATTAACTTTTAACACAGTTATTGAACTGAACTGAACTGAACCAACAATGAACTGAAAGACTGCCTGGAGCTGAATAATGACACTACTGTCTTGTTAGAGCTGCTTTACAGCATAAACAGAATTTGGATTTGGCCTCATATCTGAAGCTTGCAGCATTGATTCGGGTTACTTCCTGCTATGAGTGTAAAGCTACTGAAAACAAGCTTATTGTAGCTCTGTCATACTACTGGTAAAGTGCTATAAAATAAGCTGACTCTTACATGACACATGACTGCAAGTGTGGAGTTCATAAACAAGAATTTATACTGACCTACTTAACTTAATACTGAACTACTTAAAGTCACAATTATGTCCACTTGCCCAAATTACATTAGTTACAAACATGAGTCCAAATCAAAACAGCATGTTGATGCATGACTCCCGAACACAGAGTAGTGCTATGTGTTTTCATTAATCAGTTTGAGTGAATGATTCATACTCAGTCATTGGCAGCACATGTAGCCACCCCATGGTGGCAGAAAGAGTCACTGAAAAATCCCAATCCACTCACTGAATCACATTTGTACAAAATGATATTACATTGCTTCATGCAAGTGCAATTCTGTATCAGGTGAGCTAATGAGTAAGTTTACTACATCAGAAAAGCCATTCATATGGAGCTTTTCTTTTTTTTAGTATGGTAAAGAGGTAGAGTAATTGACAGAGTAAAGGAGTCACATGAAAAATAAATCTTTATTAATTTAAAACCTACACCACCACTAACACATACAAGCATTACTAGCACAGATACAAACAGTGAAAAGTCTCAGTGCTCATAAAACCCCCAGCCTAAATGGTTGACGCTATGGATGGTAATCCAAAAGGATTTGCAAAGAGCTAAATTTAAACACTTCCAGCCAGTTTGAGTTCTCAAAACTGATGGCAGACTAATATTGACCAATTAAAACTTTATCTCCTAGCAGTGGCCATATGTATTCATTTTTCTGTCATGTGGTTAAGAACTGACAGTGTGATCCATTGAGGTGGAGCTCTGGTCCTCAGCACTCATGCCCATAATATGTCCCTTCCCTCACAATCCCATTAATCACTTTATATTTTGACAGACTGAACTGAAACCCTGTGATTTAACCATGTGAGAGTGTGGGTATTTGTAAATGTGATGGAACAGTGACAGGTAACAGACACATCTATTGTCTGCTCTGGATCAAGTAGGTCAGCACTTATTCCAGAACATGATCAAAGTGCACCATTACTGCTCTGATAGATTAGCAGTCATGGCACAAGAGACAGCGAGTTTAAGAGACTCTCTATTGACATGCTGCCCATATACAGATTCCCTGTGTAGCAGGGTAAGCGTTCTATCTGCTTTTGGTGCCAGTTGGGGTGTGATTGGCAGACCAATGAGGTGTAAGCGGCCATACTATTTAAGGACTCTTATTTTGATGGGTGTGGTGGTGTCCTGATGATTCTGGGTTCTCCTCTCCCTGGCATTTCCCTTTCCCTTCCTTTTTGCGTTCAGGTAGGATAAGGGGCTGCGGAAGGAAAGGCGGTAGGCGAAGAAGGAGACCGCAAGACCCGAGAAAGTACACGAGACTGGACAGGCAGAGCAGAGAACAAAAGTTTGTTGTTGTGCAGTCATGGAGGAAGATTCTGAAGAATCGATAATGGAGGACAGGTCAGGATTTACGGAGGTATACTCAAGAAAGAAAAACTCAAAACGTAAAAAATCTTCTAAGGACCAGGAAGATAGGGGGGATATGGTGGTAACTACGCAAGATACAATTAAAAACAACAATGAAGCAAAACAGGAAAATCCAAGAGATCAAATTGTACAAAATACTGAGGAGAATGGTTTTAAAGTTATGTTGACATTTGAAAAGAGATCAGGAAAGCATTTGCATCCAATAGGACTATCCAAAGCGATCGATAAAATTATTGGAACAGTTGTTTTGGCTAAATGTTTAGGACAAGGGAGAGTTCTGATAGTGAAAGATGTTGGACAAAAAAAAACAAACTACTAAAGATGAAAGAAATGAATGGGGAAAAGATCACATCCAAAGAGATTGGAGTAGATAAGGTTGAAAAGGGGGTAATATATGGAATTCCAACATATATAACCACTGATGAAATTCATGAAAATATAAAAGGAGGGAAAATTGTTAATCTGAGAAGACTGTATAAAAACAAGGAAGGACAACGACAGGAAAGTATGAGTATCTTGCTGACATTTGAAGGGAAAATGCCCGAAAAGGTACTAATGGGATATATAAGTTATCCAGTAAGAGTGTATGTCCCAATGCCATTAAGATGTTTTAAATGTCAACGAATTGGACATGTGGCTGCAGTTTGTAGGGGGAAAGTAAGATGTGCAAAATGTGGAGGAGAACACGAATATGACAAATGTACAGAGGTGAATGGACTAAAATGCTGTAACTGCGGTGGTCCTCATAGTGCAGCATATGGGGGATGTGAGGTACAGATTAAAGCAAGAGAAGTTAAAAAATATAAGGCTGAGAATAAAGTCACTTATGCTGAAGCAGTGAAGGTATGTGGAAGTAAGGAGGACAGGAGGGAAGAGGTAAGGGACAAAATCACACAAGACTCAAGGAACAAAGAAAAGGGGAAAACAAAGGAGTCTGAATGTAAACATCAGTGTGCTATAAAAGAAAATGCACTAATAAGGACAAGAGAGAACTTTCTAGCCTTTATTGTAAAGGTAATTAATGTAACTGCTATGCTGCCAAGTAGATCAGTCAAGATAAAAACAATTCTAGAAGTTGCAACAGAGTTTCTAGGGATCTCTGGGATTTCAGTAAACATGATTCATGAGATTCTTACTCGATCAGCAACAGTAGAAGCTTCCCAGGTTTCTGAGTAGCTTAGTGGTGATAAGCGTAATACAATGGAATGCAAGGAGCCTCGTAGCAAATGGTCAAGAATTCAAAAAAATTTGTATTAGATTTAGAATATATGCCAAATGTTATTTGTGTACAAGAGTCATGGCTCAAGCCAAATTTGCAGTTTGTATTACCAGGATATAAGTCTATTCGGAAGGATAGAGTGGGGAAACAAGGGGGAGGGGTTGTAACATTTATAAAAGAAGGAACTATATATAGGGAATTAAATGAGGTTAAGGATATTGAATGTGTTGTGGTTGAAGTATATTTTAGAGAAGAATCAATTGTGGTATATAATTTTTTTAACCCATGTAAGAAGATTTCAATAAATTTGTTTGAAAATATTGAAAAAAGAAATAAGGAATTATGGTGTGGTGATTTTAATGCTCATAATTGGTTATGGGGGAGTAAAAATATAGATCTCAATGGGGAAGTAATAGAACAATTTATGGATGATAGAGGATTAGTATGCTTAAACACAGGAGAAGGTACTAGGTTTAATATAACAGAGAATACGGTATCAAGTATAGATTTAACATTAATATCAAATGGAATGGCTGAAATATGTGAATGGAAAGTAAGTAGTGAGAATACAGTTGGAAGTGATCATTTTCCAATTGTATGTAAAATAAATGTAAATAGTAGTAATACAGGGTGTTTTTTGCAAAGAAAATGGATGTATGAGAAAGCAGATTGGAATGCATTTAGCAAGTATTGTGAAACATATAAGGATATAGTAGTAGAAGATTCAGTAGAAACATTTTGCAGCTCTATTACGAATTTAATAATGGAAGCTGCAACAAAATATATACCACAAAGAAATGCAGGACAGAAAAATAAAAATATTCCATGGTGGAAAGAAGAGTGCAGTAAAGCAATAAAAGAAAGAAATAAGGCATTTAAACAACTTAGGAAAAATATGAATATAAGTAATTTGGTAGAATACAAGAAATCAAGAGCTAACACAAGAAGAATAATTAAGAATGCCAAGAGAGAAGGTTTTGAGAGAATTTTGTTCTACCATTGGAAAAGATACTCCTATAGATAAAATATGGAACATGTTAAGAAATATGAGTTGGAAAGGGAAAAAGTCAACTCAAATACCAATTTTAATCGAAGAGGATACAGTGGCAGTAACAGATATAAACAAAGCAAACATATTGGGTAAGGTTTTAGAAAAAGCGCATAGAATAGAATTGGGAGAAGAATATGAATTAAGAAGAAATATTTTAGACAAAAATCCAGATATAATGAAGAAGAGAAATAGTAATAATAGTTGTATGGATTCAGAGTTTACTATCACAGAACTGAAAGCAGCACTACAAAAATGTGCCAATACTGCTCCTGGGTGTGACATGGTAAGTTATATAATGATAAAGCATCTGTCAGATAGTGTATTATTAATGATACTTAAGTTATATAATAAAATATGGGTAGAAGGAATACTTCCAAAGATATGGAAGTGAGCTGTAGTAATTCCTATTGTAAAACCAGGTAAAAATCCAACAAACCCAGGAAGTTATCGATCAATTGCTTTAACTTCAAACTTATGTGAATTAATGGAAAATATCATAGTTCATAGATTATCTTATGAGTTAGATAAGAAGGGTAAATTATGTAAATATCAGTGTGGGTTTAGAGGTAAAAGATCAACTATGGATTCATTAATAAAAGTCAGTAACGAAATAGAGAAGGCAATAAAAATGAAAGAAGTTATGGTAGTAGTATATTTTGATATAGAAAAAGCATACGACACAATATGGAGAGAAGGGTTGTTAATTAAAGCAGCAATGATAGGAATAGATGGTAAAATGTATAATTGGTTATCTCAGTTTTTATTTGAACGAACATTTATAGTACAAGTAGGAGCGTGTCAGTCATCAGTTTTTAAGGCAGAAAATGGTATTCCACAAGGGAGTGTAATAAGTCCAATTCTTTTTAACATTATGATTAATGATATTTTTGACAATTTAGGATATGGTGTGGGATGTGCGTTATATGTTGATGATGGTGCTATTTGGAAGAGAGGGTGAAATGTACCCCAAGTGATTTCAAGTATGCAGACAGCTATTAAAAAGGTGGAAAAATTGAGTATAGAATGGAGTTTTAAAATGTCAACAAATAAATCATGTTATATGTTGTTCAGTAGGAAAAAAACAAGTTTCTAAAGATATTGAACTACTATTGTATGGAAAACCTTTAGAACAAGTAAAGGTTTTTAAGTATCTAGGAATTTGGTTAGATGGGAGATATACCTGGAAAAAGCATGTTGAGGAAATAGATAAAAAATGCAGGAAGATTTTAAATGTGATGAGGGCAAAAAGAAAAGAATCTAGAACTTTTAGCTGGAAAAGAATGGGGTGCTGAAAAATAATCAATGTTAACAATATTTCAAGCTTTGATAAGATCTATAATAGATTACGTATGCATGATTTATTGTTCAGCATCAGAAACATTATTAAGGAGTCTAGATAGGTATACAGTATAGAGCTCTTAGAATATGCTTAGGAGCAACTAAAACAACACCAGTAAATGCGTTATTAGTAGAGGCAAATGAAATGCCATTGAGCTTGAGGAGAGTTAAATTGTCTTTGGTATATTGGTTGTCTTTAAAGAGTTATTCTGGAAAACATATAGCTAAAGGTATTTTAAATAATTGCTGGGAATACTCAAATAACAAAGGGAGAGGATATGGATGGAATATAAATCAGTTGGCAGAGAAATATCAGATAACAAATATAGAATGTAGTGTGTCACCTGTATGGGGAGATGTACCAACGTGGATAATTCCTGATGTTAAAATTGATCTAGAGATATTGGATAAGAAAGAGAATGGGAGGAAATGGGTAGTATTAAATATAATGTAAATAAGTATATTCAGGAAATATTTTATGCAAGTATGCACATTTATACTGATGGATCTAAAGACCCCAAAACAGGGCTTACAGGAGTAGGAATATATATTCCAGATTTTAAAATATCCATAACTAAAAGATTAACATCTAAATTGTCAATATATACTGTTGAAATGGTTGCTATCATAATAGGACTAACATGGGTAGAGGAAGTAAGACCAGACAGAGTAGTGGTATGCTCTTACTCTGCTTCTGTTTTAACATCATTGATTACTCGGCAATCTTCTAGAGAAGATTTGTTGTGTGAAATATTTACATTATTATGGCGTATACAAAGAAAAGGTGTGGTAGTTGGATTCTGCTGGGTGCCAGCACATGTGGGAATAACTGGTAATGAATCTGCTGATGAGTTAGCAAAAAATGCTTTAGGAAGAGAAGTAATAGATTTTAATGTTCCTTTAAGTAAAGGCTAAATTAAAACTATCATTAAGGAAAATATTACTAAAGAATGGCAGGACATATGGAATACAGATAATAAGGGAAGCCATTTATATAATATTTAAAAAATGGTTAATAAAAGAAGCGTAAGTGGTAGAAATAGAAAAGAAGAGGCTATATTAACTAGGATGAGACTTGGACACTCAGGATTGAACGCTTCACTGTTCATAACAGGAATACATGAGACTGGTCTATGTGGGAACTGTGGGGAGAAAGAAACAGTGAAGCATGTAATATATAACTGTACAAGGTATGATGAAGAAAGAAATGAATTAATATCATATTTAAACAAAAAAGGTAAGGTAAATAAGGATTTGGAATACTTATTAGGATATGAGTTTAACAGAGATAGAGAAGGATACAGGATATTAATAAAATACATATATACTGCTGGGTTAAGTGAAAGGATTTAAATATAGAATGCGGATTCTCTATTCTATTCTGGATCTTTAGGAGATCACGGATTTAGTCTGGAGGAGCTGAACACACAGTGCCAGGTGGATCCTGGGGAGAAGGAATGGGATGGAGCATCGAATAGTTATTTAAGTAGGAATATTTGTGTATATACATGTGTAAGAAAAGGGAAAGCAAAAACAAGGAAGACATTGATTATAAATAACCATGACTGCATAACAGCAAATGTAGGTGGCGATATGCACACAGGATGTAACACGACAAAAAACGGAAGAAGAAGAAGAAGAAGGTAGGATAAGACTCTATTGACGGGGTATTGCTGTGACTGGCTCGAGGCTAATCGGTGCTATTTATGGTTTGATTAGAGTGGGGCTGGTGGTATCGGCATTGCGGTACATTTATGGTGGAGTTCGCTTGCAGGTACGTTCGGTAATTGTATTCAATTTTCCGATCGCTTGCAATGGTAGTATTTATTGTGTATTGCTTTCAGTAATAACGATTAAAATCAGGTGTGCAAATGCTAGCCGGTACATTGAGCTACGGCACTTGTTGGAGTAAGCATATAGCTTTGCTTTTGGTCTTCGTTCACCTCTAATCGTAAGTATGCTTCTTGCTTTCTCGAGCATGGGGTTTAGTAGATTTCAGCTTAACGCTTTGATCTTTCTTTGTTAAACGTAAAGGAGGAGTGGAACATCACAATCTCTAAACCCATCTCTTACTGAAGACGCTACCTGTGATGCCACTGCTGTTTTGCTTACAGGTAGTTTTCTTTTGTTTTTGTGATTTACGGACATTTTTGCTCAATCGCTTGTGGCTTTGCTTCTAGGCGGGTCGTTTGGGCTGATGGCACTAGCTTTGTGTTTCTGCTAGGCTACTTATGGGTTTTATTTTTGATCGCCTTCGAGTACGTTTGGTTTGTGTTGTATTCTTTTACTACTCTTGTAGTTTGGGTTTCTTTTGCAAACCGTGTTAACTTACTTTGGTTAATTTGTTTATTTTACAGCTTTATTATAGTCAACTTGTGTTTTTGTGCAATGTATTGTACTGGGTCAATGTAAAGGTTTATAATTTATTTCATTTACTGCCTTGATATTCTGGTGCCCTTCAGGCACTGCTGAATCTTGTGCCGTCAGGAGGCCTGAGTACTGGAGTCATTGCATCCAGTGAGCCAGTGGGGATTCGGTGTGGAGCAGAGGAGGCTAGCCGCTTTTCGTCGGTGGTGTGTGCTTCACAGGGTACTGTGTGTGTGTGTGTGGGTACGATCCCTCTATAGTGTGGGTGTGGTGTTTGACTTGGTGTGAATTTTTTGCGTAAGTTCAACGACCTCCCGGTTGCAGCCAGCCTGCCTGTTCCCCTAAGCCTACCTGGAGAATTATTTTATATCGTGTGTGTGTTTCATGGGAGATAATTTTATTGATGCTCTTATAATAAAGTCATTTTTTTGTATCTGTACTCGCGTCTCGCTACATCTGATTTCTTGCCCTCAATTGGTAAAACGTACCTGTGTGTCCTTTATTGGTAGTATTTCCCTGGTGCTCCACCAGGGTGGCATAGTCGGATTAAATTAATTGTGATCTAGGGTCTTTTAGACCTGTAATGTCTTGATTACTTTAAAATTATACGACACCAGACAATGATTCTTTATAAATGAATTTTATTGGCTATTCTAGATTACATTAAAACTAAGCTACAACATGCACACAAAGATTCAAGGAAATTAGTTAACGGAGTTGCATGAAGTTTTCAAAGCTCTAACTCGTTTTCACAAGTGGTTTTAAATTCAACCTGAGAGAATCACAAAGCAGAGGTTTGTCTTAAGTTTACTGCTTAAATCAATCATCAGCGTCAGTTCAGCAGCTAGAAGATTTTGTTCGTTTACTTGCGTTTTGCTTTGAGTGACAGCTGAAGCAGAGGGGTTTTCTCGTTGCTGACAACAGGCTTCCTGGATGGCTGCTGGAGGGAAATTCTGTTGCCGATTGGCTGTTGCGGTGACGTCAGGATGACGTCCCTTTGGGGAAGCCCTCGTTGGATTGGTTGGTTGCCGGGTTATGGAAGAGGCTTGAGCAGTTCTGCTAAAAGTCTTAGTTTGCAAGACTCAGAGTTCTTTGAAGATCGCGACGTGTCAACTGAAGTGTTTGAGTTCTGGAGTCTCGCTGTGCGATTTGTTACGGCCTGGGAGCGCTTTTGTCGCGCTCATCAAGGAGGAAAGCCACAGTTCGAGAGCGAAGCGGAATACCAGCTTTGTATTCCTTTTAAGCAGGCTCGATGTTGGTCCATTCCATACACGATTGTCCAATCCGATGGTGGCTGTGGGGCTTCGCCACACCCTGTGTGTGCCTTTTTTTTTTTTTTTTTTTCCATGCCAAGTCACATGCTCCTTGTGGGCGTACTTTCTGAGGTTTTAAAATAACTTCTTATAAACATCATCACCGGAAAATGATACAGAATATAAAATTAACTAACACCAATGTTCGGCGAATAAAACAAGCTTTCATTCAAGCTCAATATCGGATAGTTTGCATCCACATTAATAATCTTTGTAGGATCTCTGTCTTACAATGCACCCACTTACACTAGCAAGTCACACGAAACAATCACATTCCATTGAGACAAACTGAGGAGCCCTATGCCGCCAGCTGCGGTCGTAAAACTCATGCAGGGTCAGTGAAGTGTTGAAGCAGTTCCTGTACTATCTAGCATATCGTCTCAAGAGACTCAAATAAATAAACAGTGCTTAAACCCTAACTCAAACTAGGATACAAAACTATCTATGTTTTACGGGCTTTCAAGGACCAGATGCATGATACCCCTGACCATTTAACACATAAATTAACGATCAACACAAGAAGCCCCTTTTAGAGCTCCCTGTCCAGCAGAAGGATGGCAGATCCACACTCGCTTGACATGGGCATGACCTCAGGACACCTCCCCTTCCCCCCCTGCATTCCAAAAAAAGGGACACAAACTTACACAGATGATTCATAAGACAATCATTTGAAAGTATCGGAGCAATAGATTCACAAATAATATGTTGTATGTCTTATATATATATGCTTGATGTGTTCATGTAATCGGTGCAACTTTAATCAGTGTTTATTACCCTTTTTAGGAAATGAGGTTATTAATGTGTGTAAAATATGTGAAGTTTAGTATTGAACGTAAACTTGTGATAATTGCAGAATTGAAATAAGTGAAAAGCTGTTATTTCGAACGGTATGTGTTGTACGACACTATATAGAAGTTATTAACAAAACCTGCAAATCTTCATTTCTCAACATAATAAATTGGAGCCTCTTGTTAATGTATGCATGCTCCGCCTTGCAAGAAGGCGATTGGGAGATCGCGTCGTGGGACGGACTTATGCAGCATA
>JADLZN010000203.1:0-43217 GCA_018155175.1 Sinocyclocheilus anophthalmus
TGTGACTTTCTTCAAAGTTATATGTGTCCCTACGCTTACAGAAAATGTATATATAGAAATGTGAATAAGGAAAATAACCATATAGATGTCTTGCAAAACAGAGTAATTTCTAATGTGGTAATATTTTACATTAATGTCCTTGTTTCACTTTTTAAACATTTGTATAAGTTACGGCATTAGCATAATAATGTGTAATATTAAAATAAGGACACTATTGACCAATGGGGTTTGTATGAGTTTTTATGGTTTTAAAAGAAGTTTCTTATGTTCACCAAAGCTGCAGATCTTTGACAAAATACAGTAAATGCTTGTGAAAATATTTGCAATTAAAAATAACAAATTTTGCTATTACTATATTTTAAAAATCTAATTTATTCCTGTGATGGAAAAATTTTGTCTCACTGAATGTTCAGCAACCATTACTCCAGTCGGTAAAAGAACTTTCTTATCCGTACAAAATTTAAAAAAGTTGTTTTAGGCTGTTGTACTGTATGATACAGTATAATAGTGATATATATATTATAGCTCTAATATTATATAATTCTTAGGCAGCACAACATTCTAAATTTTGATAATGATAAGAAAGTTTAGATATACAGTATATTGATAGTATATATATATAGATATATGATGGAACCCGTCATGCTTTTTTTTTTCAGGATTCCGTGATTACTAAAAAGGTAAAAAGAATTATCCTTATTTGAAATAATGATCTTTTGTAACATGTTAAATGTCTTACTGTCACTTTTGATCAAATTAATACATCCTTGCTGAATAAAAGTATTAATTTCTTATAAAAATATCTTAGACCTCAGAGTTTTGAACACTAGCGTAAGTTGTAAGTTGCATTGGTAATGCACTCTAACAAAAAGTACTGTGATAGTATCAAATAGAAATACTAAAGTATTTGCCATGGTACTAAATCCTTAACATATTCATATCTAAAAATCATAGTACGTTTGGGTTTTTGTGTTTAAGTGTGGTATTTCTGCTTTGTATTTCTAATGTAAATACAATAATATGTGACCTTTTATTTAAAAGACGTTGTGGTTGAGTTTTGACTTGTGGTTAGGTAAGGTTGGGGTTGCAGCTTGATTGATTAGGTGCAATAAAAATACATATGGCCTCCCTCCTCAAACTAACAATTTTATGCTCCAGCCTTCGGGTCGTGCTTGCAAAATCACTCCAGAGAGTCCATATAGTAGACCCTGTTGAGTGCCTCCGTACCCTCGGCAGCCAGACGTGGCAGAGCGTCTGGCGCCAGGCTTTCACTCGTTGAATCCTCGAGAACCGTTAGAAGGCTGGGTTCCATATGTAAGAACTAAGTGGATCTCATATGTGTAAAGTCCACGGTATAGCTTCAAGCCCGTGTTTCCCCGGCAGACTACTGCCATTCCAAGAGGGTTACAATCAAATCCATTCTTCCATATGCACCTAAGGGATGTCCATATGTGTATTGCTTCCGAAACCTCCTTCGGGAAGGTTCGAGCTTCCGTAACGCCCCTGTTCCAAGTAGAACGGGTACGTTCCCAGTGTTATCCAGTCTTACTCAATGGGTAGTGCCATAGCAGCAGTAGCTGGTCCTCTTGTGAAGAAGCCATGGCCTACGCCAAAAAATAGGGGCGCATGTGGCTTCCACAGGACACTGGAAGGGGCAGTAGCTGTGGCCCTTTGGTAGGAACCCAATTTCGTCGGTCCTCCGACGTGAAGTCGAGAGTGACCGACTGAAAGGGAAGGTCTCGGTTACGTGTGGTAACCCTCGTTCCCTGAGGAGGGAACGGAGACGTCACGTCCGTCGCTACAGCTCCTGTACCACCGCTGAGCGCCCAGGTCACCGGCTCGGCTCCTCAGCGAAAACCTGAATATGCGCTGCATCTGCTGCCTACTTATACTCACGCTGTGATCAACACAGCTGGATGCAAAATCGCATGCCAAGGGTGCTGCTAGTTTAGGTACACTCGACGTAGATTGGTCCCTTCTAATCGAGAGCCCAATTTCGTCGGTCCTCCCGAGTGACGTCTCTTTTCCCTCCTTCAGGGAACGAGGGTTACAGACGTAACCGAGACGTTTGCAGTTATTGTCATCATCAGAGTTTCACCCAAGGCAGTGTACTTACGTAGATATATAAAACGAATGTAGCTCAGATCTTTGATGAGAAATGCTTGAGTTTGTATTGAATTTATGACTTTTGATTGCAGACGTTGCAGATCTCTGAGATATTACCAGAGGAGCTCAGTTTGCCTTTTAATAAATGCACGTGTCGTTACTGTCTTGCAGTTCTTCTTCTTTCTTGCATTACTTTCTTGAGGCTATGTCTTGCAGGTTCCAGGCAGAGTTGTTGTTTTGTCAGAAGTGTCGGTGGTGAACTTGTTCCTCATTCGCTGTCGACTGAAGAATAACAGCGGAGAGATCTGTTTCTTTGCTGGCTTTGCCTAGTCCTGCTGAAAAAACACTCTTGAGAAATTGTCGTGTGTTTTGCATATTCAATCAAAACCAACTGACCTGGGTTGTAATTAATGGTGTTATATAAATAAAATTTACATTGACATTGACATAGTCTGATACACTCAGGTTGTCGGTGAAAGGAAAATTTGCTTAAAAATGTCCCTCAGGCAATCCAAGATTAGGATGAGTTTGTTTTTTCATCAGGTTTGGAGAAATGTAGCATCAATGGATGCTCTGCAGTGAATGGGTGCTGTAACAGAGTTCAAACTGCTGATAAAAACATCACAACAATCCACAACACTCCAGTCCATCAATTAACATCTCGTGAAGCCAAAAGCGGCATGTTTGTAAGAAACAAATAGGTTTTTTTTTAACTAAAAACGAGTCCATAATATACATAATATTGCTTTCTCCAGTGAAAAATTCATCTTGTTTGAATCAGGAGAGAAATCTGCACAGACCAAACTCTGTTTACAAGCCAAAACAAACAAAGCACATGGCTGGATTTTGATGTGAAAAACAACAGGAGAGGGATTTTTTTACTGGAGGAAGCGTTATTATGGATTATTAGCGGGGAAGCAACAGTTGAGTTGGAAAAGTCTTAAAATGGAATTTGTGATTACAAAACACGCACTTTGTCTTTCCGAGGTTAACTGGATGGACGGAGTGCTGTGGAAGTAATTGTGGATTATTGTGATGTTTTTATCAGCGTTTTGGACTCTTATTCTGACGGCACCCAATCACTGCAGAGCATCCATTGCTGAGACACTGATGCAATGCAACATTTCTCCAAATCTGATGAAGAAACAAACTCACATACATCTTGGAAGGCCTGAGGGTGAGCACATTTTCAGCAAATCTTCACTTTTGATGAACTGCTACTTTAATAGTCATCAGATGCATAAAGATTATCTGCGTCCCGTTTGCAGCCGTCAGTGTGTTTTATGTAAGAACAAACAGCGCTGCGGATTGTCCAGTCAGTTACATAAGGGATGTGTAGTGAGCGCTGTAAGCTGTCGTCTGAGTTCTTGTTCATCTTCTCTTCTGTTCTCCCACAGGTGTGCGTAATCCCAGCCGATCCTCCACACAGGTGAGTGACGCACACTAACGCAGCATCTGTGAATGAGCAGAAACATGTTTGTTAGTTCAGTCTTGACATAGATCCATAACTCTTGGAAATTTCCCACACTTCTTCACAGTGTTTCCAGCTGTTACTGTATGGTTGCTATGGTGTTGTGGATGGTTGCCAGGGCATTGCTACACAGTTGTTAAAGAATTTGATATAGTTTTTATTAATATTTTGAATTCGTTTTTATTTTTATATTTTCAGTGTTTGTCGTAATTTGAATGACATTTTTAGTAATTTTGTTTTGTGCTTTTGTCAATTTTATTGTTTTGTTTTAATATTGCCTTTTAGGTTTAATTTATTTTTATTTCAGTTTTAGTTTTAGTTGAGTTTTAGATTTGATTTATTTCCACTTAGTCATTTTACTGCTTCAACCTAAATGAAAAATTAGAAATGTTTTTCATCTTGAGTTATTTTATTATATTTCAATTAACTTTTTTTTTAAAGATTCCTTTTTAGGATTAATTTGTAAAGTTTTAGTATTAGATTAGTTTGATATTTTATTGATTTCCACAAAGTAATTTTAGTGCTTCAGCTTAAAGTAAACGAAAATTAGAAATGTTGCATAAATAAGTTTAAATAAGTATTTTTTTATTTTATTTCAGCTTTATTTAAAAAAATGGTTGTATTATTAGTATTATTTTTGAGAAATTGCTTTTAGGTTTATTATTTTTTTATTTCAGTTTTAGTTTTAGTTTTTATTTATTTCCTGTTAGTAATTTTAGTGCTTCATCTTACACTAAATGAAAATCAGAAATGTCAACTAATTAAGTAATATTTTATTTTTTATCTGCTTTATTTCAGTTAACGAATGTTTTTAATAGTTCACTAGTGAAAAGGCAGCTCTATGACCACATTATCTCCTGCAGCTTAGAGACGTTTGCAGCCCATCTGTGTTCTTCTGAATTCAGACATGAGCTTTCAGCACCAGGTCATGGTTTCTGCTCTCTCTGCTCTCTCGGGTGACTTGTCACTCCACAAGTTCATTAATTTGATGTCAGCAGCTGGTGACATTTTAAAGGCCAATTAGAGACATATAGACCCGACAGATCACTGTTTGCATCCCAAGCATCTTTGACCTTCCAGGTTTATGAAGTGTTCACTAGAGCGACTGCGTGACGGACTCTCGCTTAAATATGCATGTAACTCGGCTCAATGTAATTCAGTCGCTGTAAGCCAATGACTGATACTTGTTTTGATATAGTGCTTTTTGCAGGACATTCATCAAATAAATGTGGCATTGCATATTTTTGGATAATTCAGAGAATCAATTCATTTACTAAAGGAAGTGCTTAATCTCACTTGTTTATTTATGTCTCTTAGGTCACCACGGCTGCATTTATTTGGTAAGAAATACAGTAAAACATTAATATTGTGGAAATATTATTACAATTAAAATAGCGTTTTTATAAGTGAATACCTGTTAAACTGTAATTTATTTCTGTGCTCAAAGCTGAATTTTCAGCATCAGTACTCCAATCTTCAGTGTCACGTGATCCTTAAATCATTCTAATGTGGTTCGTTAAGTAACTGTCAGCGTGACAGGTCTATCACCGTATGCTGGTGTATAAGGACACAAACACACACGCAAAGCTGTCTTACAGTATGTGTATATGAGACGCACTCCATAGTCAAATCCCTGTTAAGCAGCTTTCCAGATGCAATGAGTTACTGCCTCTCTGACAGACGGCAAGAAGAGTTCAGAGTTTTGCACAAGGCATTTAATAGCAAACTAAACTAGACATCCACAAGCAGAACAGTGTATTCTGCTGTGTTTTCTGTGTCCGCTTGCTTTTTATTTCAATCAGACAGTCTCCTTCCGTTTTAGTGGGCAGTTCTTGGCCAGAATGATCTGGACTGGACTTTATGCAGAGAGTTTAAAGGGCTCATATGATGCGATTTCATTTTTTCCTTTCTCTTGGAGTGTTACAAGCTCTGGTGCATAAAGAAGATCTGTAAAGTTGCAAAGAATAAAGTATCAAATCCAAAGAGATATTCTTTATAAAAAAAAATAAGAGTCAACCACGCCTACCAAAAATGGCTCGTTCTAACGTCCCCACATGTCTACGTCACGATGTGGATTTGCATATAATGCCGCCCAAATGTTCACGCATAGAAAGAAGGCGGAACTTTTATTCTCGCTGTAGTATTGTTGCTGCCGCCGCCATGTCGTGAAGACGCTGTGTGCTTCGTTGTGAAAGCGAAACTACTTTGTTTGGTCTTCCAAAAAAGGACACGACTAGAAATCAGTGGTTAAGGTTTATTTACATCACTGTTCCAGAACACTTCAACCCAAAAATACAGATGTGTGCAGCACATTTTATAGAAGACCGTTTCCTGATCCTGGTAGAGTAGACGACAATGCCGTCTGTTTTGACTCACAGACTGTAAGTATGTTTTTTTTTATATTTAAAGAATTTGTCACTGTTGATTCAAACGCGAGTTTTGGGCAGTTTGGAGTAGCACTTGTTGTTTTTCATTTCTATGATCACAAATGCAGACATAGGTTTATGTTTACGCGGCACGATGCAACACGTAAAAAGACAGTATTAGTCATTATAATCAGTAATTATGTCCCAATTGGATGCAACAAATGCCTCGTTTATAAATGGGTTTTAATGTTTTTGTCTCGTAACTCCGGCCGGACAGGGCATCACAGTATGGTGAGGGGCGTAACATTTCTGTCACACGTTGAGGTATTCGGCCAATCACAACGCATGGATAGCTGACCAATCACAGCACACCTCGCTTTTTCAGGACGATGAGCTTTGTAAAAATCGACGTTTCAAAAGGGGGGGAATAGAGGAGAAACAATAATGTAAAGTACGTGGAAAATAATGTGTTTTTTAAACCTCAAACCGTGTAAAAACATTGCATTACACCAAATAAACAAAATATGTTTTTAATCACTATGAACCCCATAAGCGTGAGGTCTAGGGTAGGATTTACTTTACTCCAAATTGCTTGTCTTTTATATTTTCAGTTTTGTTTAAATGTCAGTAAGGGTAATATTTTTGTTACGTGACTGGTCATAAAAAATGTCTAGTAAAAGCCCTTGCCACGGACGAGTGTTGCAAAATTAGTCTTGACTATAACCCCAATGTACTGCACTGGAGGCCTTTTTTGTGTGTGGTTTGTTTGATGTTTGTTTGTTTGCAGTTTTATCTAGTGTATTATAAACATGTCCCTATTCAAAAACAAATAGATATATATATATATATTAGTATTAGTTTTATCTGATATTCAAAAATTTGGCTTCAATAATATTAGTGTTATCCTATATTTATATTTTATTTCAGTTAAACAGTTTTGATGTATTTTTTACTCCTTGTACAACGTCCACAAGTTAAAAACACATTGAATTAAATGTGAAATTTTGAAGTAGAAAGACTGAAAGTATTTTCTAGTAAAGCTTACTCCAATAATCTTATGGAGTGAATTATGTGTAAATGAAAGTAAATGTAAATGTTGATTTGTGCTCCTTGTATTTCAGTTTCTTGTGCTGGATTATTTGACATCCGTCAGACACATGAACTAGATGCAGTTAGACGCTTTGCACAAAGACCTGATAGTGCTATATAGATCCAGTTCCCGTGTTCCACTGACTTCTGGTTTAGACAGAACATCAGATGCTTTTCATTAACTCAGTCTTGATTGTTTTCTTTATGAGATTCTCGGGGTTAATGATCAGTTTCTAAACTGAAGCTGTTATTACCCGGTGATTGTATTTGTGGATGTAATGGGCCGCTGGACATCTCAGTGAATGCGTCTGTTGTTCACTTCACTGCAGGCTCCTGCATTCTGGATGAAATTCATTTTAAGAATCTGTTGGTAAACTCTTCGGGTCTGATTAACATCACAACGAGTAACAAAGCGCTCTTTATGCCTTTACAGAAGTTGGACAGAGTTTTGATCACTGGCCGTCAAAAGATTTGACCATTAACCATGTGGAAAGATGTACACACTCAAACTAAAATACAAGTTAACATCTTTATTATATTATTTACCAGTTTAAATACCTATTTATTTGTGATGCTCTTTGGTGCATATACATTATCAAAGACCCCATCAGAACTGTATATTTCTCTTAAACCATTTTAAAGTCTCAATCCAATTCATTTTGCATTTGCACTGTTCAAACGTTTGGAGTCTGTGTTTTTTTATTCAGCAAAGACATCAAAATGATCTAAAGTTACAGTAAAGACATTAATAATGTTACAAAATATTTCTAGCAATAAAGTAAGATACAAAAAATGTGTATTTCAAATAAATGCTGTTCTTTTGAACTTTTCATAAACATATTCGGCAACACAATGGTTTTCACCTGATATAAT
Organism: Sinocyclocheilus anophthalmus; assembly: GCA_018155175.1. Taxonomy (NCBI): domain Eukaryota; kingdom Metazoa; phylum Chordata; class Actinopteri; order Cypriniformes; family Cyprinidae; genus Sinocyclocheilus; species Sinocyclocheilus anophthalmus. The sequence goes on from JADLZN010000203.1 coordinate 7,906, forward strand.
CAGAAATGTTTCTCGAGCAGCAGATCAGCATAGTATACTGATTTCTGAAAGATCAAATGACACTGAAGACTGGAGTAAGGGATGCTGAAAATACCGCTTTGATTCACAGAAAATAAATTCACGTTGAACAGTATTAATAGAAAACAGCTATTTTAAATTGTAATAATATTTCACAATTTTACTGTATTTTTGATCAAATAAAATGCAGCCTTGATGAGCAGAAGAGACTTTTATCATGAATATATTCTAATCTTGCAAATCCCAAACATTTTTTTCAGTATTCTGTGTGTAGTGTGACTTTAAAATGTTTTTATGGCATATTATAAAATAAATCATAAGTCACCGAAGGGTGTGCAAATAACAATTCTATACTAATTAGTCAGTAATTCAGTAATGTGACTGAATAGAACGCGTCTCTATATCCTGTTATCTTAGTGGTTCTCGACTGGTTCTTCACAGCCCGAAAAATGGGTCACGGGTCTGTTCTGATTATCTGCTTGTATAATTTTGACTTCATTCTGACTGTAATGTGATATGAACTCATCCTCAAAAACCTTGAACAAAACTGCACAAGGTAAAGGATCATACAACCCCGATTATTTGGAACACAGGTTACAGGTTTGGGTTCTGAAGTAAAGTTAGTATCCGGTACCGTATGTTTAAATGTGATATAAGAAACCAAAGGCTTTTATGGTTTCCTTGACATTTGTTTTAACAGGCCTTGCACAATGCAAGCAGACTAGTTTCTCCATATCAGATCACAGAGAAAGCTTCACTGCATCAGTTCAGCCGAAAGAAAAACCTGAAACCTGCTGTTGTTGGAAGCATTGAGGTTCTTGTGGCACGAAATGTATTTGATGTTCTTGTGTAAAAAAACAAACAAGTCTGGTGTATCTGTGTCGATGAGGAATGTGTCTCAATATCCGGCTTCAGTATTAAGTGCACTTCTCAAGGAGTCGAAATCATTCCAGTGCACTAAAAAAAAATCCCTGGGATTGAATCTAATGCACTAGAATTCCCAGAACTGTTCACTGTATTTACCAGAAATACTGCCGAGATGTTATGTTAAGTTATATTCTCTAAAACAAGCCTTAAAGGGATAGCTCACGCAAAAATGAAAATTCTGTCATCGTTTACTCACCCTCAAGTCGTTCCAACCCTGTATGAATTTCTGTCAGCTGATTGCTGACACCGAAAGAATTTGAGAAGTGGGACCAAAGCGTGCACGGTAACCATGACTTCCATAGATATGGAAAAATAAATATATGGAAGTCACGGTACACCGTCAATCTTTGATGCTACCCACATTCGCAAAATATCATCTTTTGTGTTCAACAGAAGAAAGACACTCATACAGGTTTGGAACAGCTTGAGGGTGAGTGATTTTCATTTTTGCGTGAATCTCATGCAAAGTAAATATATCTAGTTTGAAGCACGTTCAGATATTTTTTAGTGAGAAACAACACAAACACTGATGAAATGAAATACATTTATTGCAGTTAATGTGTCTTTGGGTTGTTTCTGTCGCAGGCGATCGAGTCTCTGGGCATCATGATCTATAAGGCTCTGGATTACGGGCTGAAGGAGAACGAGGAGCGAGAGCTGAGTCCGCCGCTCGAGCAGCTCATCGACCTCATGACCAACGTGGCCGACGCAGAGAGCGACTCCTGCGCCGATGAAGGCTACGCCGCCACTGAGGAAGACGAGGATGACCGGGAGCGGGATCCCGCCCACCCCTGCCGTATCCGTGGCTACCGTGACATCATCAAGGTATCATAGGCTACGTTTTTTTGTAGTAAGTGACAGTAGAGATTATGCAACAGTGATGTCACATGACTGCCTGCCACTAACAACTGCGTTGATAATCACGTAATCTGAAATTGTTTTCATTAAATAATTGATAAATCAGATATTCAGTGCTCTCCTTGTGCAAATCGAATGTGCAAAATGAAGTGGATTTAATATCACCTTTGAATGATTTGTAAGGCTATGTGACACTTAAGACTGGAGAAATTATGCTGAAAATACAGCTTTGATCACAAAAATAAATTATATTTTAAAGTATATTAAAATAGAAAATGTTATTTTAAATTGCAATCATATTTCACAATTTACTGTTTTACTGTATTTTGATCAAATAAATGCAGGCTCTGTGAGCAAAAGAGAACATTCACACCACATATAAAAACTTGTAGCTGTGGTGCAAAGATATTTAAAAATGTTAATTTTACAATATAAAATGATTTTAAAAAATCACAGTCGTAACAGCAGAACTTTTTAAATAAACAAGTTTCATAAAAGATTAAATAAAAAGTGTCAGTTGGTTAATTTAAAACCTAAATTTGATTTTTAACAAGAAATATTGTTTGATGCAAATAATTGCACTTCCTTTCGCTGTTACACTTCATTCGATTGGCACGGCTATTTAATTTAACTTTTAATCGCTTGCTGTTATGCGTAATAAAAATGCATACATTATGCAAATATATAGTTACATTTTCTAAAATGCTATAGTATATATCATATATATATTATATATAATATATCTTATATATATATATATAGATATTATATATATATGATATGGGTGTGTATTCTGTATGTTTTCTTTACTTTAAACTGCTTTTACTAATCACTGACCCGACTAATGAAATTTGTTGTTGATTATTTTCATTTTATCGATTAGTTGTTGTACACATGATCTCAATAGGCTGCCATTTCTGCAGTATATAGCACTGAAGTATATTTGTGACCCTGCAGCACAGAAGCAGTGTAGTCGCTGGGGGGTATTTGTAGCAATAGCCAAAAATACATTGGGTCAAAATAATAGATTTTTTTTTTTTTATGCCAAAAATCATTAGGATAATATGTAAAGATCATGTTCCATTAAGTTATTTTGTAAATTTCCTACCGTAAAATATATCAAAACTTAATTTTTGATAATTAATATGCATTGCTAAGAACTTCATATGAACAACTTTAAAGATGATTTTCTCAAAAATTTGCACCCTCAGATTCCAGATTTCAAATAGTTGTATCTCAACCAAATACTGTCCTATCCTAACAAAGCTTATTAGTCATCGTCAGATGTATAAATCTAAATTTCAAAAAATTGACACTTATGACTGTTTTTGTGCTCCAGGGTCACAGATATATATCTTCAGTGTTCGTACATCCGGATGAAATGATAAGTATACAACCAGAGCTCACTGCATGAGACACTGTATCCCACAATGCAATGTGCGTTATGCATTCATTCAGAGAATTTGTGTTGTGCTCTGATCTGTTGATCACAGTGAGAGCGTTTATGAGCGTGTATTTAAGTGCCGTGTTGATGTTTTGTTTTGAAGCCAAGAGTGACTCACCACACCTTCTGTCCATTTATTTCATTTAGGACACATTCGTTGTGTATTCCCAACACGGACATCTCTGTGATGCATAATTCAACATGAGGTTTATTATATAGTGAAACTGAATGTAGCTTCTCTGTCTGTAGCTGTGCGCCCTTCACCTGTCCACGCCGGCAGACGCGCCCAATCACTACCAGGCCGTGTGTCGAGCTCTGTACGCCGAGACCAAAGAGCTCCGCAGCTTCCTGGAGAAGATCCAGAGCACCAAAGAGGTGAGCGCAGACCCACAGCTAAGACTTCAGCCCCAAATCAAGCTAAATTCATCATTTCTATGTTCCTGAGATCCATCCCATTCTCCTCCCAGTAGATTTACATTCATATCTGAGGCAGAGTTATTTTAGTGTTATTTATATACTATTTAGTTTTGTAATACTGTGAATTAGCATTATTTTTAAATTACATTTAAATTTATTGCTTTTTTGTAGAATTTTTTTTCTTTTTGACAGTACTATATAGTTTTTTTTCTTGTGCAGGTTTTAGCTTTAGTTCACGTTTTAAGTTGATTATGTCCGTTAGTAAATAGTTGCATAAATGTATATCAGTGCTATTTATATAATGTATATTCTAATTATAGTTTTATAGCGATAAAGTTTTATATATATAAATTCTTTATTCTTAGAGATTTAAGAATAGAGTATAAAGAGATATTTTTTTCGTTATAATCGTATAAGTTAATATTAATATAATTTATTTTATTTCTGTTTCATATAATGAATATTTTTTTACATTTAGTAATTTGTATAAGTGTGTGTCTTTTCATTGGATTCATTGATAATAGGGGTTAATGTATTTAGTCAGTGTACGTCAATGAGTTTGAAGTAGTAATTTGTTGCGGTGGTTGGGTCATTTTTATCGTGTTTTATTATATCTTATTTGTTATTATAGTATAGTATGTTTTTTTTTTGGTTTTCATTTAGTTAGGTAGTGTTTGTTTTAGTATCAGTGTACAACTAAACTGCATTGGCAACCTAGCTGAAATAACATGCATTGTAATTTTGTAAATATTATATTGCAGTAATTTTTATTGTATTAGTAATAAATTGTTTTAGGTTTAGCTTTAGGTGAACCATAATGTATATATGTTTATAAATATTTTATTCATTTTTATTTATTTAAGTTTTAGTTAGGATAATAACTGTGCTGTGGTGTGACATTTTTCTTGCTCTCCTAAACACGCTTTGTGGATCGTAATAAATGTAAATATGTCATAGGGGAGGAGGGTCACTGAGGTGACCTTGATCGGTGTTGTTTTTTTTTGGCCTTTGAATATGTCAGCCAAATAACCGGGCTATTATAAAAAACGTTCCCAGCGAACAACATAAAAACCAAGACCTGTGAGAGATGGAATATTGTTTTATTTTCATGCTCATTTGCTCCAGCTGATCTCTATTTCACAGTGAAATACATGGTGTTACACAGACGTCTTAAAGGCACAGCAGCAAAAACGGCCTGAGAGAGGATGGACAGTGATCATGAAAAACTAAATTACAGCTGTTCTTGGTGTAAGAAACCTTGACTAACACATTATATGTGGACTCCTTAAAGCCTACCTTCGAGTACTAATGGTGTCGGCATTGTTTATGTGCTTTGGGCTAATAGTGTCAGCTCTGTGTTGGCATACAGTGACCAAAAATGTGTTCAGAGCATCTCCACGTTGAAATGTCTCGTACTTTCGCACAGAATCATCCTCTACTGTTTTCCACAGGAGGATCTGAGTCTGCTGTTGCTCTTCAGCACGTCTTTATGAGGTTTTGAGTGTAAGATGAGACGAGCCACTCCGCCTTCACAAAGCGTCTCCCTCTGTGCTCTTTCCCACGAGGGCTTACTGTTACCGCACCGTAAAGCCTTTTATTTCCAAAACTACATAACGACGCCACCGTTCGAGCTCAGCTGCAGGGGGAAATGACTTAAGATAAAATGACAAAACTAAACATGCATGACAAGTGAATACGAGGAGGTTCTGTTGTCCTGTGCTTTGTGTTTTAAAAGTAAATCAGTGAAAAAAAATCACAGTTATTATAGCAAAAAAAAAGATCCTTTATTTATCTCACCTGTAAACTAAATTCATAAACAGAAAACAAATGTGCATGTGCAAAATGCATTAAATGTCTGGAAAATAATGTCACAATGCAAAACAATTTTCCTTATGCAAAATGTAATTTCCTATTTCTTTCTTTTGATGTTTTTATTTCAGTTTTTTTAGGATTATCTATATGACAGATATACTATCATAGTTTATTGTCATGTGTTTTATCATTTTATCAGTTTTTTTTTACTATTTAGTATTTATTTCTGTTTTAGTTTTAGTTTCTTAAATGTATTTCCAGTTAGTAATTTTAGTTTTTAATATTATATATAAAATGTATTTCAGTTATTTTAGTATCATTGATATGCTATTGTAGTTTTTGTTAATATTCTTCAATATTTTCATATTTTCTGGGAAAAACTAAACATGTTTGACAAGTGAATATAAGGAAGTTCTGTTGTCCTGTTCTAAAACAGTGGAAAATCAGTTATTATAGCAAAAAATATATATTTTCCTTTATTATCTCACCTGTAAATTAATTACTATGTAAATTCATAAATAGAAAACAAATGTGCATTTGCAAAAGGCATTAATTGTCAGGAAAATTATGTCATAATGCAAACAAATCTCAAAACAGGTTTAATTTTCCTTACGCAAAATGTAATTTCCTATTTGTTTCTTTTGATTTTGGGGTGAAATGAGCCCTGCATGTGTTCTTGACAGCTTTGGTGAGAGTCATCTAATTGTCAGGTGTAATAATAGACTGCAGCTGTACTGCCGCATCTATAGATTCCGTTCATCGTTTGGATGCAGATCAGATAAGTATTACTATTTCTTCCTTTTAGCGTCTTTAAATAAACGTTTTAACAAGTTAAACAACGTTAATCACTCGATTTCTCAGCTTCTTTGACCGTTACTGTTTAAAGTATACAGTTGCACGCACTACATTCGGATCTCTTAAAGGGGAAGCGTCAGGACAATACCATATATAGATGTTTGTTTCTCTATGAATTCTTAGTCACATGTAATATATTTTAACTTATTCGTAATTATGAAATATCATATTTATTTTCTTTGACTTACTGTATTATGAATTTCAGTGTTTATATTTGTGTATTTATGTAGGCTGCATTTTTATTGTGGGTTACAAGTACACACACACACACACAAGCGGTGTTACTCTAAAAAAGTAAAGTTACTCTAAAAAGTAATTAATTAAGAGAATCACATAAGATCCCAGAGGACAAAGTGAAATTCCATTTAAAATACAAATGTACATAAGATGTATATGAGTCACTAAAAATCCTACAGGAGAAATTAAAGGGGCTGTCAGATTATGCATTTCAATTTTTTTCCGTTCTCTTTGGAGGGTTACACTCTCATTGGTGCAATAAAGAAATCTGTAAAGTTGCAAGACTAAAGTCCTCAAATCCAAAGTAATTCTTATAAAATCAAGTCAGCTGGCTAAATACTCCCCCACATTTCTACGTCGCTATGTGGGAAGATTTGCCTAACGCCGCCCAAATGTTCACGCAAAGAAAGAAGGCTAACTTTTATTTCACTGTAGTATTGTTGTTGCCGCCGCCATGTAGTGAAGACGCTGTGTTTCGTTGTGAAAACAAAACTACTTTGTTTGGTCTTCCAAAAAAGGACGATATCCACTTCGTCATGCCTAGAGCTTATTTGTGCTGGTCGCTGAGGGAATACATCACCTTCGCGCTGTGGATCGCCGGATCGGCTTTCACCGTGGACGAAGCGTATTCCAGCCCGGGGTCATCACATGTGGTTGCCCAAGCCCTCCTGTATCTCGGCCCGGTGTGCGGTTCCGAATCCGCCCGCCCGCGCCTGTTCTCAAGCCTACCGCCGTTCCTCACTCTAGCTGCCGTGCGTGACGCGTGTGTCGGGTGAAAGCAACTACTTTGTTTGGGCGTCCAAAAATGGGACACCCTAGAAATCGTGGTTAATTGGATTTAACACACTGTTCCAGAAACCGTTTAACCCAAAGATTCAGAAGGGTGCAGCCATTTTTCTGGGGCTGTTTTTATCCTGGTAGAGTAGACTACAATGCCTGTTGTTCTGACTCACAGACTGTAAGTAATTTTTTTATATTTAAACAGGATTTGCCACTGACGATTCAAACGCGATTTTTTTGGGCAGTGTAGAGTAGCGCTTGTTGTTTTGTCATTTCTCCGATCACAATGCAGACATGGTTTTATGTTTACGCGGCGCGATTCAACGCAACGCGTAAAAAGACGTATAAGTCATTAGAATCCATAATTATGTCCCCACTGGATGCAACGAATGCCTCGTTTATAATGGGTTTTCATGTTTTTGAATCATCGCGCTAGCGTCACGTGTTCATGAGGATTAGGCTAATCGTCCCTTATAGAAAACATCACAAGTAAAATGAATCATGTTTATAAAGATAAACATGGGTTTATTATAGCACACTTACAATTTACATTTCAGAGATCATAACAAATAAATTATTAAATGCTAAAACTGAATACATTTAAATGAACAAACCTGGCGTTGCATTTGCAACCATGTGAAAACAGGGGTTGCTGCAGCCCCCTCAGCACCCCTATTCCCGCGTCCCTGAACGGGCCCCAAGCACTCGTGTTCGCAAAGCATGTTGTAAGAAACCATCAGACCACCACAGTTTTGGTTCGCTTTAAAGAGATCTGAGATAATTTGTAGAATTGTACTGTTAACATGTGGGCTAAGCATTCGTGTTCAAGTCCCTCAAATGAAAAAGGTTTGCACAATAACATACATCAGGGCTCTTCAACTCGGCTCCTGGAGGGCCGGTGTCCTGCAGAGTTTAGTTCCACCCCTAATTAAACACACCTGACCAAGCTAATCAAAGTATTCAGGACTATTTAAAAATGATGAACAGGTGTGTTGGATAAGGGTTGGAAGTAAACTATGCAGATCACTGGCCTTCCAGGACCGGAGTTGACTAGCCCTGACATGCATGATTGTACGTATAGTATATGCTGGTATCTAGTATTAGTTTATAAATAATACTAAAATAGCACAGGACTACAAAATGCAATGCGTTCTGTAAAACAATATATCACAGTACAAAACAAAATGCACATTGTAAACAACAGACAGTAGGATACTGTTAAACAGTAGTGGAGTGATGGATGGTTTGCCAGATCTGAGCGTTAGAAAATAGGCAGTTGTCTATTTCAGTCGTGGGTTTGCTGCAGGACATGTATAAATCATCACTGTGCCTTGCGGTCTTTCGCTGTGGGATCTTCTGCCAGACCCTGTGGGGTGAACAACAGACTGTGACCTGGGTGGTTTGGATCTTGTAGTAAAGCATGGGATTTGCCATGGCAGCAGTGACAGGAGGTCATGGAAAGTGTCCTGCGTCTCTTTAGTTTTTCCTGACCTCCTTGTCCTGTGCTTTCAGAGTGCTAGACAGTGAGATGAGACAGTGATGCCGCGGGCCAGGACACTTTCGCTGGTGTTGGGGTGGAAATTTTCATGTGTTGGCTTGCTTACACCAGACACTTTGAAGCAGCACTGGAAATGGGGACACTGTTGTACCTTCCTCAGGATGTGCTGAACCTGAAACACTCCGTTCCCAGAGCCCCCGTCTTCCTCCATAAGTCAACAAGTTCCACATTCAGAGCCGGCATTGTGCCAGTTGCTTCAGCAATGAGAATTTAGCTTTGAATTAAATGCATTAAATTAATTTTTTTATTTATATTAATTTTTAATATTACACTAGGCTATTTGATATTCTCTATCTATCTATCTATCTATCTAGTCTTCTATCTATCTATCTATCTACTATCTTCTATCGAGATATTTTTTTTCTATGGAGAGAGAGTCTTTTATGCTGCATTTATTTGATTAAATAATACAGTAAATACTGTAAATCTGGAATATTATTACAATTTAAAATACCAGTTTTCTATTTGAATATTTTTACAATGTAATTTATTCCTGTGATGCAAAGCTGAATTTTCAGCATCATTACTTCCATCTTCAGTGTCACATGATCCTTCACAAATCATTCCTGGATATGTGATTTGATCGATTTGAAAACGTTGTACTGCTTATTTTTATGGAAATCGGATCAATAAATTTTTTCTGAATTCTTTGGAGAATAAAATCAAAGAACATCATTTATTTCAATGTTGCCACAATGGAAAGTATCCTATTTCTTGTCACTTTTGTCCATTTAATGCATCCCCTTGCCAAATTAACATATACATTCTTCGTTACTTAACTTTGTAATTGTATGTATATACATTTAAATCATTTCACATTATTAGTTGTGGTTTAATTTATTTCTGGCTAAACCCCACCTCTAAATGGTGTATTTAAAAACTAGTAATAATCAAAGCTGTTTTTTAGTCGTCCAGACGTTGCTTCCCCTATGAGGACTATGATCCATTTTTGGTGTGCTATATCCTAACTTGATCATGAAAATTGAAAATGAAACTCATCTGATATAATATATCATTATTCACATGGTGCAGCTTATTGGTTTCTTTTGTACATCAGCAGCCAATGAGTTTTTGCTGCAAGCAATCCAATTATTGGCTATTTTTGCTGTGCCAGTTTGCAGCATGCTTCAGCAACCCTCCACCTTCCCCAGCTCCACCGGTATAAATCTTCTACAGGTGATTCTGGTATGTTATATATGTTTTTTTTTTCATATATGTTATATGTGCAGCAGCATGTCTGTGGATGTATTGGCATTAGCATGTCTCAGTACTTGATCTAACACATTAACATTGCCATGTACATTTACCATGCTAAACTCTCTCAGAGTTGTCATGACAGAACTCTGGTTATAACCACAATAAAAATATGTATATACCATATACGTATATATATTTGTGTGAGTATTATATACATTTCTATTTTGTTCAAGTGTGTTAGATTCAAATGTAGAGACTTCCTCTTTAACACATATGTAACCCAACCCATAATATTAACACAACAAAACAAATGCAAATTTACTTGAAGTAAATGGAATTGTTTTGTTGCCAAGGCAACTCGTTGAGTTAGCAGTAGGAATGGGTCTGTAGGTGGACCTGTTGAACTGAGGGTGGTGAGTCTTTAATTCTGCTGATCTCAGTGTGGTGTCTGTGGAGAATAGCTGTCATTCCCACAGCTTAGTTCATAATTATTTACTCATTAATTGGCTGCAGACATTGGAGATATAGGCTGGCAACTTCGCACCATCATTACCTAAGCATGCCTCTCTAATGACAACCGAGAAAAGGAATATGTTTTAATTAGCAATGTTGTGATAGTTACTGCATCAGAGCGGCCATGCTTTGTTTAATTAATAAAACATAATTCAGTGATTTATTTTTACTGTTCATTACCAGTCAAACTCTGAAAAAATACCATAGTGCTACCATGGCACAGTGATGTATCAGATGGTAATATGATGGTACTTTGATATTTACTAGGGATAGACTGAAAATAGATATGAGTAGATATGATTTAATGAAGATTACACTGTACACTGCTATTAAATTTTTTTTTTTTTTTTTTGTATTGAACTTTAAGCAAAGTTCACTCAACATTACAGTTCTGTCCATTACCTCACCATGTCTTGCCAACCTGACACTTGAATAGCGTAACACTTTACTTAAGGCCTTTATGTGTAATGCATTATAAAAGTATTTTTTTAATGCATTAGTTATGCCTTTTTGAACCTTATAATGCATTGTACAATCTCATGATTAATTGTAACCACAGTTAATTCATTATAACACTTAACAATTCATTGTGCATTTTAAATTCTGTTATAATTATTTAGGACAAGATATAACATATTACAACACACACAATGAATAATTATAATGCATTATAGCCTTTAATACCCTTTTATAAGGCATTATACATAAAGGCTTTAAGTAAAGTGTTACCAAAATATGTTTAAGCAATGTTGGCAACTGAAAAGTTTTGGTTCCCATTGCCTTACATAGTATTTTTTCCATATCATGGAAGCCAGTGGGTACCGTCAACTGTTTGGTCACCAACATTCTTAAAAATATCTTCTTTTGTGTCCCACAGAAGAAAGAAAGCCATACAGGTTTGAAACAACATGAGGGTAAGTAAATGATTACCGAATTTCAATCATTTCATGATTGGACTATCCCGTAAAGATGATGGCAAAGGAAAAAAAAAAAAAAAAAAAAAAAAAAAAAAAAAAAATAATCTAAATGTCACCAAATATGACCCATAACATGCTTAATTTGCTTAATTAATCAACATGCTTAATTTATTTTATTTAAAAAAACCTAAATAAATAAAGTGCAAACATAATATAATTACTATTATTAATTTATTTTTTTATAGTTGTATTTAATGGTTCACACTATGTGTGTGAGCACCAAACCAAATCTCAAGGAGCTCTCATGAGAACCAGACTGAAAAATGTATATGCAACCCTGTTTATAATATCATTGCATTAACATATTAAATGTCCAAAACAAAACACCTTTTGTTAGTGCAAACTGGTTGTTTATAGCCTTTTAATAAATATGAAGATCTTTGACTACAATTCTCACAGACAGCAGTAATCTTTCCTGGATCAAGGTATTAAATCATATCACCATTATCTTCTTCTTATTTGATGGTCTACTTGGCCTTTTCTTATGATTTACAGAAGCTATTTTGTCACTGAAATCCTATTCAGTTCCACCAAAAATCAGAGGCTGCGTCACCATCGCCATATATTGGATCCCAGCATTCCTTCTTCCGCACAACACCCCACTGAGCCGGTAATTGCACCGTTCATGCAGTGAAAGGACAGGGCAATATTTTAAAGTGATAAACACCACTTACTAACTCCACTTCCCTTCACATTAGCATCTGTGAACCTCATAGGTTGCTCCGTAATGGCTGCCAGAATGATTTGATTTCCATTTTAGCCGGTAGACGGGTCATTTTGTTGGAAACGCTGTGGGTTTCGACTGCCGTTGAGGACCACAAAACTGCCGCTTGATACTCTATCCAGCTTGCGGAGAACATGTTTAGAAACATGTTGCTAGTTGTTAACGGTGTACATTTGCTAAGGTAGCACATGCTCAGATGATGTGTTTGAGGAGAACGGCAGCATGTTTGTCACTTCAAAGGCCGCTGGAGCAGCTCATCTCCCTCAGATGATGGAGGCTTGATATCTCAGAGCTGTCTGTGCTTCCATCACGTCAGTGAAAGATCTGCGGTACAGAAATGCTCTGCACCTTGAGTCAGGGAGATTGAGCTGTTAGTCACGCCACGGCTGCCCTCACTTAACTAACATCAATGTTCAAACTGAGTGCTGGCTTCTCTGTCAGAGTCAGCCTGCGGATGCCTGTTTCCCTGCTTGCTCTCAATGGGTGTCGGCTCTGTTTTACATGAATACCTCAGAAAACAAAGAAAAATTCTGTTGTTATTTACTCGCCCTTATGTTGTTCCAAACCTATATGACTTTCTTTCATGGAAAAGGAGATGATTTTGAAGAAAGTATTGGCCCGTGCAGTTGGGGATTGGAGCCTTAAAGCTTCAAAAAAGGAAACAAATGTACTATTTTTACCATGCTTTTGAGCTGATATTTGACATTTTGCAGGTTTTATATGTAGTTATATTAATGCTTTTGCCAGACATTTTTACCCATGATTATAGCATTGCTAGCGCCATATTCTATTATTTCAGCTACTGGAATGCTTCAGAATTGGCATTTGAGTATTTGGCACAAAATAATTTTGCTTCAGAGAACTTTTTATTATTTAATTTTACTTTATCAAAAAGGAAACTAAAGCCCTACTCGGACGGTAATTGTTTCTCATGTGGACATCTGTAAAAATAAATTTACATTGGCACCTCAGTGATAAAACTCATGGATTCGGATAGCGATTTATTCACAGTGGAGAAGGGAGTTGCTGCTCACGTTGCCAGTCACATGATTGTCTGCTGTAAATAAAATTTCACATGCTTGGGATAATACAAACAAATTCATATTTAATATTATCCTATTTATAGAATCATAGATTAAGATTATATTTGATATAATCTATAATCTTTAAATATAAATCTCTTGTTAAAATAGTAAATCGATGCGCTATAGTTAAAATGGTTTTCTGTCTTGCATTTATCTCTCAAAATGATGGATGTCATTAAAAATGTGGAGATTAGCAGAAATAAGTTAATGCAACCTCTTGTTTACATAAGGTAAACATAAATCTGCTTGGTTTATATTTGTAGTATTTATAATGTATATAATACATATTTTAGTATTATTACATTTTTAGTATTATTTGAGTAAACTGTAGGTCTTTTGCATACCTGTTGGTGCCATAATAATGGCCCATTTTCAAATGTTTACATGCTGTTCTTTTTTTTGTTCTTAACAGCTCCCACTCGCTGTGGTGGAGCAGTTATGAAATATTGTTCTTGTATACTTTCCAGCATTTCAGTAATAAATATGCATGCAAATTACAGTGAAACCCAACAGTTACCATACGGTGTTTGGCTGTGGTCAAAAAGGATTTTAAACTTTGAATTTTGAATCAATTTCGTCTTGTAAACTCAGAGATGTGGATTCGGACAGCAATTAAATTACCAAACGACCTTGGTGTTTGTCAAAAAAAACAGTAGGTCATTCGGCCGGGTATTTTTACGCAGGTGGTGGGAAAAAAACACAGACATTCTGGATTCAAATGGCAATAAAAACACAGACTAACCACTGCAAATGTTGAAAATAGCTTACATCCCCATAAGAAACAATTACCATCCGAATTGGGCTTAAAGCACCATCCCCAATGTAAATTATGCCTAGAAATGTCAGATTTCATTTTAATATAATTTTTACCATTTGTTTACAGATGCTTTTGAGCTAGTATTTGACACTTTTAGCAGGTTTTGTATTTATAATTTATTCATAATATTACTCATTTTACTCATGATTTTAGTATTGCTAGCACCATATTCTACTGTTTGAGCTACTGGAATGCTTCAGAATTAACATTTGGGTATTTGACACAAAGGGAGCATGTTTTCTTTTGGTCTTGAAAGTCTTGCTGAAAATCGGTGGAAATTATGAAAAATCTGTATAGTTGTTTTTTATTGAGATTTTTGGGGATTTTGTTTTATTTATTTATTTTTTGTTAAAAATGCTATAGAAACAGTAAAAATATAATATTTTTCAGATACTTCTCAAAATATCTTGTTAGAAAATGTCATTTATATTTTTGTTTGTGGTGAGGCCAGGTAAAATGATGTTCAAAGCAAAAAATGTGAACTTATGGCCCAGTAGGACCGGCAGAAAAAAAAAATCCATTGTTGAGCCCCTGGCCATGCAAATATTATTTCACAGACGTCACCTTGAGAAACAATTCCCCTCAGAATAGTGCTTATGTCTTTGGCTTAGCAATCTGATCCACTCAGAAAGCAGAGAGAGATATGAAAGACAAACATCCCCAGAGGAAATCCCTCAACCTTGTTTTCATCAGCGCCATCGAGAACACAGGGACTTATTCTTATTTGAAATGGCATTCGGTACTGAATATGCTAAAATTAATAAGTCAATATTGAGAGAGCCGTGATAGAACCGACTCTGTTTTTCATTCTTTCTTTCTTTCCTTTGCGCAACAGACGGCATGACGCACGGCGAGCGCAGCAGAGACGTGTCAGGTGTTCCCATGCAAATCGTCACATCAGATGCAGCTCTAATGCACTGATAATGAGTTGGCTCCATGTTACACACATGCATCAGAGATGCGGCCTCATTTCATATTTCACCTGTAACCTCATACCACATACCGAGTGTGGAATACATTACTCAGAGCTGAACTCCCCTAATAAAAGAGCACTGTGTGCTGCCGGGTTTGTTGTTGGCTGAACGGAGCCCCTCACAGTGAGCGTATGGAGCTGCTCCCCACCTGTCAGATGTGTGTATGCGGGCGATGGGCGGCCCCCTGGGGAGGAGGCACTGATGTGCCAGGTGACGATCAAAGGCCCGGTTTCCTGCCTTTCACTGAGAGCTCATATGGCTTCCTCACTTTAGACCTTTTTCTCAGATTTAAACGCTGAATAGCGGTAACACCGCTTACACTTTTCTCTCACTGATTGCCCAAGGTCTTTAGTGCATAGATGTAGATTTAGGAAGGGGAAGTGGAAGGATGTGAGGATTTTATTTTTATGTGTGTGTATGTGTGGGCCTGGTATTCCCAATGATATGGGGTAGGGTTGTGATGGTGAGGAAATTTTCCCACCGGTTAATCGACGTGTGACAACACCGGTAATACCTGTATCACCGCGGGGGCGGGGCGTTCCCTCTTTTCGCTTTTTCCTCGCTTTCTTTCGCTTTAAATAGCTTTGTAAAGCGTTGTGACATTTGCTTTCTACTTTCGAATAGCGTCAATTCCATAACGCAACTTGTTCTTTTTCATTGTTTAATTTTCCCTGTTTTCCTCGCTTTCCTTCGCTTTTAATAGTTAAAGCACTGGGCTCTTTTACTATACTTTTTCCGAATTAGCGGCAGTTTCTGCGTCAAATTTGCCTTAATGCAACTACAAAATACAAGTCAACTAGAGTGAGTTTAGCCTATATATAAACATAAGAACTTTTATTACAAAAACATAAAATACACCATGCTATAGGCAGGCTTATGCCTAATAAATAACAAATAACTTACATAAAGTTAAGTATACAAAACTGGAAATAAGTCAAATTGTATAATATATAACCAAATAAATAAAAAACGTAGAACGTTTATTAGCAAAACGAATGTCAAATAAAATAAATAAATGACAAAAAGTTTAAATAAAGTAAAAATCAGCAAACAATGTGGAACCAATTAAAAAATAAATGAATGTTTAAAAAAACTTCCAAAATCCCCTTAGATAAACGGCAAAACCATCACCGTCTATTGCTTCAATCGAGCAATGTCCCCACAAGTTGAGTAAACCGGTAAACTTGGTCCTTTTTTGGTCCCCATGAGGAAAACAGCTTATAAATCATGCAGAATAGTTTTTTGAAAATATATACAGTAAATGCAGAAAGTTTACATAATTTACTTAATAATGCACATAATTTCCTAATTCATTTGTGTAACTACTGTCCTGAAGTAGTTTTTTTACTTGACGTTGTTAATTCAAATGTACATAATTTCCAAATGTATTTATACAACTATTGTTCCAAAGCAATGTTACAGTTTAAACACTTATATTTCTATTTTTGCCTATTTTAAAATAAATTTATTTATATATTTGTTTATTTATTTTGTTGTAAGCCTAATGTTTGTACAAACCTAAAAAAAAAATATATCATTTACATAATTTCCTAATTTTGTTTAATAACTGTCTGCCAAAATTACATTTGTGTTTATTTTAATAGTAACATTTTTACGTTTCACATTAAATTGAGATATAATAATTTTAAAATTTAAATAAAATAAAATAAAATAATAAGAAACCTACATTTTTTAATTATATTTACATCTTTTAATTCATTTCATAATTCCAAAGTAGCGTTACAGTTAAATAAAATAAAACATATGAATTCAGTCGAGCTTCTTTTAAGTCTTACACTCAGTTTGCGTCAAATTGAGATTGTATAAATCTTTAAATTTATATTTTTAATTCCAATTTACACATTTTTTTATTTTTTCTAGTTTTCTAGTTTTTTAAGTATTCAGTATCTGCATAAGAACCATCCTTTCGTATTTATATATACTGCATCATTCTTTGATTCTTACCCCATCTCTACAAATAACAATTTTCAAGAAAGAACAGAAAGAGAAATTACAGTAAGTGAAACCATTTTTGTTTAATAGCCAGAACATCTCTTAAAGTGGGACTTTAGTCTGGGGAATATATGTTTTACGCCTCTTCACTGCAGAGTATTTTCTCTCTCTTTTATTTTTCTAGAAAATATGCTCTTGCCTCACTGGGGGTGGTTATATACCTAAATGAGACTCATTTATAGAATGTTTATGATTAGCATGTGAAAAACATGATTAAATAAGCACCAAGTGGGAAAAAGAGAAAAACATGACCGATAGTTATAGCCGACAACATAGACATCAGGTTATTTACAAAACGAATGAAATGCAACCGTAATAGAATACATGTATACATACATATGGACTAAATCAGTATGCATAATATATGCGTGAGCCGTGCTACATCTGATGCTGAAAGCCAATAAAAGAAAGCGCTTGTGTGCTCTGAAGCAGCAAAGATGTATATCACACTTCCTGCATGTCAGAACCTAAATGACGAACCACGGATAACACAGTTTTTTATCTTAAACGTGCCCCACTTGCCATGTCGTCGCCCAGCATTCTGCAGCACTTCAGTGATCGTCCAACCGAAGCAATGAATTCTGGCAGACACTACTGACTTTATGGACCAGGCTTTAAAACCTTATTTTAGTGCCATGGCTTTTACTTAGACATATTTCTCAGTCACACACACAGCGACGCAGAAGCCAGATGGAGGATAAACACTAGCTGCTGAGCACCAGGCTCCTCGCCAGTCAAATGTGATTGCCATCAGTGGCAAATTAACAACAAATTAAGCAAGCGAGTTGGGTAATTACACAGTCAATCAATAAGACATACTTTACACTGGCAGCAGGTAAAATGGAGCATAAATGGCAAACTGGAATGAATTAGTATCGATTTGAATTTCCTCCATAAGGACAAACGACTGTTGTATCTGCACAATTTGAACTACTGTTAAAATTGTTGATTTTGCACGTCGTACACATATGCCAGACAGCCTTGACGAAACGGTTTCAAGTTCACCATGTACTGCAACCCCCAAAGGAGAAAATCTGATATGTTTATTTGCATGTTTTTATATATGTATACACACTCAAAAGTATGGGGTTGAAAGTTTTTTTGTTTTTTTTTTTTAAGAATTATCAGTTTATTCAGCAAGGATCATTAAAATTGATCAAATTGACATTTAGTTCCTAAACTGTTTTAAAATAATTATTTGTTTTGAACTTTTCTATTTCATCATCAAAGTCTTCAAAATCTCGAAAAAAAAAGAAGCAGTTTTACACAAAAATATTAAGTCAGCAAAAACTGTTTTCAACATAGTTTTTTCTTAACAGCAATCAGCATATAAATGATTTCTGAAGGATCGTGTGACACTGAAGAATTGAGTAATGAAGTTACATTTTAAAATATATTAAAACAGTCATTCGAAAACGTAATAATATTCCCAATATTCATGATTAGAATTTTTTTTTTAATCAAATAAATGCAGCCTTGGTAACAAGAGATTTGTTTCTTTCAACATCAAAGTTTAAACTGTTTAACTGTGACTGAAATCAGTGATCACCTCGATCAGAATCAGATCAGAATCAGAAGAGCTTTATTACCAAGTATGTTTTCACAATACGCGGACTTTTGTTTTCATGACAGAAGCTTCCGCAATGCAACAGAATGACAGCGACAGAACAAAAACACAGATAATAAAAAACTAAAAAAATTGAACAAGTACAAAAAGAATAACAATATATAAATTGACAATTGTATGTGCAGGTATATTACAATAGACAGTTTGTATGTACAGGTATATTATGTGCAAATTTGAGGTGTAGACTTGAGTATGTGTGTTAGATAAATAAGTGTGAGTTGAGTGTATAAGTAGTGTTGTGTTCCACAGTTATTGTCAAGTCACAGGGGGTCACAAGATTCCACAGTTATTGTCAGTGATTCATTGATTCATTGAAAAGTTCAAATTTAAAAGAACAATTCCTTTACAAATCTTTTAAAACATCTCTTCAGAAGCCATATGGACATCATATGGAGACTTTTATGGTACACAGAGAAGACTTTCAGTCAGAAATTGCTAGTAAATTGAGAGTGATCTTATTTATGAATAGAAAAACTGAAATTGTATTTTCTTGTAAAGCATACTCAAATAGCCTTAATCGAAGGTGCAAATAAGGTGCTTAATCGAAGGTGCTTTTTTCAGAATTTTTCGTTTTATGTTATACAGAAGAAAATGAATCAAATGGGTCTGAAACTACATTAGAGTTAGTAAATGATCAATCATGGCTTTCATGTAATTATTTTTAGTATTTAAAACTAGTTTTAAAGCCATAACTATTTTAAAGTAATGATACTGATTTTAGTCCCTGAAATATGAATTATGTTTCCCCTGAGGGTTTTTTAGCATGAGGTCTCCACAGCACAAGGTGAATCATTAAGCTGACACATAGTTTGTCAGGCAACTTGTTTGCGTCATCACGTCCGCTATGATGCATGGAGAATGGAGCTCGCTCACACTCTGGAAACGTTAAGTGACAGAATGTCATTTATTCTTTTAATATAGCATAACATTTCCAGCCATTCGTTACAAGTGGAGGAGCACTGGAATACTAGAGCAGTCTACACATCATTTAATCATAATTCAGAATTATTATAATTCAGAAACAATGCAGCGTGCCGCTGTTTAATATTCATATGCGTCCAAACCGTAAGCCTTTGAGACATGGGCTCAGGTGTAAAATAACAGTTGTGGTCTGCTCGTGGGAGGGAAATGCCACTCAGTCAATGAATGCCTTCGGTGAGGAAACATGTTTTGGAAATATGAAAATTGTTTCTTGCTTCACGGATCCTTTTGTACGCTCACTACATAGCAATATGAAGTTTCATGTGCGATGTCAGATGTGAGGCCATAACAGCCCACATTCTTCTCAGGTCATCTGAAATGCTTTAAAGACTCTTTGTGAGACACGCTGGTCACAACACATGATAATTAACAGTCCTAGTCCCCATCATTTTCGTGTCATTTTACCAGTTTCTTTCAAGAGCATGACAGGAAAAGGCATGTATGTATAGAATGGTAGAATATTTAGGCCTATATTTCCTACCATATAGGCAACATATTACAGTATTTTACATTAATGCTACACTTTAAAAAATAAATCTGTAAAATAACAGAAAAAGTACTGGCAGCTCATTACCCACGACATTATCCATTAAATTTACAAACATTTCTGTTAACTCTAAAACACAATTCAATGAAGTGTAAAATTCAAAATACTGGTAGCAGGTACAGTACTAGTATATTGTGCATTTTTACAGAATTTCTTCTTTTTTTTTTTAGAGTTTAATTAATTTCTGTGATGGCAAAGCTAAATTTCCAGCATCATTTCCAGTCTTCAATGTCACATGATCCTTGAGAAATCATTCTAATAAGCTGATTTGATGCTCAATAAATATTTCTTATTATTATCATTGTTGAAAACAGTTGTACTCAGGGCCGCGTTATCCTAATGGGCAACATGGGCTGCAGCCCAGGGCCCCGAAGACTAGGGGGCCCCCGAGTCAATTCTCTTTTGCATTTTATATAGGGTTGCCAACCGTTCCGTATAATATGGAACCGTCCCGTATTTAAGGCATCAGTTTGTCCCGTATTTGCAGGCATCGCCGTATGACCACCTAGACCATACAAATAACAAATAAATTATTATTTTTCCAAAGCATTGTTTGAATTGCGAACGTAGCCGCTATCGCTCCCGCTTCACAGCGAGTGGGACTTGTGTTTTGATTTCTGCAAATCAGTTTGGTTGAATGCAAAGACGTGATTATTGATCGTAACTATCACCTTGTTTAATATTTCAATATTTGGACCGAGCCTATGGCATAGCTAACTGCCTTTGCCGCCAGGGGGGGGGGGGGGATTTCTAAATTAGGAAGCTTTTCTTCTGTTTCTGCCCCCTGAAAAAAAAAAAACAAAGTGCATTGGACTTTGTAAATCAACATTCCGCCATTTTTTCAACACAGTTGCGCTGCACATCTCAATTCAGACTTTTTTCCCCTCAAATTACGTCTATAAACCACTTTTTGAGTTATACAAACCTGGTCTCATAACATACTACCTCTGGTACTTTTCTACACAGACCTTTTTACGTACCTACGCACGTTTCGCCTGCAGTTTCACAGTAAGAAATGTCCACGCGTGGCACTACAACCGGGTTCAGTACGTGGAACACTGCATGTTTTTTATTGACGTTGATAGATTTAAACGTATTGCGGCGGGTGGTTCAGAATTCAAATATCCGGGGATATTTGTCGCTAGAAGTTAATGCTCTATCATGTTGGAAATGTGCCCTACACCAAACCCAACCCTAAAACTACCCGATAGTGTTAACGAAAACAAAGAGATATAAAAACACATTTGTTTATGCAACCGTGCCATTTGAACTTCCTTGTATGCAGATTTGAACTGTTTTGTCAAGCCGTAGTTACACGGGATTCGATCCGGAGCGCCTCTCAAGTACGTCTCCGTACACCCTGTGCTACCGAACAAACCTACCGTCTATGATAACCCATAGATATGTGCTGGATATGTGCGATGCTAGCATTCAGAAGCATCAGTTTTCAGATCTCCCAGCATATTAAAATTGTTTTCATAACATAATATTCTTCAAGTAATTGTTAATCGAAATGGTGTAAATTTGTGTGAAAAGGAATAAAATGTGTTGGAGTTTTACTGCCTCTAGTGTTCATTTCTTTTGGAAACTGCAGTGATATGTACTTATTGGTACGTATTTCGTGTCTCGTAAAAAAAGTTCCCCCAGGTACGTTTTTGCCATGAGACCAGGTAGGTTATAAAGTACAAATACCGAGGATATAAACTCGCAATTGTAAGAAAAAAGTCCCTTTTGTTTTTCTAGAAGGACTTTACAACTGTAATCGCTATTTTATATTTATTTATTTTTTGTGTTTTTTTCATCCCATCAACACCATGTTGTGTTTGAGATAGCAAAAACTAAACTTACTTATAATTACAAAATAAAAGTATTATTGCTACAAATTGTGATAACACTTTAGATAGGGACCAGTTAGTTGCTTATTAGCATGCCTATTATTAACATATTGGCTGTTTATTAGTGCTTATACAGCCTGTAAAATGCTTTTGATATAAATAAACATCTGATTACGCTTACTAAATCAAACGAAGCAGAAAGTGTGATCATGATTAAAATATGATGCATCATGCAAACCTAATTTTAATGTTTATTATTGTACATTTACCTGTTTATTTCCATTGTAAGTGCCACATTTTCACTATACTTTTTGCTTAAAAATTTTATGTAATAATTACAATATAATTAGTTTTTATTACAATAATTACAATATAATTAGCTTTGCTCTAAAACACAGTATGTTTTATAGAATTAAACGGACACAAAAATAACTCCATAAGTTTATATCGCAATTCTGAGAAGTCAGAATTGAGAGCAAAAAGTCAGAATTGCTGTTGTTTTTTGCGGTAGTTGTAGATTATTGCTGCTGCAATTACAGGAACTTACTGCCAATGCATATGGCGATACGGTGCCATGAGTATTTAAGACATACTGCTGCTGCACAAATAGCATATAAAATAACCCTGTAGCAGATCTATACAGGTGGAGCTGGGGAAGGTGGTGGGTTTCAGAGAAACTCTGAAAGCGCAGGAATCTCAAGTGAATGCTAGCCAGTCATATAAATGCAAGGCATTAAGCTCATTGGCTGCATATGCAGCATGAACCAATCAGCTTGTGCCAAGTCGTTTAACTCTCTGAATATCATCAGTTACGTTAGCACCCCGTCAGAATGCGCCATCTAGAGTTTCATTACTGAACTGTATATGACTACTGGTCAGCTAGGAAAATATTTGGCCTAGCTTTAGTAAATAGCCACAGTTGCCAAATACATAAGAAATAAAATATGTAAATGGGCCACATTTATTAAACTCAGGCAGAACAAATCTGTATTTAAACATGGTTTTCCATTTAGTGTCACTCTATACAGTCATGAACAATTCACAAAAAACTCCATCAGCTTGAATCAGACCCAGTCCATCATTTAAAAAGAGCATTGCTTGTGCTGACCCAGCCCTCACACAAACAGACCTTGTACTGCAGTGTGCTTCCATTATTCCACAAACATTAAAGCTCCACATTTTCATTTCCACACTGCAGTAACAACAATTCTAGCTTGTGCTAAAGAAGATTAGTGCTGACTCGATGAGAGTCTGTTGACTTTACCCAAAGGCCCCGTTTGGCTTGCTGTGACTTGCAACCGTGCTGCTTTTCACATCGAGTCTGCTAAAACTTTAAGGAACACTGGAGTGGAAAAAACTTCCGGATAAACAATGACCAGAGCAATGGTGTCAAGCACAAATACACATGCCTAGTCTCCAGACAAATCTTTGGAGTTGAGTTGGCCAGTAAACATGTTTGTATCTAGCGTATACAGATATTCTGAGAGGACTTGAACTTCCCAAAAGACAACCGGTCATGTGAGAAGACAGACAGGGAACGACTACTGCTATTATTGTTTTATTATAAGTAGTAGTTTTTTTTTTTAAATATAATATTATCATTATTTTAAGGGCCCTTCAAAACATAATTGGACACTGTTTGAACATTTACTTCATGTACGTTTACGTCATTTTTTACTAATGTTTAATTGAAGAATGTTTATCATGTAGTAGTCTTGCTTGAGCAAAAAGCATGTTTAAAAAGTTCTGGCTTTTTGTCATCAGTGTAATTCCCCTGTTTTTTTTAATTTCCCTCTATGTTTATGTTCTCTTTGTTTACCAGCACAACAAATTCCATTTAATCTCCATATTCAAATTCCAGCCACATTCCAAATATGATGTATATATCTATACAAGCGTCAGAATTGTTCCTGTATACATGGTTGATGTAAGAAGGACAACCTACACATGCATGATTCCTTTCCTGCTATTATTTTTCAGGAGATTTAAGGTGCTACCATTAGTTTTAGCACTTCTTTTTCTTTTCAGTAATTTGATTGGAACTCTAACACTTCTGTTTCATAAATACCTGACAAAGCTTCCATGGACTTTCTTTTAGACTGTGCATGCACAAAGTTCTCCTTTCAGTAGATGTTCACATACAACACATTTCATATTCATAGTCATATTCTTGAGGATATTGATAATCCAAATTTTGGGAATCAGAATATTGTCTTAATCTGGCAATTGTATTGTGGCTTTTACATGACACAATACTAACATGCATGTAAACATGGGCTGACTTCTTTATGATTTTGCATATATTGTGCAAACTAGATAAAGGCGTTTGTCAAGTTGACTTGAGAAAGTAGTTTTAAAAGCTTGAAGTTTGAAAATGCATCATGCAGCCCTAACGTTAATGTTTCTTACTGTGCATTTCCCTGTTTATTTACATTTAAGTGCCACGTTGCTGCCATGAAAAAAAAATAGACATTAGAAGATTAGTAGACACATTTCACATTTTCATACTTTAATAATAAACATTGGGATTTTTTTCTGAGCTATTTTAAGCTATTTAGAAGAATGTAAAGATGGTGAAACTTTCCACATTACAAGTATTTGGAAAGCTGTTTGAAAAGAGTAAATTTGGTAATTGTTCTTAAAATGTATTAATAGTAAGCACCAATTATTATTATTTATTATTATTTTTTATAATGAAGGTTAAGGTAGGGATTTATTTTATGTTATAATAGTATCATAATTGACATATACCACTTTTACTGTCTATTGCAAATCTCAATTCACATTCATATTAAAGCCTAATTGAAGAATGGAAGAGGCTCATCAGGAGTCTTTTTGGGTTTAGTATTTGCTGTAATTATCCTCCCAGACAGGAAATGAAGATGTCAAGTGGTGCTCCACATAATTCCCTGCCCATCTTCTTTGCCAGTGGCTATTTGACACACAACCCTTCACTGCCACTCTGCCAAGCAGAAAAGTTGGCAACTTTCCCCACCTCCATTCACTTTTCCCTCATTCTTCTGAGATTCTCAGCTAGCAGGTGTCGGTCAGAAAGCTTGCTTCAGGGTCCACCCTGAATTTCAGTCTTTGAAGATCACTGTCTTTGAGTTGGCATTTTTGGCAGCCTTGAGGGCACTGAGGAAGAGGTCTGTGGCTGGCAGTATCACGGTGTCAGGTTCACTCAGACTTAAACTTAGTCGATACCTTCATTCAGACAACCTCCACTCCTGTCCTTCCAGACTGCCTCTGAAACAAGACGTCTGCTGGCCAGACAAGTAATTTCACTCAAAGCAGTTTTAAGAGACATTTATGCTCCTAAATGCTACCTGCATTGATCGCAACTGGCACTGTTTTCTTTCCCCCCATTATAGTGCAACCACTGCAAAAAAGCGGAATTTTTTCCCCCTAAACTTTATGAAAATATACAGGATTTTAACAGAACCTTTTTTTGCTTGCCTGTGCAATACTCACTGTCACGATTGTTGGGTTTAAATATTTAAATTTAAGTTGAAATATTTATTAGCTCTTTAAACACAAAGTGTTCATAAGAAAAACAATTCCTAACAAACAGATTTGCGCTTAGACAAAGTTCAGACAAGTCAGACATAAACGGCACTTAAAAAAAAATGAACTGAGTGCCGTGCATTATTCTCTACATATAGCGAGATCTATACCCTAAACGGGTTTTGTCAAAAAAGCCAGTATTGTCCACTTTCAAGGCATCGCGAGTTCACGTTTTACTGCAGAAGCTGACAAGTGCCCTTGTTGTTTGTGAACAGAAGCTGATATGTCTATTTTAGCAAATCTGTGCACTGTATTCAGGTCAGGTGACAAGGCTGCCAGTCTCTTTGAAAAGACGCTATAGCTGAGAGGAGTTTCGTCAAAGCTGACTAAAAGTGATCCAGAATGGATAATTTCGCCGAACTTGATGAACCCGTGATATCTTCTTCAGAGCATAAAAGGAAAATAAAAGCTGGAACTTTTTCACGGAACCTTGCAAAACCAGGACGTTACAATGGTGAGGGAAAAGCTCCCTGTATTGCTTGTAATCAGAACCATACAGGCTTAAAAAATTAAAATACAGTCTATGATCAAAACAACAACAATGTTTGTCAGGCGCTACATGGTCACTGAGGAATACAAACTTAACTATGTTTTTTTGTTTAACTCTGAACTGAATGTGGGTTATCGTGCTTTTGCTATAAACAACCTTTTAATATATTACTACTATTTTATTATATTTTTATTTAGTTCTTTTATTTTATTTATTTTTGTTGGGGGGGGGGGGGGGTGGATAGAAATGAATACTTATTTTAGCAAGGCGATGCTTTAAATTGATCCAAAGTTATGCTAGACATTTATAAATGTTAACAACAAAAAAAAAGATTTCTATTTCAGAGAAGTGTTGTTCTTCTGAACTTTCTATTTATGAAAGTAACCTGAAAAAGTCTACTCTGCTGTTTTCAGCATAATAAACAATGTTTCTTAAGCAGCAAATCAGAATATTAGAATATTTCTGAAGGATCATGGGATGCTAAAATTTCAGCTTTGTCATCACAGGAATAAAATTACATTTTTAAAATATATTCACATAGAAAACAACTACCCGTATCGACCAAAAAGCTTATCAACCAAAATTTTATTAGTTGCAGAAAAAAAAAATCTATAAAAAAACAGCCTAACCCTAACCCTAAAGTCACTCAGTCTGTGATGTACAGATCGTTAACGGCTGTTGGGTAGATAATCGAGCAGCCCTCCAAATGCTCACCTATCATTCCCTCGACCTTCAATATTCCTTATCTCTGAAATTATTAGCAGCAACCTTTACATGGCCAAAAATTTGATATGTGCGCTATTGAAATGTCTGTGTGGAGTGTGAAGCTGAACAGTAGCGCTCACTGCGTGATAGATGGAGGCGCCGGTGCGCTCACTTGCTTTTAAAATAGGCTACTCCGTCATTTTTGGTCATACGGATAAGAGTAATACATCTTTCGAATCTGTGAAGACTCTATGTTTATTTGCGTGCACTCACAATAATAACAAAAGGTTGCACTTTTGTAAAATAATGAAAGCAAACAGGATGCTCTTTCTGCCGTCTCGGTCTCTTTGAACTTGAGCGCGAAACTCCATGTATACTTGCCTTACATATAGAAAAACTACTTATATAGATGAAATGGGTTTTCTACTTTCACATGAACCAATTCAAATGGAAAACAATATTCTCAGATTAATCCGTATGAAACATGCACACAGGCGACACTACTGCGGAGATGATGAGTCAGTGTCACATGCAGTTCATCTCTTAAACCGAGAACAAAGAAAGCACTAGTTTATCAATAAATTATTAAAATGTTAATGCTTTTCCCTGACACATTCATAATCATTAATTCTTCTGTGCTGTGGCAAGCTTTATGCGTGTGCTTGAGCGCTTATTAGGCTACGTAGGCAATTAAAGGCTCATTATTATGAATTAAATGGTTTATTGATAAATGTGCGATTAGTCGACTAATGCTTCAAATGAATGACTACAAGTCGACCAGACAAATCTTTAGTTGAGGACAGCCCTAGTTTTTGCTGTACTTTGGATCAAATAAATGCATGCTTGGTGAACAGAAAAGACTTCTTTAAAAAAAAAAACATTAAAAAAAACTGTTCAAAAACTTGTTAAGTTAAACTAACATATATAGAGCCCATCCACACAAGTAACTTAAGCTCAACCACACATGCTTGACCCATAAAAACCAATGAGATTTACATGCCATTATGACAGAATTTTCATATTTGCCTGAACTATCCCTGTATGTATAAACAATAGTGATACTTGCATTAGAAAGACCAATAATAACATCATTGATCAGTCAACAGACTTTGACCTTTGATTTATTCAGCAAATTAATGACTCCATCAAAAGAAAGGACTCGAAAGTGCAGAGAAAATTAAAATGGTTCATAGCCCTTGCCATTTTCCTTTGACATACTAAAGAGCTTTGTGCAGATTAGCAGTTGAATAACACTGGTATTTGTGAACACTGGAAATGAGTTTTCAGTGCCTTAGAGTTGTTAAAAAAAGTAAGTAAGTAAGTCTGTGATGGGCGTACTCTGTCCATTAGTGATCTAGCACTCTTTCAGCATTTTTTGACAGGGATGATAACTCTTACCAAATCAGTAAATATTAGGCGAAAAGCTGCATCTCACCTGCATTTGCATCATTAAATGATCCATTTCAGGAATAAGCCATTTGCAATCTGGATGAAAAGTGTAATGCCGTGCCGCGATGTAGGTAGGAATACTTACAGGTATCCTACACCAGTTGTGTTACTTTGTATTCGCATGCTCAAATTCCAGAATAAACAAAGTGGTGTCAACAAGCTTGAAGTTTAAATACTGTAGTATAATTTAATTTCCCCCCACATTTCTATATTTCAAATGTTATATTTAGAACATTGATCTTATAATGTAATAGCAGTGTAAATGGATTTTGGTAAATGGTAAGATGGATTTTATTGATACTGATTTAATTGGTTTATCAGCCCTATAGTGTTAATTAGTGTAAGTAATTAAAATATGTTTAACAGTATGAAACTATTTTTATAAATAATTACGAGAAGAGTTTACTTGAGCACCTGCCCCCCAAAATGTCTATGCATGTCTCTGACAGACTACATAAGTTTGTTATTCCAAATAACATATTACTAATCAAATGAATTTGCCCTTTAGTTGTTTGATAGGAGGTTTGCCATACGTGATACTTAACACGCAACTGTTTCTTTAACCAGAGGGAGATGACAACATAATCAGGTTTCTGATCTCAGAGGCCCAGATGTTTTCACCGCCTTTCCCATCCTCTGCGGTAATGATATTTCCCTTCCTCTCGCAGGCAAATCCAGAGTGCATAAATCACCAATTTCGGTACATTGTTATGGTTCGTCTGTGAAGGCCTCGAGATCAGGGTCTTTCGGCCTTATGCATAAAAGTTGGAATAGAGGAATAAAGCAAAGCTCTGACTTACGGCAAGGGCCTCCATGTCTCTGACATGAACAAAAAAAAAACAGTTTGCATCGGTAATAAAAGAGTGCTTTGAGTGGCACTTGGCTGTAATTGCAAAGGCGGGAAACAGGGATGAGTAAACAAACAGAAATGGCAAGTTCTTATTGGAGTTAATGTGCTGTCAGTACGTCCTCTGTCCTATTAGAGTTCTATTGGAAGAAAATGGAGAAACATTCATAGTCAGGAAAAAATATGATGCCAGAAACAATGAGCATGTTCCTGTTCTTGCACCCCATTTCCATTTTCTTCATCAAATATGTCATTTCAAATTCAAAGCTATTCCGGGACTGCTCAAAAAGCACCACATGAAAAGAGAGTGTCTATGATTACAAGAGTAATGATGTTAATAGAGGCAATTAGAGTTGTTGGCAATGACTTCATTTGCTTTTGGTTCGTTTCTCTTGAAGTCTGTAGCCATTGATATGCACAAACTTACTTCCTCTGGGTGCTTGTATTTCACTCATTTCCACAACACATACTAGTACCAGCCTCAGACAACGCAAGGACAGTGTCACAAATTCGGTCCATGGATCACCTCACTCACCATATAACACCCACTCTAACCACCTTTCTCTGCTGAGTATTGTTTACCCTGTTCCCTGTTCCCCGTTCCGAGTTTCCTTGTTTAGACTGTACCCCTTTCCGAGTCTCCGTGTATTCCTTGTACCCCTTTCCGAGTCTCCGGTTTTCCTTGTTTTGCCTTGCCTGTTTTTTCGGTTTCTGATCTTTGCCTGTTTCCTTGGATTTCTCCCTCTCGTCTTGCCCCTGTGTTTCTGTCTGCCGATCGTTGACCTACGTTAGTCCTAGGACTATTCTTGTGTTTTGCCTGCTATATACCTGTTTGCCAGTGTTTTTGACCCTGCCTGTTTACCACGTCGCTCTATTGAAAGCTTGCAGATGGATCCACACGTCACACGTCTCGTCAGCCCCGTTACAGACGACCCACAGTTTGTTTCCATTGATGCCTGATGTAATTTTACACTCAAAACTGGTAGCTGTTGTTAAACTAGCAAGGTCTAAATCTGAGTGCCATTGGTTTTTTTGTTGTAAAATCTTATTCAGAATAATCTTCTCCTAACTTGCACATAAAACAGTAGCTAACGGTCCAAATCATTTACTATCTCTTTAAAAGAAGTATTCTCCTGTTTGGTTTGTGCAGCCTTGCAGTGTACTTTGCATGTTAAAATTGTATATATATATATATTATCTATCTAATATATATATATAAAGTACTTATAGATAATAGACTATTATTAAATCTAAGGCCACTTAGGAGTACTAACGAGAATACATTTCATGACCTAACCTGGTTCCGAAATTGAACACTTCCCTCTACTAGTATGAAAAGTCCCTGTCACAAGAGCATGCCCTCTTCAGGTACTTGAACAACATGCTAAACGTACATGGATGACTACTTATTTGTTGTTTTAACTATTCATTTACTTTATAGTAAGTAACTTGATGACATTGATTACGTGTAAATGCTGTTAACTTAACGAGCTCTCCCCAACACTGCGAAAAGCTGATTGCATCACTTTTTTTTCCACAGTTTTTTTCTTGAAAAGTTACACACCCGCATGCGATAGGCCTACCCTTGCAGCACTTTTAAAGAGTGAGAAAGAAAAGTTAATGCTACTTTTGCTAGTAGGCTGTCCTGACTATTACCTTTGAACCGCCTAGGGCTACAGTTGAGAGGACACCAACATTTGAGAGGTTGATGGTTGGGTTTTTAACGCTGCAGTGTTAAATGTGACATGCAGTCTTCTGTTGGGAGCCTTTAAGACTCTACAGTCTTTTAGGCAGTGGCGGCTCTTTGGGGGAGGCAGGGGAGGCACAGCTTCTTTAAATCTTTAATTAAATCTGCTGATGTAATTACAACCGCTAATGATAGAGAAGGGTAGGGGGAGCTGAGCTCTCGTGCCTCCGTTGGTAAAAAAAAAATTAGCCAATCAGCATCGAGTGTTCACTTTCATCGCTGAGGAATGTTGTGAAAAGAAACCTCGCAAGGGAGGCTAGCCTCCCTTCTGGTATATCGACCAATCATCATAGAGAAGTAAATTACGTGATATTAGTTTGAACGTCTGCCTCTGCGCTGATAATGTACCAAGTACTTTTGAGTAGCGATATTGAATATTTGATCGACAACAGATTTACCAGGCTGTCATTAAAACAGTATATATACAAATTAAATATAAAGGGAGAACACGCCTAACTGATATAGGCTACAGAAGTCGGCTTAATTAAATGGCACAACAGGCAGCTCTCTTTTAACACAGACTTTTATGGATGTTTGCTTCAAGTGATAGGCCATGTAAGTGAAATTATATTATCTTGCTGCATGCGTGTCATTTTCTTTACGTTTTCTGACGAAACACCTTAACATGGCTTTTTGTTGCTTAAGCAAATATCATAATAGCGTCAGGTATCCCAGACAATACAATTGTGTGCCTCCTATTTTAAAACGCCACGAGCCACCACTGCTTGTTAGTACATGTGGTTTGCATTCATTAAGCAGGATTGCCTTGGATAATTAATTAAGCCCTCAAGTTGAGTGTGTAAGTTGTTAAGTTCTTAACATCAGCATCTCTGGGAGTGGAGAACATGAGTCATCTGCAACTGCTGCAAGCCTGTTAAGATATGGCCTGTCATCTCTGCCAGAAATGCCTTTTATCCATTTAATTGTTCTACCTGCTTCCCTGTTGTCTCAGGGTTTAATTGAAATGGCAACAAAATATTTTGCTGTTGATGCAAAATCTAGCTCCAATTATAATCGTATGACTGGGGTCATTACAGGGGTTACATACAGTACATAATATGCTGGACACAACCACAGCATTCAACAAGAAAAGAAGCTAGGTTAAATGATTGCCTCATAAAAAGTGGGTAATACATGTGTCAATGAAATATAAGATTGTCCATGATAAAGAAAAGGAAACATCTTAAAATCTAGTTTAAAATAAACAAGTTATTAGAAATGTACTCTCTGCATTCATGTTGGTTTTGTAAGGTTTTTTGGAAAAATACCAATTTCAACCACTATTTCTTTTTAATGGCTCTAATGTGATGTGGTGCAACCATCAAGTAAGAAGTAATACTATATTTTCATGTGAGTGTAATCATTAATTTCCAAAAAGATTCCAAAATTGTTACAAATTTCATAAACTAATTATAATCATAAATAGCATACCTTTTGGGAAGTGGCACCATATGACATATGATAACTAACCTTATAAGTCAAATTATCTGATATTTTAAAATATTTATTGACCTTTATTGCAGGGGTCTGTGACATAATTTCCTGTTTTATATATTATATTTTCTGCATATAATGTGGGTTGAACCATATGAATTTGAATGTTACACCACCTGAACTTTGATGGGTGGACAAAAAAAAGTTTTTGTTTATTTTATATATATGATATAGATATATATATATTATTAAGGAATATACCTGTAAGCTGCATATAAATTTTTATTTGAATGAATTTGCATTATTTTCTTGTACATCACACTGCCATTTTACATATTTTACAATTTCCCAATAAAAAAATATTAAAATGTAGCTTGTTTCCATAGTTGGGGAGTAACTAGTTACATGTAAAGGAATTACGTAATTTAATTACAAAATACTGGTAATGTAATTGCAACTCATTTACATTTCCTGTGAATTTTTTTTAATTAAATTACAGTTACTTATGAAAATGTAAAATGCATCATAGCTATTAAACTATTACTTGTCATGATTTTAAATCTGTATTTAACCTCGGAATGATATCAAAGCAAAAGGAAGTGCCTAAAGTCTGATTTTGTGGTGGCTGTGCTTTAAAATTAAATTATTTTAATCTTAGTTCAAGTGATGAAGGCTTTTGAAAGTGAACCAATTTTGTTGAGAGACTTGGAATAATGTGCACCGATTAATCTAAAATAGCTTCTTCAACATCACATTAGTTTGAGCAGTTTGTATACTTGCATCGTTCTTGCCACTGCTGTATTTTTTTTACCCATTCTGACATTCAAATCCATGATTTATGGTGCTCTGTGTGAATAAGTAATCTTCCTCTGAGGTCTATAAATATGTTAGCTAGAGGAGGGAAAGTCTGAGATGGTGGGGTCTACGCCTCATTACCTTCTCCAGGAATCTGCAGGTTTCTCCAGGCCAGCATAGTGCCGTAGAGTGGCCACTGGAGTGACTGAACAAGGCAGCTTTGATGGTGCCATCATAAAATATGAAAATGCCCTCTCTGATAGTTTCATCTTGTAGAAGGAGACTGAGCACTGCAGACTCTTTCAGGAATGGTGCAGATTTGCTTGTAGTGGGTTGAGATGTTGGCTTTGAATTAGCTGTTGAGGGTTAGGAATACTCTCTACACTACATTTGACTTGGAAATTTAAGAAGATACTTCAGTTAAAAGTAACATCTTCAGACATGCCACATGACTGCAGTGATGTTTGGTCAGGAGACAAAAACCGAAAACAAGTGGAGGTTGTGAAATGCAAAAAAAACAAAAAAAAACAGTGGAGGTTGATGTCATTGATATCTTACAGTACCACTGCTTTAGAAAATATTAGCACTAAAAACATATTAAAATATATTTTGAAATTGTTTGCTTCTGTGGAACTGGCAGAATCAATATTATGTAGTTATTTATTTTTAAAATTGTATTCATTTATTACCGTCTGTGTCGTTTTCCAAAAGTATGTGCACAGAAAGCCAGATATCACTTTGTTTTTTTGGTCCCACTTTATATTAAGTGGCCGTAATACCTGTGTACTAACATAGTAACTAGATGTGTACATAGTAAGTAACCACAGTGACAGTGTAAGTACACATTGGTACATAATATCTACAGCTCTAATGTTTGTGTAACTACACACATGTAACAACACACTGAATGGTATGTGTAAATACAAATTTGTAACAGGACATTGGTAACAACACTTTTTAGTAGTGAAAGTACAAATGTGTAACAGGACTTACAGCATTTTTTGGTAAAGAAAGTGTTACACTTAATGATAGCATGTATTACTCTAAACACAGTTACACAGCAGCGGCCATTAAGTTAGGCTTTACATATAAATTGTGGTTGGTTTCCAGAATGTTACACTTTATATTAAGTGGACAGTTCCTGAGGTGTTACCATGCAAGTACACTGGTATTACAGTGGTGCACCAACTACACCAACTTGAGATCCAACTCCTCCCAATTTACATATCCCTAAACCTACCCATCGCCACCCCCTGGATCCCATTTCCACCCCTAACCCTACCCATCTCCACCCCCTGGATCAAATAGTTCAAATTACTCTTATACATATTGCTACAAAATGTAGTTATATATGTCCTGCTGTTACACTATTTCTTAGTGAATAACAAAACGTGTTGTTACCACTGTCCTGTTACACATTTGTACTACACAAACCAGCCGGGGTTGTTACATTGGGTAGTTACAGCAATATCCAGCTCGAGATAATATTTCCACTGTGTACTTCCACTGTGGTCTACTATGTAACACATTTCTTTCCTAGCAGTCACAGGTATTAGGGGACCCTAATATAACGTTGGACTGGTGTTTTCTTTCTAACAACTTACAGCCTATACTATAATTTATGTACCATTATCTCAATCTTCTGATCGATTTACAAAAGATTAAGCATCACAAATGTTTTAGACATTAAAATAAAAACGATTCTTGGCACCAAAACCGCAAATGATTATGAATTTTGAGGATCTTGCGATATAGAATTCTGATATGGCTGTGTTTTTTAATCAATAAATGCACTATTAGATACTTCTTTCAAAAATATTAAAAACAAACCAACAAACAAGTAAAGGTGAAATAAAGGTTTTTCAAATCACTGTCAGTCTCGAATTACTGGATTTCTACCGTTACTTTCTGGTCAGTATGTTTATTATAAAGACATTGGTTTCTATCATGTTAATGTTAGTACTATTGAACGATTAGAATCAATCGTGCCAAACATGAAACGTCTCAGTCTGGCTTATATGTCGTTCATTCTGTTCTCAGCTATTTCTGTTTGCCCTTCAGCTCAGATTCCAGTGGCTGATAGTG
>JADLZN010000204.1:0-111507 GCA_018155175.1 Sinocyclocheilus anophthalmus
TTGTTCTGCCCTGCCCCCTCAAACAAAAGCCTGGATGTAAACCATGGCTGTTATCTGTTAAACGCCAGTTTCTTAGTTAAATGGGTTAATGTGTCAGATTGTGGAGCTTAAAAAGTCAGTTAGGGGTTTAAATAAAAATAATAAAATGAACAACACTCAAATTGTCAAGCACGTTCTATATTGTTGTGTTATTGATTTCTTTTTTACATTTTAATCAAATAAGTAACTAAGTCAGATGAGAAACGGTACATATTGTCAAAAATACAAGCGCACGCGCTTTTTTTCTGTTTCCATGCCAACTTAGCTTTAGGTTGCTATGGATACCAGATGGGATGTGTGCTTGCAATTATGCCTGTTCACACCAAGGACGTTAACTAGAAAGTTTTAAAAATCGTTCTTTATGAAATCCACCACACAAATGTAAAGATAAAAACCCAAAGGAAGGGTTTTCCCAGCTCATGGAAAAACATTGACAGCCAATGAGAATCCAAACCACTTAAAGGGGTCATATGATGCTGCTACAAAAGAACATTATTTTGTGTATTTGGAGTAATAAAATGTGTTTATGTGGTTTAAGGTTAAAAAAACACTATTTTCCATATACTGTACATTATTGTTTTTCCTCTCTGCCCCGCCTTTCTGAAACACTTCGATTTTTACAAAGCTCATCAGCCTGAAAAGCGAGGTGTGCTCTGATTGCCAGCTATCCAGTGCGGTTGTGATTGGCCGAATACCTCAAGAAACGGAAATGTTATGCCCCTCACCATACAGTGATGCCATCTACCGGCACGACCAGACAAAAGCAATAAAACCCATTACAAACGAGGCATTTGTTGCATCCAGTGGGGACATAATTACTGATTATAATGACTTATACTGTCTTTTTACGCGTTGTGTATTGTGCTGTGTAAACATAAAACCATGTCTGTATTTGTGATCTGAGAAATTACAAACTACAAACGCTACTGTACACTGCTCAAAATTCGTGTTTGAATTGTCAGTGGCAAATTATTTTAATATGAAAATGTACTTACAGACTGTGTGTCAGAAGTGCCAGACTGTCCTTGCATAGTTGGAACTGCACCACTTTATAGAAACAGACTTTGCACAGAAGCATTGTAGGCTACTCTGCAGGATCAGGAAACAGTCCTCCATAAAAATGCGCTGCACACATCTGAATAATTTGGGTTGAACTGTTCTGGAACAATGTTGTAAAATAACTTAACCACTGATTTCTAGTCGTGTGCATTTTTGGACGACCAAACAAAGTAGTTTCGCTTTCCAACAAAACACACAGCGTCACACACGGCTGGCTTGAGTGAGGAACGGCCAGCGGTATTCGGACGAAGCGATGGTCGGTGGGCTTGCGGCAACCACATGTGAGACCCCGGGCTGGACTCCGCTTCGTCAACGGTGAAAGCCGATCCACAGCGTGAAGTTGATGTATTACCTCAGCGACCAGCACGGATCACTCTAGGCATACAAAGCGGATCTCGTCCTATTTTGGAAGGACAAACAAAGTAGTTTCGCTTTCACAAACGAATCACACAGCGCCTTCACGACAAGGTGGCGGCAGCGGCAACAATACTACAGAGAGAATAAAAGTTACGCCTTCTTTCTTTGCGTGAACATTTGGGCGGTGTTTTATGCAAATCTTTCCCCACACATGACCATTAGACATGTGGGGGCGTGTTTTTAAATTAGGCTTTTTAGGAGGGCGTGGACAAGTCTTAACTTTTATAAAGAATAACTCTTTGGGTTTGAGACTTTAATCTTTGCAACTTTAGGGATCTTATCTATGCATGAACAGCTTGTAACACTCCAAAGAAAAGGAACATTTGAAATAGCATCATAGACCCCTTTAAAAGTTTTAAAGTGGCAGAAGAGGAAATTGGTCCTTCGGAAAGACACGCCCCTTAGTTACAGTTGCAAGTCCGACAAGCAATGGCCAACTCAGATGCCACAAACAATAAGAGCATGACCGATATGGGTTTTTTGGGGGGCCGTTACCGATATTAGGGAGTAAAAAAAGACATATATCGATATATCGGCTGATATTCTTTATGTGTGGGCATCTATTATGACATAGACTTGTGCCGGTATTCGGTAATGCGATATATCACGGTAATGAATATGCACGATATTGTTATCGTGGGCACTTCTAAATACCGTGAATAATTATATAACAAATTATTCAGAATTTTGAATGCATTTTAAGAATACTTTTCCCATCAA
Source organism: Sinocyclocheilus anophthalmus (assembly GCA_018155175.1). Taxonomy (NCBI): domain Eukaryota; kingdom Metazoa; phylum Chordata; class Actinopteri; order Cypriniformes; family Cyprinidae; genus Sinocyclocheilus; species Sinocyclocheilus anophthalmus. The sequence continues at coordinate 2,236 of JADLZN010000204.1, forward strand.
CTGGTCAAAACGCACAACACCGCCGTATGCTGCGTGAAAGATGCGTGCGCACTCCGATGTAAACAAGCGCGGACGAGAAGCGCACGGCGGAACATGTGAGAGACGCTCTGGATGAAAGCGCACTTTCACTCTCTGACAGCAGATGGCGCTAAACTGCAGAAATGATGATGATAATAATAATAATAATTCATTTAAATGCAGCCGTTACCCTGGAAACCCTGTAAACAAAGCAGCTGCACTACTTTCTGTTTCTGAATCTTGTTTAAATGATTTAAACAGCCATTCAGATTTGTGTATTTGCTATGATGTTCATCACAGAGCCAAATACTTAAATATTTAGACTTTATAGGCTATTTATTTTCAAATTTTTTAACATTTGAATCTGGACTACAACATGCCCTAGATATTGTTTGAAAATGTTTTGATTCTTTATTATTCAGTCACACTTTGCATTAAGGCCCCATTAGTTAACATTAGTTAACATAAACTGCCAATGAAAAATTCTTCTGAACATTCATTAATCTTAGGTAATTACAATATTTAATAACAGGTTGTTAAAATCGAAAGTTGCAACTGTGTTATTTAATGAGCTAACATGAACTAAGACTTGTATTTTTTAAACAAAGATTAATAGCTTCTGTAGCAAATGTAGCTATTGTGAATATTAATGCATTAACTAAGGTTAGATGTTATTGTAAAGTGATACTTATTGGTCTTTATAGTTCTTTTGCACATTAATCTGTGTAAAACTTTTAACTTTAAAACATTTTTCTGTATTGCTTTATTGCACTTAAAGGTTCAGTTATTTTTGTTATAAGAAAAAAAAGTTATTATTAGTTACAGCCGGTTTGATACGATGACTTCCCTTTTGCATTATAATGGTCACCCCTCAACAGACAAAAAAGCAATCTATGAAAGGGTAATGTTGGTACTTTACACCACGTTGTGCTGTCAGAAAGTGAGAAGGCACTCGAGCAGCTGGTCTGCTTGCCATTACAGTTCTCAGGGCACGTTAGGAGAGCACAGGCTCTTGATCAAAGCATGTGTCAGAGTTGATATCACCCCGGCACAGCATCACCCTGTGAGGCCACGACCGACTAGACAGAGCCTAAAATGAATTTAAGGAAGATGTTAATGTGCAGAGACTGGGCAGTGAGGAATTGAAATGCAACTGTTGTGAGGTTTGAACCTTTCTCAACATAATCAGTAGCTTTTGGTCCCTGGAGCCTCCATTATCTATTCAGAGGTGATGTTCGGACGGGGGGAGTGCGAGGTGAATATTGACTTTATTCCAGCAGATGACCGAGGTATGTTTAGATCTATAGGAATTGAGCAGTTAAGTAATAACCTAGCCTAGGAACATCTTAGAGACTGCATTTCAATCAGAAAACTATGGATTTTTGTTTTGCTAGGGGGAGGAGATCCTTAAAGATGTCAGGAATGAGACATTATTTGTGTATATTAACATGACTCGTATCATTCTGGTTGTAAACGTGTGTATGTTGAGTGTAATTTCAACACTTTCTCCAAGTAATCTTCACTTTATTGCCTTTACTTCAATGTCATTGATGTTAAATGTTGTGGGCTTTTGTGTGTCTTATGAGAGACTAGTGGAACATCACCATATAAAAGCAAACAATTTATTACAGACGCTAAGGCATAGGGCTCCAAAAGATCAAAAAATATTTTGTTTTTTTGTAGTTCTCTCTTGTTTTCCAGCTATCAAGTCTTATATAATAACATGAGATATTAAGTCTTGTTTGTTTACTAAAATTAATTGAGTTGTGTGTGCTACTAAGAAAAATGTGTGTGCTACTAAGGTCAGAGAAAATAAGTTAATTCAAAAGGAAAACTTTTTTTTTTCTGACCCTATTTTTGATACATTTTCAGTAAGCCCACAATGTCTTCTGTGTCTTGATTTACTATTCTGAAAATCCTCTACCTAATTTGATGTTTTAAAAACTAAACCTATTATTATTATCCTTTATTATCACCATATCTTGCATTCAGTCTTTTTGGCAACTTGTTTTCTCGTGCAATGTTTTTTTTGGTGAACATTAACAAATCCTTTTTTGTTTTCACTCAAAAACTGAGGTTCATAAGTTCAGATCAGCATACGATCAATTACGTGCATCTCAATAAATTAGAATGTCGTTTAAAAGTTCATTTATTTCAGTAATTCACTCAAATTGTGAAACTCGTGTATTAAATAAATTCAATGCACACAGACTGAAGTATTTAAGTCTTTGGTTCTTTTAATTGTGATGATTTTGGCTCAACATTTAACAAAAACCCACCAATTCACTATCTCAACAAATACTTCATAAGACCAATAAAAAAAAAATTGTGAATTGTTGGCCTTCTGAAAAGTATGTTAATTTACTGTACATGTACTCAATACTTGGTAGGGGCTCCTTTTGCTTTAATTACTGCCTCAATTCGGCGTGGCATGGAGGTGATTAGTTTGTGGCAGTGCTGAGGTGGTATGGAAGCCTAGGTTTATTTGACAGTGGCCTTCAGCTCTTCTGCATTTTTTGGTCTCTTTTTCTCATTTTCCTTCCTCTTGACCATACCCCATAGATTCTCTATGGGGTTTAGGTCTGGTGAGTTTGCTGGCCAGTCAAGCACACCACCACCATGGTCATTTAACCAACTTTTGGTGCTTTTGGGCAGGTGCCAAATCCTGCTCGAAAATAAAATCAGCATCTTCGGTTGTCCGGGACAGAAGCAAAGAAGATATTCATAGACTCTGACAGGGTGGTTCTTCCGTAACACTTTCATCAGAAAGGTGGCAGCATTGTTCACAGTTCATGTACATGTTACACTGAACGTCTTCAGTAGATGCACAGAGACAGAGAGAAAGAATTCGAAAGAAACACAAAGAGTGGATAGTAGTAAACAATACAAGTGTGAAGTAATTAAAAAGCCAGATGTAAGAGTTTATGTTTACACTGAATCATTTTTTTGTATTACAAATATCTAAACATTCTTAAAATGAAGATATATTTACTTGAAAACTAAAAATGACTGACAAATTTCAAAATGAAGTGAATTTATGCTTGGAACAAGAAAAGAAAAGAAAAAAAACAAGAATTTTTTTTCTGATCCCACTGACATTTCTTTTTTCTTCTTATTTTAGGCATAAACTCATTTAATTTGGATGAATTTGTTAATATCTTAAAGAAATGTATCTAAGAATGTTTAGATAATTGTACTGGACAACAAGACAAAAATACTAAGAAAATCGTGTTTTTGCACAGGTTTAGTGGTACCTGATGACCTTTGACCCCTGTATCAAATCACTTGAGGCTTTTGGAAGCAGTGAGGCTAAAAGTGTATGAAACGACCAACAAGTACAAAACAAAAAAAGATTCATATTCCAGAGTAAAGTGTATGTAACATACTTACAAACATTTTGTGAATTGTAAGAACTCATGCATTGGTAAATAATCAACGCCTCCTAATAAGTTTCCTAAAAGCATTTCTTTTGGAGGTGAAACAAAGATCTCACCTGATTTAAACTTGCTGCGAATCAGAATGGAATGTTCAGATCCCAGTAGAGTCATTGTGTTCCAGTGTCAAAGCATCAAGTGCGTCGCTTCAGCCTCTCATAGCACACACTATCCGCATGCATTCACGCGCTCAAGCGCTTTGGTCCCATGCAGAACTGATTCTTTGCTCCATGAGAGAGAAACTGATATGCAGCGCTGCTGGGAGGGTCTTAAAGCTGAGGAGGCTCGACTGAGTCCCACCTCCTTCAGCTCCCTCACACACACAACACACACACCACACACACACACACACCCCACACGCACACACACACACACACCCAAACACACACACATATGCCAAACAAACCCTGTGCCAATCTCAAATTAACATGTGGTCGTAATTAGTAGCAGAATGATCCTCATTTGAAGTGTGGGAGACTTTAATAACTTGATTCCAATATGATCTGTTAAGTGTGGTAACGTGTTGCCAATCACTCAGTCGATACACGTTATCTTATCTGTAGTGTTGGATTCTCCACTCGGAAAACAAGCAGCCCTTCCTCCGGCTCCTACAGGCTGTCAAAACATTGGTCAGGGCTTCGCTGTGTCTCCGGCCTGCATTAAACTAGTGCTGGCACTGAAGCTCTGCTCTTGGACAGGCTTTCGTGCAATTAGCTGTAGGGACATCTAGGATCGTGTGATGTGCCGTTGTGGGGTTTGAGCAGGCCTTTCAAATCAATTTAATCAAAAGTGTACAAATATGGAATTAAAAATAGATGTTGAGCCGCAGGGCTTTCCTGGCAGTGCCCATTCGTTCCCCTTACTTTCTGTGTAATGCATTCATCTGCTGCTAATCTGACTGATGACCGCGTGTCGTCACAACATCACAAACTCAAGAAGATCTCTTCAGAGAGTTTCTCACATAAAGTCACGTTTGCATGATTTAAAGTCACATTGTGAGAAATATAAAGAGAAACAGAGTCACAATTACTATAAACAACGTTGCTCTGCGAGATTTAGTCATCTTGTGAGATATAAAGTCGGAATTGTGAAAAATAGTCACAATTGTGAAATATTAAGTCAATTAAAAGAAAGTTGCTTTGTGAGATTCATAGTCACATTGCGAGATATAAAATTACTACTGCGAGAAATCTTCACCACTGCAAAAAAAGTCACATTGTGAGATATAGTGTTGGAATTGTGAGAAATACAAACAGAGGTCAGATATAGAGGTATATCTAGCATAGCGTTAGTTCTGGCAGGTCACGTTAGTCAAGCTCGCATCAGCTGACTCTCAGCTGATCCACGTCTACCCATAGGGATGCGACACCTATCTAAGCATTCATATATAAGGTCTCTCAGTATTATCAGCAGTTTTCGCTTTGCTCAATAGCTAATTACCCTCCTCCATCCCAGCTCCTCCTCTGTCAGTCAGGCATTCTCCCTTCTGTTATCCTTTGACTCAGACTACATCTAAAATGTGTACAACATTATTGAACTTTACTGATATCTGCAATACATTTATGTGGGGTTCTGTTCTGTTTACCCTGGGGTATCTTTGACGATAGTGGTTCTGACAGAAAGAGAGATATATAAGAAACAGTCATAATTGCAAGATATAAAGTTACATTTTAAAATATAAAGCTGCAACAAGAAAAAAAGTTAATTTGCGAAGTCACATTGTGAGGTTTAAAGTCATAATTGGATAGTATATAATCACTATTGCGAGAATTCTTGACATTTGCGAAAATAAAGTTGTAATTGTGAGAAATAAAGTCATATTTAAAAGAAAGTTGCTTTGCAAGTTATAAAGTCATTTTGTGAAATAAAAAGTGAAATTGTAAGGTATAAAAGAAAAGTATTCACATTTGCATAAAGTTGCATAAAGTTATGGAGAGATATGAAGTCACAATTACATTTAACGTCACATTGTGACTTTCAATTAAAAGAACCTTGCTTTGTGAGATATAAAGAAAAATTGGTATAAAATCACTATTGTGAAAATTCTTCACAAATACGAAAATAAAAAGATATAGAGAAAAATAAAGTCTCAATCACAAGAAACAGAGTTTTAATGGATCTCAGTAGACCTCAATTGTGAGAAATAAGGTCGCAATTAAAAGAAAAATCCGCTTTGTGAGATTTAAGGTCACATTGTGAGATATATAGTCAAAATTTGAGGCATAAAGTCCCTATTGCAAGAATTCTTTACAATTGCAAAAAAAAAAAAGTTGTAATTGTAAGATATAAAGACACATTAGCTATGTTTCCATCACCCTATTTTAATGCGCATTTTGAAGTATAGCATGAGAAACGAGTAATGTAACCATGTAACTTCATGTCAGTAATGAAAAAAAAAAAACACTTAAAGGGTTGCTTTTGAAAATTCAAAATTGCAATGACCTACACATGCAGATGGAAACGCCAAATTTAGAAAATAAATCCCTTAATTCGCAAAAAAGTTTTTACACTCGCTTGAGGTAGTTTTTGACTTGAAAAAGGGTTATTGCGAATAATGGGAGATGAAAATGCATTTTGCGAATAAATCCCGCATTAGCATTAAAAAAAGTCATGTGACTTTGCACTATGGGACAGCATAACCTGACTAACCAGCGGACCGATTTAATTGCACAGCATCTGAAATGTTGTTATGGTCATTCTGAAGTGCCTGAGCAAAGTCTGTCATCAAAGTACTTCTGTATAACTGCCTCCCAGAACGGTCTACCACAACCGCGTTCCCAAACAGTTGACATTCACCTCCGAAAGCAAGACCGCATTTGTTGTGTTTCGTCTGCTCACTTAAAGCGCAAGTAATTTATTATATTTGAGAATTATTATATTCAGTGGCTTCTCTTACTTTTCTTAGTGATATTTAGTGCCAGTTTATCAGGAAGTGACGATTTTGTTCTCTCTGACTCATTGGATGGAAACAGTGCTTGTTCGCAAATGTTTCATGTGATAGGCTATTCCAATTTTGCGCACAAGTTAAATTCGCAACTTTGGATGGAAACCCGGCTATTGTGAGATATAGATGTTGGGAATGTGATAAATACAAAAAGACGCAGAGCCATAAAGAAATATAAAGCCACAGTTACAAGAAACAAAGTAGTTTAGAGCGATTTAGTCAAATTGTGAGGTTTAAAGCCGTAATCGCGATTATTTCTCACATGAAGTCGCAATTAAGTCACTTTGCAAGATTTAAGGTCACATTGCGAGATATAAAGTTAAATTGTGAGGTAAAAAATTGTAATTGTGAGATAAGTCACATTGTGAGAAATAGATTTGGTATGGTGAGAAAAATAAAGAGTTATAGACAGATATACAAGAAACACTAATATGTTCTGATTGCAATATTGTATTTAAGCCTACACTCTTAAAAATAAAGGTGCTTCAAAAGGTTCTTCAAGCGATGCCATTGGTTCCACAACGAACCATTCAGTCAAAGGTTCTTTAAAGAACCATCTCTTTCTTACCTTTTTATAATCTGAAGAACCTTCTTTCGCCACAAAGAACCTTTTGTGAAACAGAAAGGTTCTTCAGATGTTAAAGGTTCTTTATGGAACCATTTAGACAAAAAGGTTCTTCTATGGCATCGTGAAGCACCTTTATTTTTAAGAGTGTAAACAAAACCTAAATTATTCTAAAGAACCCTCTGAGATGAAACTGTGATGAAACTCCTTAGAGACCCACGGTCGTGCGGCCTCACGTCTTCAAGCACTTCAGCTGGAGTTCAAGCAAAGCAAATGGCTTAAACTTGCTAATGGCACCAGAATCGGTCCGGTCCCTCTGCCACGAGTAGTCAAGCTCGCTCCAGTATACAAGCCAGCTCAAATATTTACATTAGGACATCTTGAGTTGTGAACCGACTATTTTTCTCTGGAAGATCGTCTGGCCGCACACGTTTCCCCATGACTGGAGTTTGGACGGCTTAATTAGCAGGTGAAAGTACTTAAAGGCAGGGTGCGACCCAGAGTTTGACAGTGAACACAGAGCATCCCTGTGAATTCCTGCGAGGGTCACTGAGCCCCGTCCTAATCCTCCCTGTAATTGGGCTCTGAGTCTACGGCGTGACATCTTACATCTGACACCTCCGGCTCATGATATGTGGCTGTATACAGTAACACACACACACACACATGTTCTTTAACAGGGCATCCGTCTTAACATGAGCTCAGGAACGTGAAGTTTTCTTCACTGGATCCAGCGTTTCAAACCATACTGGATTCATCAGAATCATTATCTTTCAGCATGTGTTTATTGGCGTCCTGAACTGAGTTTTTTTTTTTTTTTGTGAAAAGAAAATCACAAAACATTCTACACAAGATCTAATATAAATGATGTCTTAGTCTTTGTATAATTTAATGTGTTTAGAAGTCAAAAACATCATTCATCAGTTTCCAGTGAAAACATTTCTACACTTTGAATGAATGCATAACTCTTCTGGTTCTTTTTGGGGAACATTTAAAGTGCAATGAAAAAAAAAACCTGAACTGAAATCAAATTCAAATTACAGTGAAGGTTTTTGTCAGCAGATAGTCTGCGCTTTGAGTAATACACGTGTCTAGGGACCTATTTGTGTCATTGTTATTCATGTCTTTTAACTGCTGCTGCATTTCCAAACGCCAGGAATTGTCCGATTTGAGACGTTATGAAATACTTTTTAAAACAATGCTTCACAATAATTATATAATATGCTCCGTCTGAATTGTTCTGAGCAGGAGTTCTGTGAGGGATCATCCAGCTCTTGGCTGAGTCTCAGACGAGGGTCCCGCACGCAGACAGACGGGGTCCCGACTGGAGCCAGTGAGGCCAGAGCAGGAGGAGGACGAACAGAGGACGGGACACACAGAGAGACACTTGGGCTCAGAAAAACATGATTGGGACTGATAGAAAACGGACATACAGCGGGGTTCAAAGTCTGGGATCCTTTAAAAAAATAAATATAAAAAAATTTTAATAATGTAAAATAAATACTTAATAAAAATAATACATTTGAAATACATTTGAATAACTGACTTTCAATGTGGACTTTTGGACACCACTGAGTGTACATATTATATACTGTGTGTGTGTGTAACAAACTACATATTTAAATATATATATGAGCAATATCACAGTAGCAGTGTGATATGGCTGTATATCAGCACAGCTGTGATTCGGGCGTAGGTTATCAGACAGAGGAACGTTGAGTCCGCTCTTAAATGCTATTGTTTACTAATTTAAAAGCTGTATATATTATAGAGTAGAGTATTATGAGAGAGAGATGGACTGAGCTAGTGTGATTACCTGCATCTGATACAGAATTCATTCTTCAGCTCAATCTCATATTCACAATAATTTTAGTTTGAATGTCCGCTGAGGAAAGCAATATTTTTGTCGTACTGTCCTTTCATCTGTTAATGGTGATTTCTGATGACAGCGCAGCTCAGTGCATTTGTTGGCTGCGTCTTACAAGGTTTTGTTGAAAGCAAAATAACCTCCTTGTTTACAACAGCTTTCAATCTCTTTCAATATAAAAGTCTTAACTGCTGACTCACTCAAAAACAATCTTTTGTCACCATCTAAATGGCAGAATAATGTAACTAAAATGACCATCAAGAAAACACACACCGTTTCCCAATACTAAATACTACTATTAAATACTACTATTATTTATATAAAACATTATTTATTGAATAATAATATTTAAAAAACAACAACATCATCTCGAATTTGGCAAAGCCATTCAGTCAAAAGTACAAAGGCAGCGCTCTGATATAAAGCATTAAAGTTACATAAAATATAACCTGATGAGATTTTGCCTTCTGTCAAAACTATTTGCTCTGGAACAAATGATAGATTAATGAGACCAAAGACTGCCCGTTAGATTTACCCAAAACAAATTATATCCCATGTTTAACCACTATAGAGACATCAGAGCCAGCTATAAATTCCAGAAGATCTGGCCGAGGTGAGGCGCTCTCGGTGTGTTCATTAACGCTGCACTGAGCCCGCCGAACCCTGGAGCTCCATCTCCCCAACTAACTCCCACTAAAAACTACATTCCGTGACACAAAAACAGTGTTACTATAAAATTATAGTGGATCTGGGTGTCCGCCATGACACTCGCTGTGAGAAACACTGCAATCGGAGTGATACAATGGTGAAACTATACCCGTGACACATCTTCATGGTTTGAAGCCTCTCCGCCAGCAGACGCTGAAAGAACTACACATCATTATATGTAAATATAGATATATTTTATTACATTTTGTACTATACTACTATACTACTACTACTAATAACATTATTTATTTATTTATTTTTACGTTATATGTATATATAAACATATATACTTTAATCTCAAAACACTACACAGCGGCAGAGACAGAGGCAGAAAAGCAGCTGGATGGTCTCTGTCTCAGTTAGAGCTGTAGTCGTTAATGACCCGTCTCTGCTTACTGTCGTGCTGCCACAGTCTCACAGATGCACACGTCCACAGGTAAACACTCACAACTGCTCTGCAGCAGCCGTCTGTATGCTACGCTCAGGAAATATGTTTCTCTTTCTTGGTATGTGAAGAAAAGCTTGTCTGGGTCTTTCAACATTCTTAGAGGTTATGACTCCTTTAACAAAGAGCTTTGTTGAGAACCTCATCAGGAATTCACATATTAATATAATCAAACTCTGCTTTACATGATTCATTGGTTTTATCAGCCCCAATCAAACATTATCAGAGATACTGGAGCTTTCACACGCATTGCTTTTTCTTGAATATAGTAGGCGTTATTAAAGGCCACACTTGAGCGTCAGCTTAAACACATCTCAGCCTGAACTGATATTTCTTCAGACACTGGTCAGGAGAAGACAAACCTCAAATCAGAATTGACAAGAGAAGACCACGGGCCAAACCTCACGAGAAACTAAAGACGTGATTTATAGTGTTGTGAGGGTTGAGATCTGCTCTGAGCTGCAGAAGATCCAACTGGAATACAAAAAACAAGAATTGCAGAGGCTGGGATATCCATTAATCTGGATTATTGTTATTATCTTGTGTCTTTGAGGCTGTTTAGGTTTTGAGACTTAACTTTTGTCTGCAAGGCTGGATGCAGAATGTTGGAGGAGAAAGAAATGTACATGAATGACTTCAGTATAAACGAACTGAATAGAAAAATATATATTTAATATTTTATTTGAATTATATATTATATATTATATTTATTTGAATCTACATATTTTTTTGAATTACACACCCACACCCTACTAGGATCGAGTCAATGATCTGAGTCATTGAATATTGAGTATCTGCCGATACCGAGTCCCAATCCGATACTTGTATACTCCTAGTGTTTGGTGCATAATTCAAGTACATTAAAGTTATTAAAATCATTCCAATGTGTGTGTGTCCTGTATAAGATACACTCTCTCTATGTATATATTTGAACATACTGTATAAAGATATAAAATATGGGACTACTGATGTAAACTTAATAAGCAGAATAATTGCAACATAAAGGTAAAAAAGGTGGAGATATGGTTAGAAAGCATGAAGCTCGCAGTGTCAGATTGCCAGTCTGTCAGTCAAATCTGAATCAAGACTCAACCCATAGCAACGACGTCTCAGATAGCAGTTAAAAGTAAACTATAAATGAATGAGTGATTGTTACAAAAGCACACATCAAATGCATTGAACACAGAAGCTCAAACACATGTGACATGCTAGAGCAGACCTCACTGGTTCTCAAGCATCACGCATGTACATTTCTTCTTATGGTTTTAATAGCGGCTGAACGCACACTTTTGTGCTTCTTCTTTTCATTTTAATGGTGGTTGGCAAATCTACTGGAAAGTGAATACTGTCACCTACTGCACGTCACCGGCATGATAGCTGACATAAAATAAGGATCGGGCTTAGAGAGCCGATACCGCTCAGTTAAAAAAAATACTTGATCAGATCGGGGGAATTCCTAATATATACATTAAAATACCCAGATAGCACACGTACGTCTGCAAGACGTCTGTTGAAGATCACTTGATCTGGAAAGCATCTGCTCTGTACAAACATCCGATAGACGTCTGTAAGATGTCAGTTTTACATACATTCTAAATCATAAACATCTTAAAGACATCTAATAAATGTCTATTTGCCATCTGATAGGAAACGTCCTATAGATGTATTGCAGATGAGCAAACACTATAAAAAATAGTCTTGCAGACGTCAAATAGATGTCTCTGATGTGCATGTGCTATTAGGGTATAAAACACATATATACAGTATATATATAAAATAAACATAAAAATCCTAATTAAAAATCCTCAAAGCAGATTGCTGTCTGCATGTGATGCAGTTTTCTTTGTGACTGCATGCAAAGCATGACCAGTGTAGTCTGATTCACAAACAAATGACTCTTATGAGCAGGCTCTTTTCAGTTAATCAAAACTATGCAGTGAGACTAGTGGAGAATGGTTCCCTAAATAAATAAAATGATTATTTTAATGAATAGTTTAAAAGACGAGTTAACAATCTGGATCAGTTTAAACTACTGCTGTTTACTGCTTATTGTAAAGCATTAGCAGAACAAGATTTTGTTTTATTGGTAAGCAAAATAGACATTTTAACTGTAGATATCAAATTTGAAATCACACACTGCTGAATCAAATTGGGACATGATACAAAAGCTGTAATGGCACACATGAACATGCAAGAAAGCCCTGTACTAGCTACTATCCCAAGCAGAGATGTGGAAAACAGCAGGCAGGAAAACATAAGCCCATTTTACACTTTTAAGAGCCCTCAAAAAACATTTATAAATGTTTTTGATTTATATATTGTCTGCTAAACCTCAGCCACAAATTAAAATTCCATCACTCCAAATAGAAATACATTTGTCCTATAAGAATCCATTGCTACTGCTTTCAATGAAAACAAAAACATGTATGAAAAATAACAGATTCATACCGTGTCTCCTCTCAATCTGCAAGAACAAATCTACTTGGTTCCTGTCAAGTAAACTGAGATCTGCTTTCATAGTTTGATTTATGATTGGAAAGAAAGAGTTGTACATGTTTGGATCAGATGAACTCCATGTAACATGCGTGTTTAGTCTGAAGACTACTGTATATGTTGAGGAATGTGTTTGGCGTGTGTCTCGTGAGCGTGGAGTTATGTTTTCACCATAGATTATATATAAAACCTCTTGAAGGACGTCATGCTACATGTGTGAGATGTGGATGTCCATGTTTTGTGTAAATGTTCTGGAGATGTTAGACAGTGTCAGGCGTCCCCTTGTTTATGGTGGCAACTAAACTCGCACTTCACATTTGTCTGTGTAACTTGCGTTTAATCGTTCTCTTTTGTCGTCTTTAGGGACTCATCCTGTGTATTATGCAGTAGCATCTTGCCAAGGTATTCAACTGGTAAGCAACTGAATTGCGTTTGAGGTATTTTTATATCTTTGGTTGCTGGAAATGGATCTTCTCGGCCTGTTCTGCTGTTTGTCAGGAACGTAATTTGTGCAGCGTTTTGTCACTTTTTAAGAAAGCATCGAGCTAAGGGTACACATGAACATTAGTTCACCAAAAATAATAATTATTTTGTTTTGAAATAGAAAACAAAAGATTTCAAATAAATGCTGTTATTTTAAACATTCCATTCATCAAAGAATCCTGTTAGACACTTCTTATTAGAACGTTAGTTGTATGTGTATATATCTATTATCTACTATCTATATAGATCTATATATATATATATATATATAGTATACACACACACAGTATATATTTTGAAAATATTTGCATGTTTATACATTTATATTCCCGAATGAGTTTTTTTTTCATATTCTTAGATGTCTTTTATATATTTAATATATCAAACATAACCTTATTTTTCTATATATATATATAGATCTATATATTATATATATATATATATTATTTTAAATTTAATATATATTAATACCCATGCATGCGTTGTATTTATATATACCTAATACATATGTCCCAGTATACACACATATAAGGATGTCACAAAAAGTTTTTATTGGATGCGTAATTATTTGCCACACTAATTAACACACACACACACACACACACCACACCCTCACACAACTAAGAAAGTTTTCTCAAACCGATTTCTTTAAACCAAGCTCCACTGCATGTAGTAACAGTCATCAAAACCAGCCTTCGGGTCAATGCACCTCGCAAACACACTTCTAGGAAATATCATGGTTTACAGAGAAGCCTTCTATGTTTCCTGTAGCTGAAATATGAACAGCTTTGTTAACTCACTGCATCTCTGTGACCTCTGACCTTCATTCTGACAGGAAACGTCAGTCTCCCGTCACACCGCAGCAGCGCTGCATCAAAAGGTATTGAGTTTTGAATAGTGAAAATATTTGGCTTTTCGTGTCTTGGATTGATCCAAACACCTCCAAACGGCCCAGACTGAAACATGCTGTCAAGCGCTCCATTTTTCCTCCGGACGAGGAAAGACAGAGGCTGTATTTGTGTTGGTCCAGGCAGGTTCCCACAGTGTCACATGCCATAAAGCGGCCCGCGTTTGTCTGACTGTGAGAATAACTAGGATCTAAAAACTCTGGTCCAACTTTACCTCCGTGACTTAAAGGACAATGGCAGCTTCTGCCTTTCTGCGTTCACTGCAAACATACGCGGCAGAGACGCTGATGATTACATGAGCTGTCAGTAGGAAACGACGTGGCTTATCATCGCTCTGATTCGCTACATTACGTCTTCAGCATTTCTGCTTTCTTTTCAGATTGAAAACCTGAATAAACATGCAAAGGCATATGTTTGCTCTTAACACCCATGAAAAAAATGGCCTCTGATAATACTTTTGAACAAGCAAACGATCCCATTATGCCAGCGCGACACATGCTCGACAGAATAGCTATCGGCTGTATTTACTACTAATGTTCTTGTTTTGAAGCTTATGTTTGCTTGATAAAACCACATGCTGTTAATCAACAAACCTGCATCGTTTTTTTTTTTTAATCCCTAATGATACTAAAATGACTGACACGTAGAGATTACTGCGCTCAACTGGTACAGCATGGTGCTTGCAACACCAAGGTCATGGGTTTGATTCCCAGACAATGCATGAACTGATCAGATCAATACCTTGGATGCAATGCATGCCGCGTTGGAGAAAATCATTATTCCTCGTAGAACATTTAAGCATCATCCACTCCCCACAGGTCCTTCAGTCTGTTCTGACTGTTTCAATACTCATTAAACTAACGGACAGACAGATCAGAATGTCTGAATTCACCTCGTAATGGCTTTATTTTAAGCATGGTTTGGAGGTTAAACGGCTGTGCTCTTAAAGTCCCACTTAACTCCGTTCTTAGAGTTTACAGTTCAGGTGATCTCACTTTCTCTCAAAGCTCTTCCACTGAAAACACGGAGGAAAGCAGAGCTGGAGATGTAAACATTATTGCTGCGGTCAGACTGACTCTGAATCACACAGTCACTGAGATCAGCACGCCATCAGATGATTATTAACCGCTGCACAGTCTACAAACACACATCAAAAACTGGGCTTTATTTATCTGAATTTATTTACTTAAATGGTCACACTTTATTTTAAGGTCTAATTCTCGTTATTAACAAGCTATTAACTATGACTTTTGCCTCAATAAACTATTAATTTGCTGCTTATTAATAGTAAGGTAGTTGTTAAATTTAGGTATTGGGATTAGGGATGTAAAATATGGTTATACAGAATATGTGCTTTATAAGCACCAATAAACAGCCAATATAGTCAATAGTGAGAACTGGTCCCTAAACTAAAGTGTTACCACTTAAATACATAGTTCTGACATGAAACTCTAGATGGCACAGTCCGATAGGTCTAACTCAATCTAACTCAATCGGATTATTATGTGTAAAATTGCAAAAATATCATTCATTCATGCATGATGGCGATTTAAACCTAATTCACTTCAATAAAGATAACTATACATGCTGTTCTTGTCATGAGCATCAAGGTGTGGGGGGCGCTGCGGTGCAAATTCCACTCATGTTTAGTACATGTTAACTCAAAGTTTCGTAGAACAAATATAAACGTTGGACTCTGTGGTCGATTCTGTGTTAAGGTAAGGCATGTTATTCGCAATTATATGTTGTGGCTAGGTTGTTATAGGTCTGCGTGACTCTCTATGTCTTAGGCCTAATTGAACGGAG
The DNA here is from genome assembly GCA_018155175.1 of Sinocyclocheilus anophthalmus. Lineage (NCBI taxonomy): Eukaryota > Metazoa > Chordata > Actinopteri > Cypriniformes > Cyprinidae > Sinocyclocheilus > Sinocyclocheilus anophthalmus. Next base: position 17,907 of record JADLZN010000204.1, read on the forward strand.
GACTTATGGTATTCTTCTGTAGCCTGACGACGAGTAACTTTACCTGTTGTTCATGTGAACTCAAAGACAGCCGGATGTTTTGTTTATAGACTATTTGTGGGTGGCTGTTTGTTGTTTCACCTATCAATTCGTGCCGATAAAGTATAATAGGGTAAATCCTGTATAGTGATTTATCCTATATAGTGCTTGCATAAAGCAAGTAGTGCATACACTTGTAGCTGTTATGTATCTTTGTAAGACATTGTAAGCCCTCTTTTGAGGCAGTGCAAGCGCACGGACCCCCAGGCGTCCCCCCCACCCCCCCCCCCCCCCGTACGCACCCCGCCGCCCGCCCCCCCTCGCCCCCCCCCCCCCCCCCCCCCCCACCCCCGCACCCCCCCCCCCCCAACACCCCCCCCCCCTTTTATATATATAATATACATATATATATATATATTATATAGTAATTATAAAAAGTAGGCTCCCAAAGTCCACGTTAAGTTCAAACACTGGAACATCATTATCACGTGGCACAGCTGATTGGTTCTCTCCTTGATCGTTAGCCATGAGCTCGCTGCTCAACGTTCAATATATGATTATTGCTCGCAGTAGCATTGACAGTTTGCTTCCGAAACCCTCCACCTTCCCCAGCTCCACCTGTATAGATCTGCTACCAGGTGATTCATGTATGCTATATGGGGTTATTCATATGTGTTATATGTGCAGCAGCAGTGTTTTTTACATGCTCACAGCAGCATGTTGTGTATGTATTGGCATTAGCAAGTCTCGGTACTTGCTCTGCCGCAGCAGCAGCGTGGCAGATCTATTCTGCCAAGACCAAATACATTAACATTGTCATGTGCATTACCATGCCAATCCCTCCGAGAGTTGTCATGACAGAAATCTATTTTAAGGCAAGACACCACAAGTGAATAGGGTAAAAAAGTAACTGATAGATATCACCATGATTCCCCAGTTGTTTGATTACATGAAGAAATATGCAAATAAGTAATTATCTAATTAAATATTCACAAAAGGCCAAAATTCCTGTTTGTGAAATTCAGGTTCAAAATTCTTGTGATTGTTTTGTTGTGGATTTTGTTGACATATTAAAGGTTTTGGATGTCTCTCCGTTAACATAGAAAACAAATACATTTTCACCATGTGTTTAGGAACACACTTTTACAAAAATCACTGTGAATCATATATGAACAAAACCCCCAGTAAAAGCCTTCAGAATATAGATAGGAATACAACTGTAAAGTGTGCTGTATGTAAGAGAAAAAAAAATCTTGAAAGATTTTGGAATTGAAATCCACAGACACAAATAGATAAAGTGTCGACATAAATGCTTAAATGCGTATTTTGGCCATTTCCTTTCACTAGTCTGAAACAACATGTTATGAAAAGTCAAATATCCCCAAATCTCAAGATTGACCATGCAGCACATGAAAACACAGTGGTTTTTACAGTAGAAAAACCATTACGCCTATGGAATGAACCCATAAACCACGTATATAAGAATGTGTGTGTGTGGTGGGATAGTGTGAGGTGTGAGGTGCTGTTCAGATGAATGTGTGATATGTTCAGTGTTTTCACCTCCAGTATGATGACAGGTGGAGTTTCACTGACCGCATACTTTACAGAACCATCTCATGCTTATCTCTCTGAACACTCCATTACTGTGAGACAACAGACAGTCCACTGAACAGACACTGCTAGTGTGCACTTAGAAATATATTTCATTACTACTTGTCACCTGAACTTTAAATAGTTGTATAGATTTACAGATTATATGAAACAAACAGGTCTTTATGTCTTTATGGCAGACTGGTTTTACATGTCTTTTGAGTTTCAATGAAAAACACTTGACACAAAGCACATTTATATACAGGTGAAGCTATATTTAAATCGATTTTTTCTCTTTTTTTACAATAGTTTTGTTCACTTTTTTTTATTTTAAGATGATTTTTGGCTCCGATCATAGTAACTCACTGCATGTGCTGCGATGCGAGTATTTGGGAACGCACCGTGTGTGGGGTTTAATTTATTTACACATTCACATCATTTCCAACATTTTTGAGGACAGAAGTTTACAGCGTTTCACCATTTGACATTTTAAAAGCTTAAAGGTTTGAACATGTGAAGGTGATGAATTTAAAACATAAACATATTAGTAGTGTAACTTGAACTATAAATTAAATTATAATTATCAAAAATGCATTTTATAGTATAACTGCAATTTACAAAAGCAGTATATTTCTTTTTAATAATATATGTATTTATCCTTATAATTAGAGTTAAAACAACAACAACAATAATAATAATATCTTATACACTTTTGCCTGTTTCATTTTCTTCAATTTTATACCATTTTCGTCATGGCAAATTCTGCTATATTGCTATGGTTATGAAAAGTTGTTGACTGGTTATACAACTGAGTTTGTACTGTACAAAAAATTATAATAAGTATTCTTTATTTTACATGACACTGTATGTACAAACAAACGCAATATACTTTTCTTTAAAAATTTGCCTTGTCACCTTATAATAGAATAATAATATAATATAAGAATTAGAGATAATAATAATAATAACAATAATAATAGAACACATTTTGACTCATCTAATTTCTAAAATTTTAGTGGTTATGAAAATTTAGTTGACATGGTTATAAAAATTAATTAAAAAAATAACCCGCGGAACATTTCATATAGGTTATCTTTAGGTCATAAAAAAAGCTAAAAATAACCATTGGATAATGTTCTGTATAGGCTCTCTTTAGGTTATTAAAACATAAATAAATAAATCTGCAATGTTCTGGGTAGGTTAGTTTTGGGTTGCAAATAAAGAACCGACAGAGAACATTCCCAGAATGTTATTATCTGATTCTCCAAAATAAAACCAAATGCGAACCATATGGCAACGTTTTGTGTTTGCTTGGCCCCGCCCACAAACACACACCATTGGATGAGCCAGTGCTGTCACTCAAACACACAGACTGAAGCTCCATTCCATCATCTTCAGAAATGAGAAAGCATTGTTCGCAGACTAAGATGTTTTGTTCGTCAGTGTAATTAGTCAAACGCGTCTGTTGGTTGGTTATGAGACAGAAGTCTGATCTCTCTAGAGCTGATGCCGTCTGATAGATGTTGGCTCCTGCAGAAATTTCAATATGAAAGCGGTATTTTGTTGTTTGTGTTCTAGCTGATTCCCAGAGCTGCTGGTATGTCAGTGGAAACCTTTCAAAATATGACCCCATCTGCCGTGTTTGCTTTGGCTTTTTGGGATAGGCAGCTTTCAAAAGAAATGTAAGGCAGCGTTTGATTGATTCACCGCATTACGCTTTAATGAATACCACATCCAGCTCAGCGCTCACAGACCTGCACATCTAATGAGAGACCTTCACATATGACAATCTGATCCGCCGTTACTCACATCATAACCTATATCTGATGAGATATTCACTTAGCTAATAATACATGAAACAGTATTAAAAGAAAATAAAAGGAAAGCCAACACAAATAATCATATTCATCTAATTACAGCTGCAGAAAACCAGACTTGAAATGTACAATACATACTAAGAAAAAGTGTCACTGAGATACTATTATAGTTTTTATTCATATTTTCTGTTTTCATTTTAGTTACAGTTTTACAGTAGTTTACAGTAATTTTGTTGTGTTTTTGATATTTTTGTTGGTTTTCATATTTTTATTTTAGTTTTAGTTATTTTAGTACATAAGGTAAAAATGAATTAAATTGTTGTCTTGGCAAGTAGCTGATTTTTTTGTTTTAATTTTAATTTATTTCAGTTAACATTTATTTTATTTTAAGTAACATTTTTTATGGTTTTACCTATGTTCATTTTGGTTTCAGTTATAGTTAACTATATTAACCCTCATATGAATTTGAAGGAATCTTAAAAGAATGTTTAGTCGTTTTGTACTCCATTCATAAATGTATGAAATTTTAGTGATTTTCAATGTGAGTGAAAGGTTCAAATGTAAGCCAAGGTTAAAAGATGAGCAGTGCTTTCTTAGGTCAAAAGGGTTAATATAAATTTATAATCAACAAATCATCAAACAATACTTAAAAAAAAAATCTACATATCAGGGTTATTATAGTTAACTAAAACAAAAACTCAATGAATAAATCAATTAATTAATTTAAAAAATACAATACAAATAGATAGTTGAGAAGACAAAGATTTCATTATAATTACTTGATACTAAAATAACAAACAGAATGTTAAAAAGTAATAAACACTATAATAATTACAAATGACAACACACATGACTACAAGTTTAACAAAAATTAAAACAGAAAGTACAAACATTAAAATGATTCAAATATATAGTAGTATCTTGGCACCAATATCATTTACAATGCTTTTTTTTTTTCTCAATCTGTTCTTTTATCAATAAACGGGTCAAATCAATGCGATCTCACACCATTTGCATTACATTTTGATCTGCTGACTTCAGCAGGTTCCAGGCTTCATCAGGATGTTGTGAAGCTCTTCATGGCCTTTGAGAGGAGAGGGCTTCAAATGAAGCATTACCAATTATTCCTCTATTAATGCAGCCTTTGGCTCCTATTGAAACGAACGCTTCCCGCTGGCTTTATTAAAGCAGGACCACCACCGACACGACGATTCCCGCACAACAACAAATCATAGAAATACCGCATGTTCTCGTGTTGGGAAGGAAATAGTAAAGTGGGTTATATTGCTGCTTTATTGAATAATAAAGTCCCGTATTGTGTTGAGAGTCTCTGAGCTGGCTGCGAGATGAATTAAAAGGCTGACTAATAAAGTCGTAAAGCTTTGTGCTGTTTTTCTGTTGATGCAAAGCTGCAACACATTAGTGGGCTGTTGTTTGTGTTAAACCAGTGTGTTTGCCGTCCTCGCTCACACCGCTGCGTTCCTCATCATCATCATCATCCTCTCCAGATGCTTCCCTTCAAATTAACATGTGCTTCTAACTTACCTTCTCTATCACTCCCAAACATACCTGGATCGCATTGCTCGCAAATTCATTCTTGCATTTCACTCTCAGATGTTTGGAAACGGCTGCAGTTCAAATGTGAATGATCTGGGCCTGCGAGGAAATGTCTGTTTGCAGTCACAAACCCGTGCCACTCTGTTTACACAGTCTTATGAAAGCACTGAACGCTTTCTGATAACCTCCAAACTAGATTTAGCTGGATTTCACCTAAAAAGGCTGAAGGATGTGTCTCGGAGAACATGATGTATAGCCTGAGCTGCACAAAAGAGAATGCATCTCAAATAAAGAGCATAAAGAAATGACCAAGAATGTCTCTGTTTATTTTTATCTTTGGTGAATTAGAGTCGATGGCTTCGGCGAGCGTTTAGGCTTTTGGCCGCGTCTCAATCGCGCAGCTCTGGTCACAGTACACTGAGAAAACACACACAAAAACAGCAGATGAAGTCACTCACTGGGCTCTACATGACACACACGCTGGATCTGAACTATAGGACTGCAACAACTAATCCATTAAATACATTGTGATCTATAATGAAAATATCAACAATGAATTTGATTATCAATTATTCACGTCTGCATGCTGCCCATAGGCCAAAATATATGTTAAATATATGTTATAAGTTAAATGAAAGATATTTTTGAAAATGAGAGAATACTAGATTTCAACCTACACATACCAAAATATACTTTAAAATGTATTTCAGGGGCAAGAAAATACATTTCCAGTTTTACGGTCAAAACTAAATTTAGAATGATTTAATAATTTTAAGATTTTTTTTTCAAATGTGTTATATATTCATACGTGTTAGAGACAACAAATAAAGTTTTTCTCTGAATGTGAAATGTGAATGGCTTATTGTGTGAAAATCTAACGGAGGGCAAAATAAACTTTTAAATGCTTAAAAAAAAAACAAAAAAAAAAAAAAAAAAAAAAAAAATATATAGATATATATCTATTATATATATATATATATGTGTGTGTAATTTTGGTAGAAAATATATTGGAAAAAATATTTTAGCAAATATATTGTTGACATTTTTGTATGCTTTGGATGACACATATTAAAAATATAGACAATCAAATCGATTATCTAAATAATCGGTAATAGCAGCCCTAATTCCTGATTTTTCATAAAAGTTTCAGTTTTGCTTCACTTTTTTTTTTTTTTTTTTTACATTTTTAATTTTAGTAGCATTTTAGTGCTAATAGTCAATGTGCCCAAGTCCTAATTGTATCTGCTTTTGACCTGCTAAATACAATCGTTTTGCCTTAACTTTTTTAAATAAATTATTAATTTAATAATTACGAATATTTGGATGTTTGCTGTATCTGATTAATAGATTAAATAGTTGACAGATTAATCGGTTATCAAAATAATCATTAGTTGCTGCTCTGATTCCTGATTTTGATCTCATCGAACAATCAACTTTGTTCCATATTATTTTTCCTTAAAGAAGACATATGATGCCCCTTTTTACAATATGTAATATAAATCTCAGGTGTCCCCAGAATGTGTCTGTAAAGTTTAAGCTCAAAATACTCCACAGATCATTTATTATTATCATTTTGAAAATGCCTATTTTGGAAGGAAGCAGAATTTGAAAGTAAATTGAAAGTAAATGCATGGGCGCGGTGCGTACTTCTTCATCTTAGCTGCTGCTCCCCGCCCACTTTTCCAGAATAGAGCTGCACCATTACAGATCGTACCTGCTAAAAAAACCCCTTGTATGAACAAAAAACATGTTTATCGCACTGAAATCATGCGTTTTAAACCATACGAGTTTAAACTTCTGATATACGGTTTTCTGAGCGCACACATCCGAAGCACACGCACAGAAAGCGGCTGTCACAGCATGTGAGTACTAAACTAAGCTCTCATTCACACAAGTTTACGTTAAAAAACACACACGAGTTACAAAAACAGTCGGTTATGTCTGTGAAGGTAAACAGCTGGGGAAAAAATCGCATGTTTATTTTAGATCTGTATGGCAGCAGCAATATACAGTAAATAAATATAAATCAATAAATCCACTGCTCTCTTGTCTCCTCTGAGGCTGGGACTCTGAATAGTGTTCTGTGCTGGTCTGTACAGCCAAAGTCAGAAGTTAGCATGCTTTGCTCAAACTTTCGCCATGGCATTAGAGCTGGTACACCGTTGTCGCTTGCGAAATCAAATGACGGTGCCGTGGGTGGAAACTTACCAATAAGGGGCGGCGGTCTGGTGTGATGGTATTAGGTAATATTATAATGAGATCCCTTTGCAAAGTCACCAAGGGAGCGAAATCTGACGCACTCGTTTTCTCAGACGCTTGCAGAAAAAGGCTTCCCAAAACAAAGTTACTGGGTTAATCTTTTTCACGTTTCCTTGGTTGGTAGATGCACAGGAGACCTGATTATAGCACTTAAAAGTGGAAAAAAATTCAGATTTTCATGATATGTCACCTTTAAAATTATCAAATTTTAATTGGCATCCGATTAATCAAAGAAATATCAAAATAATTATTAGTTGCAGCCCTAATTTTAACCGATTCCTAATTTTGACCATGCAAAACAATCAGTTTTGCTCCACATTCATTTTTTATACAATTATTTGAATAATGCATAATATTTGAATTTGATTCTGATTAATCGAAGAAATAGTTGTCAGATGAATCGATTCTCAAAATAATGGTTATTTGCGTCTCTAATCTGAGCGGACTGGTGATTTTGATCTGTCGGCGCAGCCGTGTCGAGATGCTGTAGAAGCGCTGTGAGGAATGAAGGTTCATCTCTCAGCTGAGCTGGATAAAGCCTGTATATTGTGTTACTGTTTTCATTTCCAAGGAAAGGATTTTTCCCTTGGTAAAACTCACAACCCAAATCTCTAGTATCCACAATACAACACCTGGAAAAAGATAGTGCCCATTAATCTTTGCCGCCTCAAAATCCAAGCTTTAAGCTGCACTCGCATGCTAGCCACCGTGCGGCGTTTCTGAAGCAGCTCGCTGCTTGTTTTCAGGTCAGCGCGGCCCAGCGCTTTCTTAATTGAATTTCTTGAGTGCTTTGTTTAATATGCAGCCGTTAAATGGCTAAAAATAGAGCAGTGGATGCGATGACCTCATGTTTTCCGGTTTGACTGCGCAGGACGGAGAATATTATATTGCTGAAAGCTCTTATCAGCTGCTGTAAACACTGAAAGAATTAGGCTATTTGATAGTGTTGGGGATTTGCCTGAATCTGCTCCGTCTAAATGTTAGCTTTAAAACAGTTGCATTAGATCACAGAGTAGGTTAGAGTAACTAACCAGAGGGCCAAAGTCACTACAGTAAACACTGGCTCTGTCCTCTGTCCTTCATTTCAGGACACACTTCTCTAGAAGGGTTTGTGATCATAAACAACCTGTTAAACATTTTGAGGGAGTATTTATCACATTAATTAGCATAAAACTGTTAAAGCTGGTCCTTAAGTTTAAGTGGCTGAGCTGCATAGGGCTGCGTTTCCCAAAAACATTGTGGACAGCCACCAATGGATCTACGATCAACTTAGACTTACGATGCTTTTGGGAAACGCAGCCTAGAACATCATCTCATTTTCAAATAAAATGTCTCTTATAAACTAAAAGTAAAACTAAAATCAAAACCATTAAAAACAAACAAAATCTATTTGTTACTTGAACTAAAATAAAATAAAACATCAATAACGTCTTATATCAGCTAGTTGGCATAGCCAGTTGTCAACATTTCTCATTACCTTTGTTAATTTGAATGTTACTAAATAACCTAAAAATAAAACTGAAACTAAAAAAATGATAAAAACTACATAGAAATATTTATAAAAAATAAATAAATGAATAACACAACAAAATTACTAAAAGTTTAAGAAAAACTAAAATAAAAAAAAAATGATAAAAGTATCTCAATGATGTAATAACTCTCTCTCTCAAATTTTTTAAAAGATTGTTTTGTTTTGATAGACTGTATCTTTAACAGTGTATTTTGTCATATTGCACTAGTAATGCATTGTTCGTAATTAATTGAAAAAAAGTTTGTTTTTTTTCTTTTTTTCAAAGACAACAACCCCAAACCAAAATAATGAAAATATTATCACATTAACTATTTGTTTGTAGAATATATGCTGAAGCAATGACAAAAATCTCTAAGCATTCAGATATTAATTTGGTATTTTTTTTTTTTTTTTTTTTTTTTTATATGACACACAGTAAATACAGTGTGTGAAATGAACTCTCGAATGAATGAACGAACATATTTTATTAATATTTGATTAAAAGAGCAGCAGATGAGTCCAGGATCACACACTGGGCATGATTCATTCTGCAGTGAATCAAAGAGTCAGTCAGGCCTTCCGTCACCGATTCGTTTCAGCACTATAAGCTCATGCTCTCACATATCCGTCTCATTTGGCACGTGAGTGAATGCGTTTATGAGACAGGTCTGCGATGGGCTTTTTTTCTAGCAGCAGCGCCTGTATTTATATTAGCTGCAAACCAGTTTCAACTGTACATTCCTAATAGGTGAACAACTTTTGGCTGTGGCCAGGAATATTTCGAAGCTTACAACAAAATCAACTACCAACGTCCAGTCCAGTGAACACTGCCATATGTGCATTTGAGTAATGATGCCCGAGTTATGTTTTCAACCCCAGAGCATATAGTTATCAAAATGTTTTACTCAATGTGATATCAATTACTCCCGGGAAAAAGCAGAAACACAGCTGCCGACATTCTTCATTTGCCATTAAAAATGATGGGTTTTCTATCTAAATTTATTCTTCAGTTCTGTTTATGTTTATGAGCATGAGGGTTTGATAATATTAGGTGAAATGCATAATCCATCAACTAATCCTCATTAGCAGGTTGAATGAAACGATGCATGTTCATACGAGCAATTTCATGCATAAATTGCAGAAGAATAATGCTTTACGGCACATTCCACCTGTTGCCTAATGAGAAAACGCTGGAGATTTTTGTTTTTTATTTTATGCTGATGGTATCAGAGCTCTGCCTTGGCAGTTCCTTCCGATACATTTTTCCCTTTCTTATGTTTTCTTAGCTGATAAATGATGTGAGACTGTTCGAGGTAAACAAATCCATTGTTTGAGGACATTGCGATGCGAACAGTTCGTGCCGATCTCTGCCTGAAGCGTTCGGGAGGATCGGCAAAATCGTCTCTGATAGGAAAACGGCATACGGACACAACAGGATGTTTAGGATCAATGGAAACGCTCCAGAAAAACATGCATTCAGAAGAAGTGTCAAGCCTTCTTCACCAGCAATTCCAAACAGATGAGCATAATAATCTCTCAGTCATCGCTGCTACAAAATCAGCATGGAATTCACATGAAAGATTCCCAGTGCAGCTTTCCACCCATTCCAGATTGTAAAAGTAAGTATTTTATAGCAGGTGTTGGTTTGAACACAAGGGCCAAAAAGCCTTTTGTCAGAGACTCTCCCTCCAGCCGTCTGCCGCTTTGTTTCTCGTCCCTGATAGCATCAAGTCAAATTTGGGCTCGCATGAAATGGCTATAAAACAAAGAGGGAAAGTCGATCCATTCCTGGTGCGAGGAGCGACCGTGCTATTATCTGGGTCAATGAAAGTGAGAGAAAGCTTTGAAGTTCAGCCGCAAGTGTTGTTTGTACCTTCTTAGTATTTTTATTCTAAGATGCTGGTCTCTTTCTTCATATGTACAATACAAGACAAAAGTATTGAAAGCCATTTCAACAATGAAATGAAAAAATGAAAAAAAGGTAATTACGACTTTTCATCTTACAAGTCTGGCTTTTTTTTCTCTTCTTGCAATCCTGAAAAAAGTCAGAATTGTAACCTATATATTCAGAATCATGAGATATAAACTCAGAATTACGAGATAAACAAATCATTTTGAGATACTGACAGATTTGTGAGATACAAGTGCAGAATTATGAGATATTAACACATAACTACAAGACATAAACTCAGAAATGTGAGACGTAAACTCAGAATTATGATATATAAACTAAAATTTTTGTTATATACTTAGAATTATGAGATATTAACAAAGAATTATGAGATACTAGCGCAGAATTGTGATATAAACTCAGAATTACAAGATATGAATGCAAAATTATGAGATATTAACAGAATTTTGAGATATAAACTCAGAATCATGAGATATAAACTCAGAACAGTGGGATATAAACTCTGAATTATGAGATATTAACAGAATTGTGAGATATAAACTCAGAAATGAGATATAAATGTAGAATTATGAGATATTAAAGCAGAACTGTGAGATATAAATGCCAAACTGCAAGATATAAACACAGAAGAAAGAAAAAAGTCATAATTGTGAGATCAAATGTCACAATTACCATTTAAATGTTGTATTCCATGGCAGGAAAAAAAGAAAAAAATAATTGTGGGGTGTAAACTCTGCAAAAAATAACAGTCAGAATTGTGAGATAAAAAGTTACAACGATCTTTTAATTTTTTATTCCAGGTTTCCACAAAAAAGTCTGAACACAGTTACTTCATTCTTTATTTTAATAACTTATAATTCTTATTTAATAATTCATAATAAAATATAATAATCTGATCATGATGTCTAAAAATGCTAAACAAATCAAAGCAAAGCAATCTGCTCCAACTCATTCACTAAAGAAAGCCTAATCAGTGGTTAGAAGAGTAATTACGAGCAACTTCAAAAGTTTTTTTCTCTTTTTCAGAAACAAATGCAGTCATGTGTGTCCAGACGTTGCGGTGTGATTGGTGGTGTGTTTGATAGGAACTGACCTAAGTTCCTCATTCACTTCCTCTCCTCTAACTGTTTGCATGAAGCAGCAGAGCGAAGAGTTTTGCCGCCGCAGATTATGAAATATAGTGTGGAGGAAAGAATGTTGATTTGAGAGTGTTTGGAACCCGGTGCTGATGTTGTGCTCAGTCCTGTCATGAGCGCTCGTGTCTCGCTTTGATCATGACGTCAGTCAGCCTGTTCCTCAGATCAATGACAAATGAGCCTGACGACAACACAGAAAATCCACTCAACGTCAGACGCTTTGTTTTATTAGGCAGCACTCGCTGACAAATGAACTAACAAACAATGGTTTAATGGGAAGAACAAAATGTAAACAGTAGCACTTCGGCGGACAGACACACTTTGAGATGATCTGAAGCATATGTAGTTTGTTGACAAAAAGCCTTTCTTCAGCTCCAGAAGAATAGTGCAAAGGAAACCAGAAACTGATCGTGAGATAAAAATACATGCAAATTCTGGGGACAATTAACAGAAAAGTTAAAGGGATAGTTCACCCCAAAAAAAAATAATTCTGTCATGAATTATTCACCCTCATGTCATTTCAAACCCATCTTTTCTTTACATGCGAAGAAAAAATGTGATGTTCACACTGCAAAGTTTTCATCTTCCGATTTTTGTCTTGTTTTCCAATTCAAATATCTAAACGTTCTTAAATCAAGATACATGATTAAGCAAAATGGCTTAAATGAATAAAATATTGTTTCCTTAAAAAAATGCATCAAAATTTAAAACATAAATAACAAGAATAAATATCTGTCAAAGGGGTCAGAAGAAAAAAAACTAGTTTACTAGGCAGATATTTCTTCTTGGTTTGAGCATAAATTTATTTATTTACTGATTGATTCAATTATTCAGAAAACAAGACATATCTCATTAATTTTCCTTAGCAAGTAAATGCATCTTCATTTAAGAATGTTATTTGTAAGAATGATATTTGAACGGGAAAACAACAAAAATACTAAGTTAGGAATTTTTTTTTTTTTTTTGCAGTGAGGCAAAATGTTCACACTGTTCTTTTCCATATAAGATGAATGAAGTTTAAGCTCATGAGATGAGTTTGTTTGAGGAACAGACTGAAATTTGCATTGTTATTTAATCACATACACACTTTCTTTATCATGCTTTTCAGTGAATAACTACTTTTTAATTATTCCTCACACAAAGCTACCAAAGGCCTTTGGAAGATTTGAAACATCCTGCACAAGTCATATGGACGACTACTGTGAATTTGATGGTGCTTTTTGTCATTTTTGGAGCTTGACATCATTCATTTATTTACTTTGTATGGAAGAGCAGCTTGAACATCTTGCTAAACATCTCTTTTTGTATTCCACGGAATGCCATGCAGTTTCATAATGACATAATATTTTCTAACAGAAGTGTCATCTCTGTAACAAAGCTAGCATGTGCAGCCACTGCTGTGTGAATGATGCCATCCTGTGGATCCTCTCAACACATCAACACACTGACATGCTGTACACAACAACTGAGATTTATTATTTTAGGGACGTGTTGTGTATTTAGTTTATGTGATTTGTGTTAATCCTAAACAAATCCACACACAGCATCTGTGTGACAGTTTAAAGCGATCAGCTCACGTCACAGGATGGTTCGGCCTTTCCATTTGAGGCTTGAGCTCAGTGATCTGAAGAGCTCAAGTTAAAGAGATAGTTCACCTAAAGATGAACATTCTGTCATCGTTCACGCACCCTTATATCGTTCCAAACCTGTGAGAATTTGGGTGATCTATCCCCGTTTTTATTTTACATTTTTAGAGTTTTGATTGAATGCATGCATGTTTATTTTCATTTGAGCTGAAGAGTGTATCTTCAGGCCGGTTACATTCAGCTCGCTCAGGTTATTTGACCAAAACAAATGCACAAAATGTGCCAGTTTCATACTTTGAAAGTCATACTTTTGTTTAACAAGACCGCATAGCTGCAGTATTTGACAAACTGTGATGTAATGCCTGTTTCCACTCCATGTCTGCATGTGGGAACTGAGCTTCAGGATTAACAGTGCTGTTCTGTTAACAGCATTAAAGTGTGTTGCTACAATTCCCAAACAATGTAAGCAAATACACAACAAATCTTCACGGTCAGGCTCACCCGAAGAGCTCGAATGGCTCAAACCTTCTCTTGCCCCCTCGATCGCTTTCACCCAAACGCCACACATGACATCATGGAAAACTGGGAAGCCGAGTCTCTCTCTCAGAATGAGCTGGGAGTCCAGGGATCCATCATTCTAAAAATACAGTTTGTATCGCGGCATTCCGCAAATACTTTCATCTCTAAACCTTGTGATTCGAGTGGCATTTAAGCTGGTTTGATTAGACTATGAAGTGGAAAAGCGGAGCGCGCTGATATTTCAGCATGGATTAGTCATCAGCTGCTTCTAATAAAGTGTTCAAACAATCTTGTTTTATCTGGCCAGGGGAGCTTCTTGGCAGAGCCGTGCTTTGCATACTTACCTATTTACCTGGTATGTATATTGGCAAAAATAAACGCTTTTCTTAAAGAGGAATATTCGCATTTCGAGATCATGAAGGAAAATGATTAAATCATTTGTCATAAAGTTTCATAAACTGGTATGAGGTTATCAATGACCCCATGTACTTTTGTACTCTGTGTGTCTGTTTGCAGGTATGCTGCTGTGTTTTGCAGACAGATTTGTGATGTGCAGAGAGAACACGAGATATACGGCTGCTATTAACCTCCATCTCAGGTCACCCGATCTCAATAGTTCAGCTGAAACGTTGCATGCATGCATCTCAAATTCGTCCCTGATTTCATGACTATAAACGTCACTCAGTGCATGTTGATAAAGCAAAAAAATACGGCACTTAAAATAAGCATTAGTTAAAATTCACTTTAAGTTCACATTAGGTTGTCTCACACACACACACAAAAACCCATGCAACATTCTGTTGCAACATTCTGGCTATTAAAAATTAAAGCGCATTGCAAGAATGTTTGGAATTAGTTCCTAAAAAGTCATCAAATGAGAACCGTACACTAACATTAGGAGAACGTTCTGTGCTGGAGAAATCAAAGACTATAGAATACCCAAGACGTGTCACTCGTATAGTTTTGAATGGGGAAAAATGCAACGCTCAATATGGCCACTCAATCACAGGAAGCCACGCCTTCTGAATGAAAGAGCCAATCGCTAATTGTGATAAAGTTCGCGCTGACTCAGGCCACTAGCCCGTATAGAAGTCCCGAATAGGACGCTCACTTTGCGCATTCCCGAGAGGCGTATTAAAAAGACGGATCGCGAGGAGTGACCGTGCCTTGTCCCTTAAAAGGCTAATTCGGATAAAAGTCAATATGCCAATCTGACGTACACTTTGACTAAACTATCCATTGCTCTGTGTTGCCTGAAATTTTAATCGTCACACAAGTTGCCAGTACAATAATATCACTCACATAATCACTAGTTCTACACAATCTTGAAAAATGGCGCGAAGACAGGGCAAGATAGAGTTGTACTGGACAATTAACTAGTAGTAGCTGCCCTCCATCGAACCCGCGTCATAGTATGTCCTTCTCTGCCATGTCAAAGTGCATCCATGCATGTATTTCCCCGGCTAATGTTACATTTTTGAACATTGGTCAACTTGTAAGACAGATTCAATGCAATCACTAAAGTGTTCTCAGTTTTTTGACACTAGATTTTGCTCTGGTGTGATGATGCCCCTCACCCGTCTGTGCCTCGTGTATGGTTTGTAGCGAGGACTCTCATGTCAGCTTTCCTCATGCTTTGGACTCATGATTGCAGCATCATGTCACAACTGCTCGTTCCACCTGCCATTCATTGCCCTGTTCACCGCTTCTTCCACATGTCGCGCCGTCACCCAATCAGCTGCTCCGTCGTTCCAGCCCCCAAAACCCCACAGCTACAAAACCCAGTCATATTCAACATGGTGAGGAGATCGCCACAGATCAATTTCACATTCACGCACGGATTAAACCGATCATAACATTACAAGAGCCATACCCCCCTAGTGGTCGTCGCACGTTTAGGATGACAAACATGTTCATGGAATCGTTCACCAAAAAATTACAATTGTTT
Source organism: Sinocyclocheilus anophthalmus (assembly GCA_018155175.1). NCBI lineage: Eukaryota > Metazoa > Chordata > Actinopteri > Cypriniformes > Cyprinidae > Sinocyclocheilus > Sinocyclocheilus anophthalmus. The sequence continues at coordinate 33,759 of JADLZN010000204.1, forward strand.
ATTCACCCCCATGTCTTGCATGGGACATAAAAGGAGAGATTTAGCAGAATGTTCAAGCTGCTCTTCATACAATGAACGTAAATGGTGACAACAGCTGTCAAACAAGACTTTCAATAAATAACAATTTAAATTTCAGCCTGGTTCTCACACAAAGCTGTCATAAATGAAGAGTTCCCCCCAAAATTAAAATTGTCTGAAAATATGCTCACCCTCAGGCCACCCAAGATGAGTTTATTTCTCAGCAGATTTGGGAGGAAAAAAAAACAAAAAAAAAGAAATGTAGCATGCATCACTTGCTTATCGCAATGCTCCTCGAGCGTAAGGGTTGACTGGCCCCTAATGAGAGTCCAAACAGCTTATAAACTCACAATAATCCACACCACTCCAGTCTATCAGTTAACATTTTGTGAAGCCAAATAAAACAAATTGTTTTGCAAGTGTTATTATGGATTATGGATTTTAATTTTTAGCCAAAGTCATGGTTTGAAGTTAAAAACATCTCAATGTTGATGTTTTTGTTATTATTCCACACACACTTTTGGTGTGAAAAAATCCAACATTAAATGGTTTAGTTCACCTCAATTGAAAATTAGGCTGTTTTTTTTAACGCACCCCATAGCCAGCCTAAGTTGTATATTACTTTCTTCTTTCAGTTGAATCCAGTCGGAGTTATATTAAAATGGTCTTTGATCTTTCAAAGCTGTTTCAATGGCAACTCCAGCGGTTTGCATTCATCAGTCCAAAAGAATTAAATAAAGCGCTCATCCATTAAAAAAAAGCATCTCACACGGCTCCGGGGGGTAAACAAAGTCCTCCTGTAGCCAATCGTTGTGTATTTGTAAGAAAAATATCCATGTTCAAAACGTTATAATCACTTTAATGTAGCTTGCGCCAGCAGTTGTACATGGAAGCAGTTCCGGGTTGATGACGTATGAGGTCAGCGTTGCGCTTGTGCCGGTGAGTCTCGTGAAAACCATCGTTTGTTTACAGGAGCAAAGGAAGCTAATTTTCCTTACTTTAGCAAAGAAAACCCAGTCTCCTCTTGGCTTATATCGAACTTCTCCTACATTCTTCTTTACAAATCCTCGTTTGTACTTCTAATTAGTGACCGTCATTTTGTTTTGATCTCTCCCCTTCGCTTGCCGCGTTGTCACTTCCCTGAGCTGGTCCGCATAGCTTCCGCAAAAGACCGACCTCATACGTCATCCCCTGGCAAGCTGGCTTCTTATGCAACAGGTGATCGCAAGCTATAATTAAAGAGAATACCTACTACGGATATTGTGGAATAATGGATATCATTATTCTACAATTACAAACAACGCTATCGTGTTTTCGCAATCAAAACAGGAGGCCCTTTGTTCCGCCTTATCCCCAGCCGAGGAGCCCTGGTGTGAGACTTTTGTTTCCATGGTATGGGCGCTCAATCAATTTATTTCACTTCTATTGAGTACTGAAGCCCGCAAACCCCCTTGCTGACTTGCAATGATAAGTTGTGCATATCCATGGTACAATTTTTAATCTATCTTCCGACTGGAATTCGTCCTGAAAGAAGTAAAGTCATATACAACTCTAGGAGGCTCTTGGTGAGTAAAATACCACGGCTAATTTTCAATTTTTGGGTGAACCTAAATCTTTAAGTATGTTTTTTAACCTTTCAACCAGTGCTTCTGGCCTAAATTACAAACCCTAATCCATTAATAACACGTCCAAACATTTTATTTTCATTTTGTGCGTCATCATGATTCTTATCCTGATGACCCTTGGAGTCGGTTGCGGACGTTTACTGTGTGCATATTGTGATGTTTTTATCAGCTGTTTGGACTCTCGTTCTGATGGCATCCACTGCAGAAACATTGGTGGAGCTAGGTGATGATCCGCTACTTTCTCCAAATCTGTTCCCATGAAGAATCTAATTCATCTACATCTTGTATGGCCTGAATGTGAGTAAACTTTCAGCAAATTTTAATTTTTGGCTGAAATATTCTTTTAAGATTTGAAATGTAGTGCACATGAACTACTCATGCTGACACATCTTTTTTGCGTCCAGTTTGCTGTAATCACCTGATCTTCAATCTCTTGGTAACTTGCCATTCTGCAACATCCCCGTTTTCGTTTCCACAGAAGACAGAGTAGTCGCGAGTTGGAAAGATATAGTGAAGATTAAATTGATAAACGATTAGTTGGTCTTATACTTTTAACATTGTCATTTACTGGACTATCATTGATCGTTTCTTAGAACTCTTAAAAAAATAATATTTCCACTAAATAATCACTACACCCCCCAAAACGTACTTAAGTTGCAACAGGCTTCTTTCAGATCATTAAATGTGTCCTCCATTCCGTTTAGGAAAATGTTGCTTCACTATTCTATATCTAGTACGGCAGTGCTCTGCACCTTTAATTTTTGAGAGTATAAGAAGCTGCAAAAGCCACACTGAAGCCACAGAATGTGTTTCTGAAACAAACAGGACCTTTTTGCTGTTGATTTTCCTTCAAATCTGTTTTAGCAAGCAGATATTGAGCAGTGAGCATAGCGTTTCTGTTTGTTTATAAAGCATAAGCTCACTTAAAGCTCAACGAATGTGTCTCCTTCCACCATGACATTCATTTCCAGAGTTCACAATGACGGATCTTAAACACAAATGCTCTCAATCCAGTAGCTTTGAGGGCCTCCACAACGTGTCTTCGTGAAAAAACGAGGCCTTCAGCTTCCTTTCCACGAGCCAAGACTTCTTTATACACCATCTACAGAAACAAACCGCATAGGGCACTCCAAACATACAGCTCTGTTTTCTTTAATAAGCTGTGTTTTTCAAAAGCACTTAGATGTCTGAAGGACATCAATTCCCTAAAAATGTCACGGCTTGTAAAAATAGTCATGTTATCAAAGCCACACTGCCAATTTATTGCACATTCGACAAGCCAAAAAGCCACAGCATTGATAAAACCTTTGGAATCATAATGCGTATGATGTAGTACGTTTATGTTTTACAAATAAAACCGGTTAGTCATGATAACCTGCCAATATCTTTTACAAGTTAAGAAATGTTTCAGATGGGATGCATTTCGACCTTGTTTCTCATGTAAGTGCGCACCAACGTGAGGTTAAACCAAACCAAAACAAATGAATATTCTGGAAACAGAAACATCTGATCAAGCGTCTCCAACCACACAGACTGAAGAAAGACTCTTAACTGATGGGCAGCCCTTTAAAGCCTCCGTCACAGATGCAATCCTGCTCATTATGTCATGTGTGAGCGTTTAGGGATGAATGGGGCAAATTGATTCTTGATTCCATTCCTCCCCCCTTGGTCCCCACATTCCCCCTTCCCCTTTTGCCTGGGGGCCTCTGGGAGCCTAGGTAGCTTCTGAAATAAGAAAACCATAAATTCTTTATGAATAAAGATATAAAACATTTTTATTTATTGCGTTTATAAAATATTCTGGAAATGAGGGATACCTGTGATTCATGACAGTAACCAAGTAGAGGAGACAAAGCAGTAAATCATCACACAGGAGGAGCGCTGATGAACTAAAGGCCATCGTGATGCTCGAGAATTCATCATCACCTCTGTGTATGTCATAGTAAATCAGTGCTGTAGGAGCAAAACACTGAGTAATTACTGTTTTGGTTACTTGGAATTATTTTATATGCAGCAACTATCATACTACACTTTCCGAAAAATATTTCAAACTGGTTTTTGAATTGATATTTTTGAATATACATAGAATCACGGTTTCCACAAAAATATTCAGCAGCACAACATTGATAACAATCAGAAATGTTTCTTGAGCAGCAAATCAGCATATTAGAATGATTTCTGAAGGATCGTGTGATGAGTGATGATGCTGAAAATTCAGCTTTGATCATAGGAATAAATTAAATTTTAACATATGCTCATATAAAAAAACAGCTATTTTAAATTGTAATAATATTTCACAATATTACTATACTTTAGATCAAATAAGTGCAGCAGAAGAGAGGTGTCTTTCAAAAGCATTAAAAATATCTTGCCAGTGTATTTGTATAGTAAATGCCCTTTAATACTTAAGATGATTTCTGACATAATTCCTGTGACAAACAGAAATTTACAGCTTTCATTTAAGGATTCATTTATGTGGCATGTTTTCGTTTCTCCGTCATTTTTAATCATTCTCTTCTCCCACTTTATTTCAAACTGACCACCAGTTGAGTTGAGCGATTGCCAAACGTATGGGAGGTTTTCATTGCTTGTGTTATTTATGTTGGTGTTTCTCCAGGACTTCCAGGGATGAGTTTGTGAAAGAATTAACACACTGATGATGTTTCTCTATTCATTGTATAACGACCCTGTGCTGCGTGACAAGAGTCGCTGCTTTCAGATTTCATCGGTCTGCAGGAACAATGAACAACTCCACTAATCTACAATTCACGTCATTATTAAAGGGCAAGATTTTCCCCTGGAACATTTTCAGCGGCATTTTTTACTTTTATGAGGACATACTGTATGATAAGTACGTATATCAAATACTTTTCTTGAGTCAGCTAATTAATAACAATAAATTCTTAATCTGAGCAGTTATGGCCAATAAAATCAAGACAACACGAAATACAAGAGCAGCTCTAAATAAGGTATCTCAATAAACCCTCTTCTAGAAGAAGAAAACAAATTGTGAACAATAGAAAAGCATATATACCCAGTCACCTTAGACGGAGTAAACATTAGTATTATTAAAGGGGTCATATGATGCGATTTCAAGTTTTCCTTTCTCTTTGAAGTGTTACAAGCTGTTTGTGAATAGATAAGATCCCTAAAGTTGCAAAGACTAACGTCTCAAAACCAAAGAGATTATTCTTTATCAAAGTTAAGACTCTGAAAAGTCCCCCTAAAACGGCTCGTTCTAACACGCCCCCACATATCTACCTCCCTATGTGGAAATATTTGCATAATGCGGCCCAAATGTTCACGCAAAGAAAGAAGGCGTGGTTTCAGTAACCGCAGTTAGTGTTGAAGCAGTCATGTCAGGGAGACTCTGTGTGTTTCTAGGTGAAAGCAAAATTACTTTATTTTGCCTTCCGAAAGTAGATCCATTTAGGAATCTTTAAAATGACTTACAACAGAACAGCAATGCAAATTTTATGGACGACCGTTTTGTGAACCTAGGAGAGGAGGTAATCTGACTTTGCTATGATAATCTGGCGCTTCTGAATCAGCTACTTTTTTTTTGTTATTAGTTTAAGTATTTGCTATTTTCTGTTCAAATGCGGAGTTTTGCGCATCGCGCGTGTGTGTGTGTGTGTGTGTGTGTGTGATCAGTTGTGTGTAGCGAGAGAGAGATAGAGGAAAAAACATGTTCACCTCACAAGTGGAGCTGTCTTAACCGTGGCTTGTGTACAGCTTCATCACTGTGTCTGTCACGCGACTCTGTTCCCCTTTCGGGCTCTGTCTTTACTTTTATTTTGAAAGATGAAGCTCGATTAGAGGACATAGAGGACCTACAATAATGTACAGTATTTGAAAAATAATGTGTTTTTTGAACATTAAAGCATGTCAACATATTCTGTTACACCAAATACACAAAATAATGATCTTTAAAAAAGCATTGTATGGCCCCTTTAATAATAATCAGAAAACACAGGAAATCACTATGAGTACATTTTTCCTCCCTTAAGTTTGAGCACAAAACAAGCACATTAACTTTTTCCTAAAGCCTAAATATAAATATAATAACCGCATTAGTTATCTGGAAATGGAATATCACGAATATCAGCAAAAATTGATGGAGGATTTATTCATTTGACAGTACTGCTGATGCAATTTACAAACATTTCTTTTTTAAATACAGCATATCTTTTCCAACAATTTCCCTATAGTTATGCACCACTAAATCCGCACAACAAATGATTTCAGAAACAGTAACACGTGTCGGCCTGAATCTGATGACAGACAACATATAAATAAAAGCTTCTGAGGAAGGACGTGTTTAACAAACGGACTAATCAGAGGCCCGATGGGAAAGCGAGGTGGAATCTGTTGACGTGTTAGTAACGTGTCGTATTTACAGGCGCGCTTCTCCACGGTAAACAGACGCAGGGAAAGGTGTCGCAGCATGAGCCGAATGACTTTCTAACTGAAGATTTGGCAAGATTTAGAGCTTTTGCCATTCGATAATAAACAACGGCATGGGTATATTGAAAATATTTACTTCATTCTGCTGTGTGACTTATGGCAACACGGCCACTAAACAGAATGTCAGGAGTGTTATGGCGTCAGGTACCACGGCCTGTATAAATACTCTCTGTACACTTGTTTATAGGAAAACCCCATCTGGATTGAGCAGACGCACCGCTGACCTCCCTTCTTCAAACGGAAAATATAACACAAGTGTTTGCTGAGAGAACTACAGCAGTGGACTGTCACTGACAGACTCCACGTTCATACCTCATAAACACATGCTGAAGAACAATCCAACGCAGAAACAGAAACATCCATGTTCATGATCATCATGTTCTCCAGCAGGACCTCAGATCATCTGAAGAGCTTCCCGAAAATGACCATCAGACGAGCAATGACACAAATGATGCAGGATCTGAAATATTTCTTATTTATTTTCCTCATAACTAAAGCTATTTGCTGTTGTCCAGGGGTGATGGATTTACATCTAATAATAATAATAATAATAAAAATGTTACTGTCCAATTGGTCAATTGTTTTTTCTAAATAAATGTAAAAAACCTTAAAAAAATCTGATCATACTACTACTTGCTACTACTTCTCACACTACTCTCCCCAAAAAAATCTGAAAGTATTAATAATCTGGTATTACTTATTTGCCTTGGTAAAACTGTGAGCAAACCATGCACTCACTGTATATAATACCATATACCTTAAAGGGTTAGTTCACACAAAAAATGAAAATTCTGTCATTAATTAACTCACCCCGTGCTGTTTCCAAACCTTAAGCCCTTCCCATTCATCTCGAACACATTTAAGATATTTTTTTGATTTAAATCTGAGGGCCCCTCTGACCCTTCCCATAGACGACAAGGTAACTCCTTACGTTCAAGGTCCAGAAAAGTACCATAGTAGCGCAAAGGTATTCGTGGACCGTCAGTGGTTCAATCTGTAAAGTTACAAAATCTAACGAGAATACTTTTTTTTTGTCGCAAATAAAAAACAAAAATAACGACACTTATCCACATTTTCTCTCTTACTGCGTCACTTTGGAACGCGCGTTTCAGGACATTATCTGACGTACGCGCGCGCTTGTGGCGGCGCTGACCCCCCCAAGAAAAAAAACACAAAAAACCGGCGTAATGACGTCATCAGGTGTCCGGCTTGGGCTAGCGCGCGCCACCCAGCGCTCCCCCCGAGCGACTGATCACTGTCTGAACGTGAATAGTTTTTACTCTGTTGCGCGGGCCTATGTGAGGGTCCAATCCGCCCTCGATATTCTCATCAAAAATATCTTAAATTGTCTTTATTCCGAAGACGCACGAGGTCTTCCGGTTTTGGATGGGAACAACACACTACGGGCTAGTACTTACTGACAGAACTGTTTCATTGTCTGGGTGACCACACAACCTATAAACTATTATCTATCTAACTTATAGGTGATGTGGTGTTGTAAGATCACATGTCTACACGTGTTTGTTGTGTGTGTGTTGTGTGTGTGTGTGTTGAGTGAGTGTGGTTGATAAATGAAGAAGAATATGAAGAATCCCAGCAATCTCGGCCCCACCACGTTCTTAAATTCCAGTCTTTGTGAATGTTCCCAGCTGAGTATTTTGAGGTTATTAATTAGCGAATGATGTCCTACAACACTCCGAGCAAACTGTTTTGACCCTTTACTGCCGATGTCTGGTTCTATCTAGCAAGCGCCCTTACAAAAGCCAGGACTGACGGGCGACTCCATACCAGTCGTTCCTGGAGTCACTATGAGCTATTAGCTATGTTACAACCCGCTGTCGAACGTTTAACCGTTAACCCCTTCACCCTCTCAAACAAACAACACAACACAACCACACAACCGCCGCCTGCAACGACCCCGCGCCCATGATTAACTCTGACGAATCCTAGCTTGCGCACTTTCAGACTGAATCGTGTCCTCTTCCAAACCCGGAACACTTTCAACAGCGGCCTCTGTTTCTACAACCCCTCTGGGCAAAACACCCAACAACATCTAGCGTTTGTATATTCTACTCACGTTTACATTCTCTGGAAGTTCTAGAACTGCGACTTTTACTAACCCTGAACCTTTTGGGATACTTTAAATCGACCATTTGCTTAAGTCAGCAATGGAACAATAACTCCTCGTACCCCAGCCGGAACACCTCAAACCCAATCCACCCCAAACGCGCCCCCACGCCCCTCACCAAGCTGATCTTACTCCTCAGTATATCCCCTGTGGGACCCTACTGATCGCCTGGTGCGCTGCAAGCAGAATTAAAGCCTGAATCCCTCTGTCTCTTCTGGTTCGATTGGGTCTATTTATCACTCTACAAAATGCTGGGTTAAACAGTAGGACAAACCCAGCAATTGCGGCCTGTCATGCTGCGACCCAGCGTCTTGAGTTAATTGTTTAACCCAACCACGCTGAGGTCAAAACAACCCAATTGCTGGGTTTGTCCCTATCTTACCCCCGCACTGGGCGTGCTACTGTACCCGCATTCTTTAGGAGCATGTAACACTGATCAGGACGACAACTGCAGCTTTCCACGTCCTGACACACATGAGTAAAGAAAGACATTCAAAACTCTACAGATCGCACCTCTCTATTCATCAAGAAAAGCATTAAACTTAGCTCTAAGACTCCCCAATAACATCATTAACAAGTCTCACAAGACTTACCTCTAACTAGGGCTGTCAACGCTTAAATTTCTAATCTCTATATTTACATGATGTTCCTCGATTATAGACTTAATCAATTTTGGCGTGAGAAATTACTCCTCCAAAAGATCAGTTAAAGTCTTATTGTGTTATCAATAAGAAACGCCTTTAATAGACCCCTCACAAAAAAGTTGCTTTAGACACAGAAATATTTTGTATCAAAAATAGAATTTTGTTTATAACAAACTTATAGGCTAGCAACGTGCCATTTACAAATGTAAGGCTGCATTTACACAGCTGTTCCATTAATGCATTTACACATAAATAATATGCTGTAGATTCAATGGATTTTCCCACTGGTATTTAATTCTTTTATTATTACTTTGAAATTTGAATGATTCAAGAAAAACTGCAAGTGCTACTCTAACATGACAATTAATAAACCAGCTTTATGGGGTGGAGTTGCATAATCACTCGTCTATAAATGAGTGAGATCATTGTGAATCATTGACGCAACACGCTTCCCTTCAAAGATAGCTGATTTCACTCAGAAACAAATCAAGGGGTGGGTGAGTGTCCCCATACTAATGCTCACACAGAATCATATGACTCTTGCATTCATTCTAAACTGTGGGATTTCCTCATTCATAACTGAAATAAAGAACCTCAGAACGCTTGGTGTGACTCTTCACACCTGGGGCTGGGATCGGAATGATTTTCATTTGCAAAATGCAAGCCAAATCAACAATCGGTCAATGAACCCCAATAGTACTCATGTTGTTACTGAACTGTTGTATAAATCAATTTCACATTAGCAGTTGAACAGATATTGGGGAGAAATAGCACTCTTGCTGGTGTGGTATTGCTAACTTATCCATAAGAGGGTCTGGTTTATTTTTGGATTTTCTCTGTGGCTCATTCTTGCATAATTGTTTGGCTCATATAACTGATTCTAATAGGCCTCCATCACACTGTCAGTCGTCCTGCATCATGTTCATCAGCAACTGCATCAGTGTAAGATGACGGACAGCTCTTAATCATTTTAACTCTGTATTATTTTTTCCATAATTTATTGGACCAAATTTAATTGACAGCCCTAACCCTAACAGATAAACATGTTGAGTTTTTCCTAACAATTTGTATATTACAATCTTCTAATTGGCTGCATCATAAGTGATAAAGTGTTAAGATTCAGCATCACTCAAATCAAGGGTGGCCAAAGCTCTGTTGTGTTTTACTCTCAATTAAACGGATTCTGCTCCGTCAGAAACTCGTCAGACCTGCTGTGTTTGTCTTTGTGTAAATTTCTCCCATTCCTCCCTGAAACTCTGTGGTACAGATTGTTCTCTTCAGTGTAAAAGAGCGTCTGCTGATGCCGAGGAAGGCTTGTCGACCTTCAGCGGCACACAGTGTCTTCAAGAACACAACTGCTGATTTATCAGAGCCGTACGTGCAGATTTTTCACTTTATGAGAACAATAACTCTTACATTTTCTCGTAAAATTGACGACAGACTTCTGCATTTTAACTGTGTGAAACAATCTTGAGTCGTCTGCAAAATGAACATGAAGAAATATCAAGAACTTTAATGAAAATATGGCCTTTGTGTCCTTATTGAAATTCACTCTGGATTTACAATAATTTGATGTGACTTTGATTCATTGACACTTTCCACAACAGGGAACAAAACAGGGGTGACAACCTCTATTAATACTTAAAGGGGAGGTAAACTGTTTTTTTTTCTAGGCTTGATTGTGTTTATGGGGTACAGTCTAACATGTGTTAATGCTTCGTTTAAAAAAAAAAAACATAATTTTTCACATAATTTACCTTTATTCTACACCACTTTGTCCTTTCTTTTACGAACGCTCTGATGGAAGCCCCTCCCTCAGAAATACGCAATGGGCTCAGATTGGTTAGCTGGCCCAGTGTGTTGTGATTCGCTAAACCGCCAGTGCGTGTTCAGAAATGTCACGTCCCTCAGCTCAGCGGCATTTGCTCTGGTGTTGTATTGCAAACAATGGCGTCGCCGCTTCATCAATATTGCTTATCAATTTGAGCCTGATTGAGACCCAGAGAATATTAGTGAAGAGGATCGCGCAGAACCTCACATGAAAACCTTACACAGGCTCTTACATGATGTTTTTTTTGTTTGTTGTTGCCTCAAACTTTTAGATATGCTGTTATTTGTAAATGCTACTGCTTATGTTAGCTTTTAATATACGTTTTATCCTGATTAAAGCTTTAATACAGCAGAATACATGATTGTGTTGTAGCACATTTGGTAGCGAGCAATACTTGCTGGCAAACACTTACTATTGTTTGCCAGCAAGTATTGCTCGCTACCATGGCAACCGCATGTGCGTCCATGTTTAACACTTCTTGTAGCTATGTGAAAAATATTTGTCTGTCTATACACATAATGTTACGGGGCTGACGAGACGTGAGACTTGCGGATCCATTCGCAGAGCTTTATTAGACAAAGGCAGAGACGTGGTCATACAGCAGGCATGGGTCAGATGAGAGCAAACAGGTATATGGTGGGCAAAACACAAGAATAGTCCTAGGGCTAGCGCAGGTCGACGATCGGCAGACAGAATCAAAAGGGGCAAGACAAAAGGGGTGAATCCAGGGAACCAGGCGAAGATCAAAAACCGAGAAAACGGCTAAGGCTAAGGCTAAGGCTAAGGCAAGGCTAAGGCTAAGGCTAGGGCTAGGCCTAAGGCTAAGGCTAAGGCTAAAGCCTAGGCTAATGACTAAGGCAAATGACTAGGACTAAGGCTAAGGCAAATGACTAGGACTAGGGCTAAGGCAAATGACTAGGGCTCCGTAAGGTAGCTATCTCTAGGAGAGTGATAAATGCTGAAACAATACTCGGCAGAGGGAAGGGATCAGAGTGAGTGTTAAATAGTGAGGGAGTGATATGAAACAGCTGGGTGCAATCAGTGTAAACAGGTGTGTGCAATTCGTGCCGAGTGCAATCAGTGCAATGCATGATGGGAAATGTAGTCCGGGGTGATATGCAACAGTTTGTGTGGTGCGAGAGTCAATGAAATGGAAAGTTCATGGACCGGATCTGTGACACATAAGTGTGTATAGAAAATTGCGATGTATATATATAAATATTTTGTCATGCATCCCTAGGTTGAAGGCTGGCAACAACTCTTCCTATTGTTGCATGTTCCCGGGGGTGGGGTTTATGTAAATTGCAGGGTTTGTGATGACACCAACCCGCGAAGAAGCTCATTGTAGTCCCCATAGATATGTATAGATGCCCCATTCGACAGCTCCAGGCACGTAGATGCGGCCGCCATCTTGGAACGGTCAACTTGACGTCATTCACCATACTGTAGGTTCTCACAGAGCCGTTGACCATTCTGTGCAGGATCTGCGATATTCAGTGATACTAGGTGAGTGAAGAGTGAAGTTGCCCGTTACAATATGTGCGGATGGATTACGTATAGCGGACCCATTAGAAACAGTCGCTAATGAGGCAATCTAAGTTATAGTATATATATTTGGTAGTCCTACCAGCTGTAACTGTACACATTAAACTGCCATCATTTTAAAAGACAATTGCTGCATCCCAACTCGCCTACTTATACTATGCCCTAAAAGTATGTACTCTTTTTGTGAAGAAAAAGTACATACTTTTGAGTATGTAGAAGAATAGTAGGCATGCTTTGGGACATACAACGTCATCATAGCTGCTTCTTTAACGGACGCTCTTGCTGCTTAGTTACGTGCATTCTGTCACTGTTTAAACTGCCCTGTCAATCATCTTATCACAGTTAACATCAAACCACATTTAGTTTAATTTGATTTCCTACCATATTGAAGAGAAATTAAGAGGTACGTTAATCTGCTAGTCGCGGGTCTATCATGCCGAGAACTCTGCTCATGTGTTTGCATAATGATGCATTTAAAAGTTATTGACCAAACGTATCATTATAAAAGTGCACAGTGTTGCTGCAGATGAAATATAACGTGGATAACATTAAATATATATTTTTTCATCAGGTTAGACATTGATTATTTATCACTCAAATCCGTTTATCTACCTGTCCGTTGGTTGCGTATATACACCATGTTCGTAGTCTTTTAACACTTTTAATGCGTGTTTGTCGTTCTAATTGAATTCTCGTCCACCGCACAATGTGTTGTGGGCAATATTAGCCGTTAGAGTGTGCATCGATCTGCACTTTGAATTCTAACCGGAAGTAGTAGACCATCCGGGAATCTTTGGCATACTTTTTTAAACATACTATGATTTGGGACATACTAATTCCATTTTCGAATACTATTTAGGACGGATAGTATGCGAATTGGGACGCAGCAAATATCTCCAGTTGCATTGAACTTTCAGAATCGGAAGTTTGCAGATATTGTTTATGCTCAATCAGCAACAATACACTAACTAAAGTTGAAAAAGTGAAATCACAATCAACCACCCCTTTAAAAAAAATTTAATGTTGACCATCAACATCAAAAATACAAATGGGAGATTATATGAGCGATTATATTTTCAATTCAATTTGCTTTGCTGTTCTTACAGCCCGTTGTTTGCAAAAATTGTGAAATATATAGTTTAAAACACTGGCAGTGTAAAATAATAAATAAATTAATTAATTAATTAAATAATAATTTTACTCAGGAGAACAAAGGGCTTAAATGATCGGAGACAAACGAGATCATTAATAAACAAAGGTGGAAACAAATGAACTAATCAGAACACAAGAAATCTAGGTCACAGGCAGGTAGAACAGAAACACAATGAAAACTGGTGTTTTTTCTGTGATTGGGCCTCGGTTATGGAACGTTCTGCTGATTAAGATTAGAGTGGCACCTTCCCTATCCATTTTCAAGTCACTTTTAAAAACACACTTGTTCAACCTGGCCTACTAATATTCTCATTATGGTCTTGATTATTACTCTGTCTTCAGAATGTTTATCTGTCATTCCTTTTTGGTTTTTAAATTCAAATGTCTTATTATTTCAGTTTTATGTGTTTATGGTCTGATTTTTATGTACAGCACTTTGGTCCGTCCTGTGGCTGTTTTCAAATGTGCTTTATAAATAAATGAACTTGAACTTGAACTGACTAGACATGTTACAGTGAGGTCATTGTGTCTTACCATAACTTGGGTAACAGAAATGGTTGACCCTGATGAATACAGTCAATACAATTTAGATATTCCCCCCTTTTTTTGTTTTTATTAAGAAAGTGAAATGAGAATAGATTCAGATAAAAAATAAGGGCACACCAGTTTGGTTCATCTTCATGGAAACTATTTAATCCTCACAGTGGAAGAATCAAACATCTGATTCATGTCTCAGTGCATTCATGTGCCCGATCTAAAACAACTCCATGGCCGCTGTCCAGTGCTTACTTTCAGGGACAGACTGTATAATATGAGTAAAGCATATCTGGAGTGGTTTGCTGTAAATAATGCTGTGTTTTGATGTCTAGTGTAAGGATGGCAGTGATAGTGCTTGTCCTGTGTTAACCTGCAGTGGCACAGGCTTCATCATACGAGCCACCAATCATCCCGCTGAAGCACAGGTTTCCCTGCGGCCACATGAATAATGCTGTGTGTGTTTAACTGGAGAAATAGAAAGCAGCCGTGTAATCTAAATACATAAGGTAATATAAATACTGTGTGTGTGTGTGTGTGACATTGAACTGGAGCTCTGGCTCTCACGGCTGGCATCGGCACTGTTTAAAAAGCTCCCGGAAAGTTTACAGTGGCTGTACTTCTGCTGGGCTTTGTGTGACAAGCTTTAACGCAGCAAACCCATCTGCAGAAAAACACTAGGGACCTCCCTGGAATCCTGCGCTTCAGTTTCCATTCATGCGTTTCCACTCTTTTCTGAGCTTCCTATTGGTGTCGAGTGTCTCGATGCCCTTTGGTCAGTCTCAACTCACTTCAGTTCCAAATTAAAAGAGTGCATCACTTTCTTACACTTAAGGAACTAACGCTTCCATTTCATCAGGAAAACAACCAATGGACTTCTTGCACAAAGTCAGTGGGGTCCAATGTAGTTTGGACTGTGTGGACTTTCAAAATATTGTGGTTTGAACAATTTGAGGGCAAGTAAACAATGACAGAATTTAATTCTTAAAGTAAAAAAATAGTTTGTCTTTGTAATGTTTTATCACAGCGTAATAACTTTCTCCACCTCTAAACTGATGTTTTCTACAAATATCTTAACAAACAAAAGAATATTTTTCAACCACCTGACTCCATTTTGGTATATTAACACTTTTCACAATTCAGTCCACTTCTTGGATAACATTTTTTTTTTTTGGAAATACGCCAGATTATGGAAGGAAAATGGGTTGTGAACCGCATTTCACATTGATTACGTTTACATGGACAACAATAATCCGATTTTAACACGATTAAGACAATACTCTGATTAAGAATCTACCATGTAAACAGAGATTTTTGATGACCTTAATCCGGCTAAAGTCATATTCAGATTAAACAGAAATCGAATTAAGACATGTGGAGTAGGCCTATTCCAATTTTTTGTCGCATAACTGTAGCGCAGAATAGACATGTAAACACCTTAATCAAATTATTACCGTCGTGTAGGACTTTTCGCCGCATTTTGCGGCAGGATACACACACGGCAGTGGTCAACCGTTTGACGGCAAATAAAAGAGCTTCAACACCGCCATCGTCTGTAAGCATGTACAAATAAAAGTAGTAGACATCAAGTTTTTTTAGAGTGTATATTTAAGTAAAGTTCAAGTATATTTTAAGTATACTTAATGTAGTAAGTATACAAATATCAGTGTACTAGTAAGTATACTTGTAAGGGTTCTATTTCACTACTCCTTGGGACTAAATTGGCCCACTTTCTAGTATATAAAAGTATACTTTAAGTATACTTTAAGTATAACAGTAGTAAACTTTGAGCACACAACTAGTTTACATCAAAATGTTTAGTTTGCACAGCAACTATACTAAAAGTGAACTTAAAGTAAACTATCAGTATACCTAATTAGATACTTATAGCATTTTTAGTACACTTTGAAGTAAAGTCTCAGTAAACTACTAGTTTAGTAGATTTATACTGCAAGTATACTCATAAGTTTCTTTAAGTGAACTTACATCATACTTTAAGTATACTACTATGTCCCTTTTTAGGTATTAATTTGTATGTATTTTTTTATATGAATATCTGAACATACAAAACAGCAAAATAATTAACAGGGTATCTGCTTGTAAACAAAATTTTTTTATTCTAGCTTCATGCATTTTTTTTAACACTTGAATACGGATAAGTTTCATAAATAAAAAATAAAGAAATAAACAACATTTTGAACAAAAAGCTGAAAAAAGACTATGAATTGGATTCAGAATGATAATCAAAACGTAGATAAAGTCGATCAACACACCAAAACTTGACAGTCATTATTACCTCTTCATCGGTCGACATTTTATTCCATAACACTACACAGTTTTGATGCTGTTTTATGTCTGATGATCGTGTTAGAATACATGTGGAAGCATCTGTTGTTTCGGTTTCTTCTTCACTTGTGTTTTTTGGAAGTTCTGTACAGAAGATGTGTACTAGTGCCTTTACAGTATAACAATGAAAACACGGATTATAGGAGCACAGTTATAGCTAAAATATATTTAGACTTTTTCTAAGTATAAGTCAAGTATACTTAAATGTCATTAAGTATATTTCTGAGAAGTACATAAAGCCCATTTCTGAGAAGTACATAAAAAGTAGACTAAAAGTATACTTTCCTATTTGTAGTTTAATCAGAATGAGCTTTAAAAGAAGGATACAAATAGCACACTTGAATAAACTTCTTTTTCGTAAGGGTATGCACGTACAAATAATTAACGGCCACTGAAGCTTTCATAAAATAAAAATGAAAACACTCCAAAACAGTACATGGATCCATCACGACGAGAAACTATATGTTTTATACGTGAAAAAAATCCGGAGGGGGGGGTCGGATGATGCCCATTAATCGATCTATGTACTTTAACATGTAAAACGGGAACATGAAAGGAAAATTCAAAAAGCAACTCATGTAAACACCATAATCATAATATTGGCTTATTTAGAATAAGGTAATAATTAGATTACTGATGCCCATGTAAACGTAGTCACTGATTCATCTATGCTACTCAAACGCAAACCCTTAAAGGGGTCATGAACTGCCTTTGTTATATTTTGTACTGTTCTCTAAGGTCCACTTAAATGTTATCAAGATATTTACATCAAAAAACATCAATTTAGAAGTAATAAGTTATTTTCTGTCCTGTTTTAACCACATATCAGAACGCTATGTTGATAGTGTGGCGGATGTAGACTCGGAAGTAAACGCCCACTGAATGGTGGATGACAGTTGTGTATGGTTTGACAGCTAAGCCTGCACAGATGGACGACTGCTGTGATTTAGGTAAAAATGCTAAAAAAAAATACTCAGTAGTATTCAAAGATGATCTCTAAAGACAGACATCCAAGGGATAATGTAATGAAAGAGGGTATCACACTTATTTCGGCACATCATCGTCTTTTATTTGCAATTATCTGAAAATTCCGCATCGCCGTGTTGTAAATAATCCACGGTAAAAATGAGGTGAACAAGAACAAGTTTCCCCTTCATGAACTCGAGCTGCATCGAGTCGCTTTTGGGGAACGCCCTTGCGTGACCGCGTTCTGAAGCACGTGTCAAATCCGTCCAATGGAGCAGCGAGACGTCACGAGCAGGGTGACGTAAGCACCAGAAAGCATAAAAGCGCATCCAGCCGGGCGCCACCCAGCTTCTGCTCTTCAGTAGCGCTCTGTGTATGTGTCTGTCTATTTACTGTTGTCTGTCCGCACAAGCACTCATATATATAAAACAATGAGAAAGTCTATGGCAAGCAAACGGCATTACAAACGCTGTGTACCTCCCTGCCCACGATATCTGGCGGCAAGGGATACACACGATTTGTGTGTCGTTAGGAGCGAAGCATGCATGGTCAGCTTTCGAGCATCTGACTGTCATCACTGCAAGCTCTCGCTGCGCACGCTCCGCTCTCGCCTGGCTGTGTTTGATGAGAGCGGCCAGGCTCGCGATCCCGCTGGCAGCGGTCCCGCTGTTGCCGAGGCACAGCGCAGACTGTTGTCGTGGGGATCGCGGGTGGATTTAGCAGAGGGATCCGAGACGGGCTCGTCCTTTTCTCGGTCCTCACCCGCTAGATCCGCGGCTCTCTCTCAGTGTTCGAAAGCCCGCGCTGCGGTTTCTTCCCCACCCCCCCCCAGAGAAAGAGCCAGAAGCTTCATCCATTTCCTGGGTGTTGAGCGTCGACACGGAGGAGATTGTGGAATCGCCACCACAGTCCCTCGCGTATGAGGTGTGATTCGTGATTATGGGGTGTGTTTCGTGCATTCGCCAAAATAAAATATTGTTTGGCCAGCCTAGAAACAGGACGCTCGTCCTAAAAATAATTAGACGAGCATGTTCTGAATCCAGATCACAGCCTTCACGACGGGGACCTTCCGTTTTCCCCGATCTCCATGCTGAGGTGTCAAGATCGTGGGAGAAACCGTACTCATCCCGTATTACAGCACCACAGTCTCGAATTATTCAAAAGAAGATCGTGGGGCTGAATGATAAGTAAGATGGGGCCCCCCCCCCCCCGATGACAATGGTGGAGCAGACGCTTGCGAGCTATCTCTACCCATCCTCAGCATCGTCCCTGAAGGCCCTGAAGCTTCCCACCAGGCCCGTTAGGCTTACATCGAGTCTGGTTGGGAAAGCTTATACGGCAGTAGGTCAGGCTGGCGCATGTTTGCACACCATGGCGGTGTTACAAGCATACCAGGCTGACCTGCTCAGGGGTGGGGCTGCTGAGCGGCAGCAGCCCAAGTCATAAAGCTCCTCATATCGCCAGTCTCAAAAACAGAGCGTTGCAACCCGCACCCCTCCACAGAAAGATCGGGGGTCGGGGCGATGCTCTCAGTTGGGGTCTTCTAGAACGAAAACGGATCTGCGGACCGTTATTTGTCTAGAGGACCTCGGCGAAATGGTCCTACAATTGTCAGGTCCCTGAGGGCAGCCCACCTGGAGAGGAAAGGATAACACCTCAGTATACGGTGCCCAAAATTATGCTCAGTGCCCTCACGGAGGTTCATTGATACCCCTGCCACCTCGGTGCTTCAGGGCTTAGTGAGCTCCGACGAGCGAAAATCCCAGCTTCCGCCCGACAACGGTACGGTAAGGGAGAAACAAAATAGCTTTTTTCGCCCCCTCAAGCGAGGGTGCTACAGCAGTCAGGTCGGTTGTTCCCTCAGTGCCCTCACGGAGGTTCATTGATACCCCTGCCACCTCGGTGCTTCAGGGCTCAGTGAGCTCCGACGAGCGAAAATCCCAGCTGCCGCCCGGCAACGGTATGGCACGGGAGAGCTCGCCCCCTCAAGTGAGGGTGCTACAGCAGTCAGGTCGGTCGTTCCCTGCTGGTCATCCGCTTCAGGGCACCGAACTGGCTCCTCTAATAATACCAGAGGCCAGCCTCGAGAGGCTGGTTCCCTTAGTAGATTTTCTGGTAGCGTGGAAACTTCTACCAAATATCACAAAATGGGTCCTGCAGATTGTAGAGAAAGGTTACAGAATCCAGTTCGGTTCTCGTCCGCCTCGTTTCAACGGGGTCATCCCCACACTAGTGGGCCCCGAGCAGGCTTTGGTAATGGAACAAGAAGCAGATACTCTCTTGAGGAAGGGGGCCATAGAACGTGTTCCTCCTCTCGAGAGAGCGTCCGGGTTCTACAGCCGTTACTTCATCGTTCCGAAGAAGGATGGGAGGGGTTGCGTCTGATCTTAGATCTCCGTCTTCTGAACCGCGCTATCAAACGGCTTCGGTTCAAGATGCTCACTATCAAGCAGATAGTATCTCAGATCCAGTCCGAGGACTGGTTTGTTACGATAGATCACATAGACGCTTATTTCCATATTTCCATCCTCCCTCAACACTGGAAGTTCCTGAGGTTTGCTTTCGGGGGCGAAGCATACCAATATAGAGTTCTTCCCTTTGGCCTGTCACTCTCACCCAGCACTTTCACGAAGTGTGTGGATGCTGCTCTGGCTCCACTGCGACTCCAGGGCATCCGCATACTCAATTATATCGACGATTGGTTAATACTAGCTCAGTCGGAGCAGATGGCGGCTCGGCATCGAGATGTCATCCTCGCCCATATGAGAGAGCTGGGGTTAAGACTAAACGCCAAGAAGAGTGTTCTTTCTCCACTACAGAGAACCACTTATTTAGGCGTGGTGTGGGACTCAACCTCGATGCAGGCACGTCTGTCTCCTGCTCGAATCGAGTCAATCCTCACGACAGTCACGAGAGTAAGAGAAGGCCAGTCACTCACTGTCAAACAGTTTCTGAGGCTGTTGGGCCTGATGGCAGCGGCGTACAACGTGATAACTTTTGGCCTGCTGTACACGAGACCCCTACAGTGGTGACTTAAGACCAAGAAGTTCTCCCCGAGGGGAAATCCGCTTTGCATGATCAAGGTCACACAGCGATGCTTACGTGCCTTAGACATGTGAGAGAAACGTTGGTTCCTGGTTCAAGGCCCGACGTTAGGGGCTCCTTGTCGTCGCGTAACGCTAACGACGGATGCCTCTCTCACGGGCTGGGGAGCGGTCATGAGTGGCCGCTCTGCCAGGGTCTGTGGGAAAGGCCCATCATCTCTTTTGGCACATTCAACTGGCAGGAAAATGCTGGCAGGTGTTTCTGTTTTTTTTTTTTGTTTTTTTTTTTTTTTTTTTTTTTTTTTTTGTGAGCTCTGACACACTTCAGTCCAGACCTAAGGGGGCATCATGTGTTGTCCGCACAGACAACACATCGGTGGTGTCCTACATCAATCGGCAGGGGGGTCTGCATTCGCACCCCTTGTACAAGCTGGTTCTCAGACTTGGTGTCCCTCCTCGACGGCTCTCCGCTGGAGATTCTGATCAGGAAGGACCTCCTCTCTCAGGGGGGGGTGCCATTCTTCAACCCCGCCCGGTGTTATGGAAGCTGTGGGCATGGCCCCCGAGGGGGCACAGCTCCTAGCATCTGGTCTCTCAACTGAGGTTGTTGAGACTATACTCCAGTCCAGAGCTCCCGCCACGAGGAAAATGTACGCCTTGAAGTGGAAACTTTTCGCTTCATGGTGCGGACAGCGACTGCAGGACCCAGTCAACTGCCCAATTGGTACAGTTCTGGAGTTTCTGCAGGAGCGATTCTCCACAGGGTTATCTCCCTCCACTCTGAAGGTATACGTGGCGGCCTTAGCTGCTTACCAAACCCTTCTGGGTGGTCAATCATTGGGAAAACACCCACTTGTCACTCGTTTCCTCCGTGGCACCCTGAGGCTGAGGCCGATACAGAGCACTAAGGTGCCCTCATGGGACCTAGCCGTGGTTCTGGAGGGCTTATGCAATGCACCCTTTGAACCCATAGAAAAAGTTTCATTCAAGTTTCTCAAGCTCAAGACTATCTTTCTCCTCGCTACTTCCTCACTAAAAAGGATCGGGGATCATCAGGTACTTTCTGTTTCGTGCCTGGAATTTGATCCAGGCATGGTTAGGGCATTCCTTTACACGAGGGCCGGGTATGTCCCTAAGGTGCCACTTCTTCACCAGGGCCCATAGTAATTCAGGCATTCTGTCCTCCTCCGTACAAGGAAGTAGGCCAAGAAAGGCTTAATCTGCTCGGTCCAGTTCGAGCACTGGACGCTTACACACACAGAGCTGCCCGTGGCGTAAGGCAGATCAGCTTTTGTTTGTTTTGGTCCGCCAAAGAAGGGATTTCCGGCGACCAAGCAGACTATGAGTAGGTGGGTGGTCGAGGCCATCTCACTAGCCTACGAGTCCTCTGGCTTCCCGTCACCTATGGGGGTCAGAGCGCACTCGACCAGGAGTATGGCGGCTTCCAAGGCTTTCAACTTGGGTATGGCCTTGCAGGACATTTGTGCTGCGACAGGCTGGTCCTCTCCGCACACTTTTGTCAGCTTTTTCAACCTAGACCTGGCATCTACCCCAGGTTCCCAGTTCTCTCTTCGTGATGTGCTCATAGGATACACACAAAGGCAGGGACTTGGTAGTATGGCGCAATGGGTATTCTCGTTCCAAAAGCAAATTCAACGCAGCTCGAGTTCCTGAAGGGAAACGTCTCTAGGTTACGTATGTAGCCATGGTTCTCAGAGGGAACGAGACACTGCATCTCAGTGCCATTTAATACCTGATCCATGCAGGCGATACTAATCAGAGCTGGGTGGCGCCAGGACTTCGGATGCGCTTTTCTGCTTTCTGGTGCTTGCGTCACCCCGCTCGTGACGTCTCGCTGCTCCATTGGACAGATTTGAGACGTGCTTCAGAACGCGGTCACGCAAGGGCGTTCCCCAAAGCGACTCGACGCAGCATCTCGTTCCCTCGGGGAACCATGGTTACATACGTCACCTAGAGACGTTCTTACTTACGCGGCCTGGCACTTCATTACAAAATAAAGTTCATCAAATAAAGTTTATCATTTGTTTTCGATAGGACCTGCATTTGCCGGTCTTGTTAATTTCCCACTATGTGGGTGCACTGGGGGGGGCTAAACAGGCAGTGATGTAGAAGCAGGCGTTGATCTTCTTTTGCAAAGGCGGTGTTTAGCCACTCTATTACATCATAAAGTGGCACATTCCAAGAGCTGTTGGCAGGCTGCCTTCAAGCTGCTTTTAGACTAACGACAAAGTTTTGAGTTCTACAACTTAAAGACTGTTTTTATAGCACAGTGTCCTCTTATATGTCAAAAGATCAAGGGAATTATGATTTCTCAGCTTATGATCCCTTTAAAGTGACAGTTCACATAAACCTGATCATTCTGTCATCATTTGATCATTCACCATCATGTCAATCCAAACAAAAGAAGAGCTTTTTGTCCATATAATGAAAGCCAATGGAGTCCAATGCTGTTTTGAATCTTGTTGGTTTTCTAAATATCTTCTTTTTGTGTTCATTGTGGCTGACAGAATTTAATTTGAATTACCTTTAACCTGGTCAATGTCTAATCTAACTTTTACAAGGACAACTAATGTTCTCTAATGGATCTTTCTAAGGACAGAGGATGCACTTCTGCATTAATTTGTAATGGAAATGTGAAAAATGAAGCTTATGAAGATTATGAAGTCTGTGATATTTGAACAGATAGAGTGCATGTTTTTGTCTCGGAAAGCTCACATTCATGTGTTTCCATGATTTTCTGAGCTTCCTATTGGATTTGAGGTGTGTTGAGTGTCTCAATGCATTTTGGTCAGTCTCAGCTCATTGATTTCATTCCTTTTGCTACTGGCAAATAAAAGAGTGCATCACTTTTTTACACTAAAACACATGTGTGAATTTAATGAACTCTTGTTTTCATTTCAATAGGAAAGCATTCAGTTATTTATCATGATCAGCACTGGTATGTGCTTAGTTGGCATTTCAGACCAGAATACGTGAGCATTTTGGAGTGGAAACAGAGTTTTGTGACTTTTCTCTGGAAATGTAAAACCCGTAGTCAGTGCCAAGTTTCACAAGTTTCATTGGTTACCGAACCACCAGTGGGCCCACTTCCTCTTGAAGATGATTTAATGACTACAGCTGTGGGATTAATAGAATTTTAGTTTCGTTTTTAATATTGGCTTTCAATGACTATGAAAACACAATGCCGCATTCCGCTCCTTTCCTTTAAAGCAGCTGTTACTATTCCTACATAACATCCAAATCAGTCACATAATGTAACGTTACATGCAGTCTCCCGCCTGGCATGCTCAACACTAAAAAGAAAGAGTGCGCAAGAGACGCTGTGTTCGGTGTTCGCGATCCAAGACTAAGCAAAACATGGATGAGTATAAGCTATACTTTGGGCTCACACACACACCCACACAGACAGAGTTCAGTTATCCTATTAACTGAGAACAAGAAGATAGTGGAAAATAGGAAAGTGTTTGGACTGAGGCAGTTTAACAGTCATTATGAAAACATATTTGAGCATGACTGACCAATCAGGGTCAAGTATCACAATAATCACACTTCACTGGAAATTCACTGCGGCCCACTGCTGCTCAAATTCAGATATAAATGACTAAATGCATGAGAAAAAATGGTTGAAATTTCAAAACTGTTGTGTTTGTATTGAGTCTGTGTATTTAATTTTTTGAGTCATGCACTTAAGATAATAAACCAGCATATACAAATAAAGTCATGAGACATTTACAGAAGTCTTCTGAAGAAAGAGCTAAAAGACTCTGAAAAAATTCCAGACATGCATTCATATTTACATTCAACCCAGCTGGCGCAGGGATCAACTAAGTATTACTGAGAGCTTAAAATGTTCAGTTAGGGTTAACACACAAATGCACATGATTAGATATGTTTAGTTTTAACACATTTATTTAGTTTGATGTCAAAACTCTTTCATTCTGTTCTGTGTGATTTGATGGGAACACACACAGCATCCAAACCTAATAATTACACGAAGGTCACTTTTTCCGATCAAAAATATGATCGGAAAAATATTCCTCGTGATTAAATATTTGAAGTGACTGACAGGCCTTTTTCAAACACACATCAAATCAACCAGCAAGGAAATAAACATCATGTTTTATTTTTAGCGTTCTTGTGCCTCGTGTTGTTTTAGTGGCAGATTTTACACCAAATCTCTGTGATATCAGTGGATCGTCGAGTCACGGCCGGTGAGTGAGGTAAACACCTCTCGTCAGCTGTTTAAAGACTGAAGTAATGCGCTTTCCATTAGTAAACAGAGAGAGCAGTCAGGAAACAGTGACGGCTCATAGTCATTATGAGCGGCATTGAGCACGTTCTCTGCCTGCTGTCGTCTGGACCAAACCCAAACATCAACTCAAATCTGACACTTTCAGAAGAGACGGAACAAAAGCCAATGTCACGAGTAAAACCAGCACTGCTGTCAATCATGCCATCCTATAGGCAGCGATCAATGCTGATAGAGTTCAGTCAAGTCACATTTATTCCTATAGCACTTCATCCAATACAAATTATTTCATAGCAGCTTCACAGAGATGATCAGGAACATAGCAGAATTAATAAGGACTTCATCAAATTGAGACACATATTTGTGACCCTGGAGCACAAAATCAGTCTTATGTCTCTGGGGTATATTTGTAGTAATAGCCAACAATACATTGTATGGGTCAAAATTATCGATTTTTCTTTTATGCCAAAAATCATTAGGATATTAAGTAAAGCTCATGTTCCATGAAGATATTTCATAAATTCCCTACCGTAAATACATCAAAGCTTAATTTTTGTTTAGTAATATGCATTGCTAAGAACTTCACTCAGACAACTTTAAAGATGATTTTCTCAATATTTAGATTTTTTTGCACCCTCAGATTCTAGATTTTCAAATAGTTGTATCTCAGCCAAATATTGTCCTATCCTAACAAAATCATATGATGTATAAATCTCAATTTTAAAAAATTGATCCTTATGACTGGTTTTGTGGTTCATGGTCACATTTTTCTCTTCAAAGATAGTAGTGTCATTAATAGTGTCATTTTGAATGAACTCAAAAACTCAAAAACTCAAAATGTATTTTGCAAACTCCTGTTCTCATTTTGAATGATTTATAATTTTTAGCTAAAATAGTTTGTCTTTGTAATGTTTTATAAAGTTTCTCCAAGGGGTCATGATAGTGAAATAAAACTACAACAATTAAATACAATTTTGAGTTTTATTTTAGTTCACTCAAATAAAACTAACTAAATAAATGAATAAATAAAAATAAAAGGAACGGATACAAACTATATATTAAAAAAAAGAGAAAATTCAAGTATAAAAAAGATTAAAAATACTCTGCTCCTGTTTACTTGGAAATAGATTAGATTATAGAAGTAAAATGGGTTGCTGGGATGTTAAAATGCACTTATCTGCAAACTCAAACCTTTAAAGGGACAGTTCATTCAAAAAATTATCATTCCATCATCATTTACTCACCATCATATCAATCCAAACCGGCATGAATTTTGTCTGTGGAACATAAAATAAGTGTTTTTGTCCATATAATGAAAGTCAGTGGGGTCCAATGTAGTTTGGACCTTGCCGACATTTTTTTTTTTTGTCGTTGTGGTTTGAACAACATGAGGGTGAGTAAATAATGACAGAATTTCATTTCGGGGTGAACTATCCATTTAACCTAGAAGATGTCTAAACTCATTTTAACTAATATCCAACAACTAATGTCCTCTAATGAATCCTTCTAAGGACAGGGGACGTGTTTCCTTTCATACATTTCTGCATTCATTTGTAATGGAAATATGAAACGTGAAGCTTACGAAATCAGTAACTGAACCCAAAGGAGAGAACACTGATATTTAAACACATAAAGTGCATGTTTTCGTCTTGGAAATCTCACACTGATTTCTTTCACGGCCAGAGCGATTACCTGACGAAACCAAAGCCTAAGAATGAGCGACTGCCTGCGATGAGTAACAATGGAAAGTGAGCGGCGACACTCTGATGCACACCAGTGGAATCCGACAAACAAACAGTGAAGTGACACGTTACAGGAGAGCCACGCTCTGACGAGGACCATAAGTGGAAAG
Source organism: Sinocyclocheilus anophthalmus (assembly GCA_018155175.1). Classification (NCBI taxonomy): domain Eukaryota; kingdom Metazoa; phylum Chordata; class Actinopteri; order Cypriniformes; family Cyprinidae; genus Sinocyclocheilus; species Sinocyclocheilus anophthalmus. The sequence goes on from JADLZN010000204.1 coordinate 60,181, forward strand.
ACCTGCTGAAAATCGCTGGAGTCAGTGCAAAGAAAAGAACAAAAGCCCTTTGCACCTTTGAAGAGTTGCCATTTTTTCCACCCTGGTGTTTGGAGAACATTTGTTTGAACGTTCATTTCAAACAGGCTTTCCTTCACGTGTAAGATGCAGACTTGAGCTGCCGACTCGGCCTTCGTCACCTCCACCTCCCACGACATCCATAGATCACTCCATATCTACAGAACAATCCACATCCTCCAGCATAAGCACATGCTGTAAATCAATCACAGGAAATACGGCTGTACGTGTGTGAGCTGTAAATCAGGGTTCAGTTCTGGTGAATTGAGTACATTTGCACTAAAATAATTGTACTTTCTAATTGTTCATTCATTTTGATGGCTTAAAGGGATAGTTCATTCAAAAATGATAATTCTGTCATCATGTACTGATCATCATCCTCGTACTCATCATTGTTCAAACTTACTTTCTTCTGTGGAAGATTTTTAACAGAGTGTCTGAGCTGCTCTTTTCCATATAATGGAAGTAAATGGGGACCAATGGCTGTCAAACTCCAAAAAGGGCAAACAATGTCATAAAAATTTGATTTCTTCATATTCACATAAAAATAATTCTTGCCAGAAACTTCTTTTGGTTTCTTGGATGCCTAACTTCTAATGTATGATTTATTGCTAACAATCAGAAAAAAAGTTTGTATGCGTTTGACTGAAAAACAGTCAAAGTTAGAATATTATTATCGTATTATTATTATATTATTATCATATCATTTATTCTCATAATGTTCTTCCAAAACTGTTTGGAACTTTCTTCTTTTGTGGAAACATAAAGCGTTAATCAGAATGTCGTTTCTAATAATGGAAAGTGCATGGGTCAGGTGCTTCAAAAAAAAAAAGAAAAACTATTTTGGGTTCTTAAAGGTCGAACTTTCATATTATGACTTTGTGACAAAATCTGAAAAAAAAAAAAATAAAAAAAAATAAAAAAAGAATATCTTAATTTATAATATATATATATATATATATATTTATTTAATGGATTGGTAACATGGTATGAGAGTTTGAGTTAGAGTATCGTCCTAAGAAGACAATTAAACTTTAATGCACACACAACTAAAAGATATTTCAAAGGAAAGTTTGATGTTTTTGCCAACAAGAAAGACAGTCGGTCGGTTCAAACAACACCAGGGGCCTGTTTCATAAAACAAGTTTACCAAATAAGCCAGGCTTATTTCAGTTAGTCTGACTTATTTGAACCAAATCAACTGACAACAAGTCAGACTAACTGAAATAAACCTGACTTATTTGATAAACTTGTTTTATGAAACAGGCCCCAGATCCCAATGACTTTCATTGTATTGACAAACCAATTTATTTATTATTATTTTTTTTTTCAAAATATGTCCCACATAAGAAAGAAAGTCACACAGGTTTTCAACAACATGAAGGCATTTAGATTAGACATTTAGATCATTTTTTTTGGTGAAATGTTCTTTAATATGCAAATTCTTGAAATGTACTGGCCATTTACTCACATTTGGTGTTAATTTTGACCTGTTCTTCAAAGTGTTGTTTCATCATTGGTCTGATTGCAGAAGAGTAAATGATGTTTAGATTACAGCGATAGCCTTCGCAGGAACATGAACCCATGACGTAAGGATCATTTGATTCTCCAGTCTGATATGTATTATTATAATAGAAAAAATAGCTCTAATTTCTAAAGAACAAGTTCCAAATGTAAGTTTAGAAGAGGCCTAAATAGCAAAGTACTAATATGGAGAGTCTTGTTTGTCTAATTGGCAAGCGGCTGTGATTAGTAAACAGTAAAAAATGCAGTATTACAGAAGAAATGGCAGAGCGAAGGTCACCAGCATTATATTTTGTTAAACAGCGCAATGTTCTAGCGCCTCGCCAGAGAAGTTGTAAACCGAGATTATTCTGCAGTTTGATAACACACAGGCTATTTCCACTCCAACACAGCGAATATAGCACTGCCTTATAAGCGTATGGCCTTATATATTCACCTCACGCGTGCTTCTTCTCACTTCAACAGTCAGATGAAGAACTCAGTGTGCAGATTTTCGTGGAAAATGCACACAAACACACACACATGCCGTCTCTCTGCATACACACATACTCAGGAATAAGAGCCGTGGTCACACATACGACCGTGTGTCTGCGCGTGGAAACCGAAGAGCACGGTGACGTGTGTACAGCCAGCTTATCTGCTCTTCACTTTCTTTCATTTATCCTCAACCTCCAACACAAGTAGAACTCCTGCCAGTGGAATCCAGTGGGAGCTAAATCACATGAGGAAACAGCAAATCAGAAGCTCTAAGAGCCCAGAGATCATCCACACTTACACCAGAGCTGTGAAGATCAACCAAACCATCAGCATTTGAGAGTACATGAGAATTTGAACTGAATGGAGCTGAATAATGACACTAACTTTGCAACATTAAAGGGGTCATATGATGCAATTTCGAGTTTTCCTTTCTCTTTGGAGTGTTACAAGCTGTTTGTGAATAGATAAGATCCCTAAAGTTGCAAAGACTAAAGTCTCAAACCCAAAGATATATTCTTTATAAAAGTTAAGACTCGTCGACGCCCTCCTAAAACGCCTCGTTTAAACACGCCCCCACATATCTACCTCACTATGTGGGAAGATTTGCATAACACCACTCAAATGTTCACGCAAAGAAAGAAGGTGTAACTTTATTGTTGCTGCCCCCGGCGCCGCTGCGTGTTTCATTGTGAAAGCGAAACTACTTAGTTTGACCTTCCAAAAAAGGACACGACTAGAAATCAGTGGTTAAGTTGTATTTACAACGACTGTTCCAGAACAGTTAAAAACAAATATTCAGATGTGTGCAACACATTTTACGGAGGACTGTTTCGTGATCCTGGGAGAGTAGACTTCAATGCCGGCTGTTCTGACAGACTGTAAGTACGTTTTTTATATTTAAAGAATTTGCCACTGACGATTCAAACGTGAGTTTTGAGCAGTGTAGAGTAGCACTTGTTGTTTGTCATTTCTCCGATCACAAATGCAGACATGGTTTTATGTATTTGGCCAATCACAACGCACTGGATAGCTGGCCAATCAGAGCACACCTCGCTTTTCAGACAAATGAGCTTTGTAAAAATCGATGCGTTTCAGAAAAGCGGGGCACAGAGGAGAAACAATAATACAATATGTGGAAAATAATGTGTTTTAACCTTAAACCAAATAAACGCATTTCATTACACCAAATACACAAAATAATGTTCTTTTTAGCAACATCATATGACCCCTTTAACATGACGCTAATGAAAACGTTTTTTTTTTAATCGTCACTTAAATGTCTGATGATAACAGACATGTACATGATGGACAAGTGCACATGTGAATTAATGTGCATTGTCCCTTTCAAAATAAAGAATAAAATACAAAATGAGGAGGCTAAAAAATTTGACATGTTACTGTAGATAAACTATTATCTCACTTAAAATTAACTTAGCATGACAATGAAAAAAAAAACACAACAAACAAACATTACTGACTATTATAATGTCAAATTATTGATAAATAAGACTTATTTTCACAAGGTTTCTTGCTAAATTCTATGTTAAGAGCTTAAAACACTTTTACCACAGTGCATGATTTGTAAACTAACACATTTTAATGTTTGTGTCTCATAACCAGCTCCATATGTTAGGCTTTTCAGACGTAGTAAACTTGCTCGGTAGCACACCCGGTACAGCATTGTACTTGTGATGTGAAGCGCTCGGGTATGTCGGTTAAACACGAGTCATGAGAAAAGAGCTCAAAGACTTATAGAAGCAAGAAAAAATGGCATGACTGCTTCAGCAAATGTGTTTTTATCTCACATTTGATTTTGTTAGCACTATCGCTTAGGTTTAGAGTCGGATTTAGTACTAGTACTTTAGTAGTACACAGTCACATTTCAAACTGTTTTGTAGAAAACTGACCACACTTGTTAGCCCTACTCCTCTACTTTCACTTTAAAACTGCTGTGAAACATGCAAAAAGCAACAGAATATCATTTTTGCACAAATGTTGGCACAGGCACATATTTTTGTCCTTATAATAAATATAATAAATTTTTTTCACTGTATGGACAAAAAACACAGAGATAAGTGTTCATTTCTGTACTTTTGTTTCTTATATACTGTACATATTAGTAAAATATTGGTCACTCTGCTCTTTAGATATCAAGCACACGTTTGAAGTCCTGCCACAGAAACCACAGCTATAATGAAACGCTTGCCTCTCTAAATGCTGCAATTGTCAAATAAAACATCTTGTTTCACACTCCAGCATTTCATAAAAAAGCTTTTAACCAGGAAAATGCATGGCAACTATATGTGGCCTAGCATGTCATGCAGTACCAGGACAATTCTCACAGACATGAGTGAGCGCTCTGAACGCTGACTCACTGAACATAAACAGCTCTGAGTTTCAGGGAAACGCTTTGACCCTCTTGTTGATGATCAACTTCTGACCCGGGTTATTAGTTTCACCTGAACTCTACAAACGGAGAAACGGATTAGGGCTAAAACCACGAGCAGCGAGTCTTTGTTTAATATAAGCATGTGTGTGACAGAGCTGTGAAGGAGTCGAACACACCTGCCACGTCTCTAATGAACACAACACATTTAGACGTGATGTGACGGAAAATGTTCATTTGGGATGAAAAATAAATGCATTGTTTTAACACCCAATAAAACTCCATCCTCACACAAAGCGGTCAAACGCAGTACAAAAGAGAGGCTGCTTTTGTGTGGCCAGGAGGAGGTTTATACAGGGCACATAGTTTAAACAAACGTAAGACTCTCTGGATCATTATTTCTGCTTGGCTCGCTCCTGAAGGACTTGTAAAAGAGGATGTGGCGCTTTTACAGTATTTCTTTAGCATGAGTTAAAAGGCCAACTGGAGAAGCTGATTTATTTCATTATTCCACATTCAACAAACAAAAGAGGTGACAGAAGAGCTCGACGGCTCCAATCAAAGCTTGTTTTCATTACAACTATCATTTTCATACACTGTAACGTGTTAAGACTTTAAAAGCGGTTTCACTGGGTAAATTAGTCACTCAAATGTTTTTCAGATTGAAATGAATGGTGATTGAGCTTTGGAAAATGTTTGTGGCACATCGTTTAGAGAAATTATGAGGACACTGTACACATTTTATACATTTTATGATATGCACCGAAACAAATATGGTGTGCAAACAATTTTCACTCTGAAATTTCTAGTCAATTTCATAAATAATTACAAAGAAACTAGTAACATTGAATTAAACATGAGATTTTACAGTAGAAAGACCGAAAGTCTTCAATAATGTTTGTTTTTGTTTAAATTTTTCACAATGTGCTGTATTGTAAAATATTCCTAGTTGTTTCATGAAACACTAGATGGCGCAGGCTTATGAGGTCTTAATGTAACTGATGATATTCCCAGTGTTAAATGACTTGGCACAAGCTGATAGGTTTTTCTGCTTTACATTTAAATGGCTGGTTAGCATTCACTTGAGCATTTGCAGCGCGCTTTCAGAGTTCCTCTGAAACCCTCCACCTTCCCCAGCTCCACCTGTATAGATCTGCTACGGGTTACTTTATATGCTATTTGTGCAGCAGCTAAAATGACTGACAGCATGAAATGTTTTTCTCTTCAGTTTCTTCATTACGAAGCTGAATATTCTCAGAGTCAGTCGGCTGGTGGTTTTGTGGTGCGCTGATGCTATAAACAGCAGGATATGGGACAGTGCTTGTGGCTGCAGCTGCGTTCCATGTGCAATTCCTTTATTTGGCCATTTATTTGAGCTCAATTTGCAGAACTAAACCAACATAATTACTGCATATTCAGTCCTGAGAAAACCATTGTATAAAAATAGAGATTTATCACAATCAAGAGTCATGTGCGTGAGGATACCACACAGCAATCACACACACACACACATGAATCACCTCAATAGCCCTAACAGTCTGGCTCTCCTGTCAATCACCTGTCACTGTTCAGCAAAATCATTACCAGGAAAAGAGTTTCTTTTGCAGTTTAGCATTACAATAGAGCAGAAATGTTCTATGTTAAAAGAGGAATGCATATTGAATAATAATTTCTAGTATGCAGTTCATGAATCATAAGCTCTAGTAGCAGATCTCTGCATCTGGAATCTTCTCAGAGGAAAGTGACCTGGTGAAAGCGATGCTTAAAGTTCTGTGTCGTGATGTCAGCGTCTTAAAACAGCATGACTCATCTGGATCCTCGAGTGTCTTCTAAACAAGCTGAACCTCGATGGCTTTACATAACTGTCATTTCAACACATGCTTTAATGGCAGTGAGTTAAGACACGACCCGTGAGAGGAGGGAGGCTTTCTCTAATGCTCACAACGCTGTTAGAAACACAAAATAACCGCTAGTTCAATAGTTCATCCACATTTCTCCTACGCCTCATGATGCTTAGCATGGATTATGGGAGTAATTTCCCAAAAAAAAAAACAATCAGTGAAAGGTTTACTCTATGAATGAAATAATAAGCATTTTCAAAAGCTGGGTACAATGAAGTGACTTTATTCTCCTCACTCCAAATAAAAGGAAATTTAAAAGTGTAAAAGCATTAACAAATTATCACAACAGACCATGAATAAACGCCAAAACTTTGTTGCAATATTACAGACTTAAAAGTGTTTATTAACTGGAACACTGAGTGATAATGTTTTTCATCACTTTGACAGAACAAATATTTCATTTCAGTCAACACTGCTAATAGTAGAAATTAAATAATATTACATTTTAAAACGAACCTGGAAAAAGATGTGAGGATTTGGGAGGAAAAAAAACACAAAGATTTTCAATGCATTGAATCTTAGTGAATTATCTATGGAATACATGGAAAATTAAACCACAAATGCGCAGTATGTTGTCTGCTTTCATATTGTTATAGCAGAATACAAGGGAAAAAATGAAAATAATCAGTAAGAAACTGAATAGAGCTCTTCCACAGATATTCTTGTTTTTAAACTGTCAAATGTTATTCTCCTGACTTCCTAAAATAGAACATGAAGGAAAATGTACAGTTCCGTTCCTTCTGTCAAACTGATGGATAAGGATTATGTGTAGTGTAGCCTTATGATTTGGATTGATTAATTTCATTCAAACTTCCCCATACTGGAAGAGCCTTGCAATATCTAAATTGCAGTAGACTCAAAAATCAGAAGAAACCTACAAAGATGCATTGGGAAGAAGTGCACAGGATACTCCTGCATTTTGATGAGTTCTGGTCTGTAATCCTGACTTCCTCTGCCAGAGCCACATATTGCAGAGGTCTCGACTAATAGCTTTCTTTTCAAATGACCGCTTTGGTACTCGACTTCAGAGGGGAGGCCCAAGCATGAAATTCAATTACACAGCACACGCTCGGCGGGCCGGTCCAGAGCTGCCGTGTTAATCCTCAGCATGACCACAGGATTTCCATCTCAGTCCAGATCTGCAAACACGAGGAACGGCCCGCTACACGATTGACCGCGGCCTGCCATGGGAAGCGGATCGGTGTGTGTGTGTCCTCAAGGAAAAACACAACAGCAACTTCAGTACGAATGCGTAAGGAGCGTAACATTGAGTAGAGACAATAGGTTTGTAAAGTAAATATGCTGACGGAGTGAGCAGCCCAACAGGAGATCATTGTAGTGGTAAATGAGAGAACACTCGTCAATTATCATGTGCTGAGGACAGTCATTTCATCTTTGATTCTATAATAAATGATTTGTTTGTTTTAACAAAGAGAAGTCTCTGCGTTTGTCACTAGCCGGGTTTCCATCCAAAGTTGTGAATTTAACTTGTGCACAAAACTGGAATATCGCATTAAAATGTTTGCATCTTTCCATCCAACAAGTAAAAGAGAACAAAATCGTCACTTCCTGATAAACTGGCACAATAAATCACTAAGAAAAGTAGGAGAATATAATAATTTTCATATATAATAAATTAGCAGATGAAACACAATGAATGCGGGCATGGATGCATGGAGGTGGATGCTGCTGTTTGGGAATGCAGTCGTGTAAGACATTTCTGGGAGTTTCTGGGAGGCAATTATACAGAAATACTTTGATGACAGACTTTGCTCATGCATTTCCGAATGACCATAACAACATTTCAGATGAATGAGATCGGTCCGCTGGTTAGTCAGGTTTTGCCGTCCCGTAGCACAAAGTCACATGACTTTTTGATGCGCTTGGAGGAATTTATTTGCAAAATGCATTTCCATATCCCATTCGCATCAAGTCAAAAACCACCTCAAGCGAGCGTAAAAACTTTTTTGCGAATTAAGGGATTTTTATTCGAAATTTGGCATTTCTCATGCGATGCACATTAAAATAGGGTGATGGAAACATAGCTACAGACTAGCTTGAGAAACAGACAGTGATGAATTCAGATTCGGACAGTGCAGGTATTATCTTGTGGATTTACATCAGTTACTATAGTAATGATGTGCATTGCAAAAACTAGTACAAATATCTAAACATTCTTCAATTGAGATGTATTTACATGGGAAGGAAAATGAATGCCATTTTACGTCTTGTTTTCTGAAGAAGTGTGAGTTTATGCTCAGAACAAGAACAAATATCTGCCAATGGGGTCAGAAAAGTTGATTTATTTTTCTGATGCCATTAGCAGATATTTGTTCTTGATACATTTGTTTTACATTTTTCAGAAAACATTTGGCTTCTCCAGTAGATGTCATGATTTAAGAATTATTTGTACTGGAAAACAATTAAAAAATCCTGAGGAAGAAAATAATTTTTCACAGTGTAAAGGTTTGGTCAAATATGATGGGGAATTTTGTAAAAGGGCGAAAGATTTCCACTTGCAAATTTTGCATGTAATATAAAGAAAATTACCCTAGTTGACTAACAGAAGGCTGCTTGGTTTGAATTCGGTGTGAGCTGTGCTTCATGCATCATATCGACAATGAACAACTGAATTGTTTTTGACTACAAAAGTCTGTGAATGCAAGCGACAACGCTTGTACTTTCCAAAATGAAAAATAAATAAATAAATAAAATTTTGTCTCTGCACATGTCAGACACATCTTCAGACAATACTGTGGACTTGATTGTACATTTTAAAGTAAATCTAAAATGGTTTTGTTAATGTTGCAGGGATAATCTGATATTTTCACAATGAAGGACAAAAAAAACTAACAAAAAAAAAACATAAAATTGACCCAGATTGGGGTCAATTTTATCAAACTAAGATGCATTTAAAAAAAAATGTAAAAATCAGATTTTATACCATATCCAGAGGTGGTTTGGATTTAGCTTGAAAAAATACTTTAACATTTTTGACTACCAAAAAAAAAAAAAAACAATAAAATTGAGTCTGATAGTCAAAAAATAATATTTTTTGCTGCCTATATGAACAAGGCTAGAGCGGTTCAGTGGTTTAAAACTGATTTCGTGTTTTTTTTTGCTGTTTTTTTTGCTGTTCAATCTATTGGAAAAAAATAAAACTGATTTCAGTTGATACACCAAAACTGCACCCTCTCTGAATAAAGCCACTGTCTTCTATTATAATATGCTTTCTAACACCAATCCTCCATCTAAGTTCCTCAGCTCATGATTATGAGAGCACAGCAGGGCCGTCTGAGACAGAAGACCGCTGGCCGTCGTCCCTCACACTGGTAATTGGCCTGCAGTAATTAGACTTTCACTCATATGGAGTGAAAACACAGTCTCTCTCAGTCCCTGAAGACGAAGCCTGGCCGCGTCCGCTGCGCTGAGGGGTCAATGGACGGACCGCCAAGAAATGCAGAGGAGGTTTCCTGCCCGGATCCTGAGCAGGAACATTCGGGACAGAAAGCGTTGTGTTCTGTGTCTCAAACGTCGCCCAGACGGATCCATGCTGAATGCGGAGGAATCTGAAGGCAGGTTTCGGGAGTCATGCTTTGGTCTGTCATTATGACTTGATTACCCACCGCTGGAGATTCGTGTCATCAACATGTCATGATCTCAGGGGGCTTCTGAAGGCCTCCAGACTTAAGTCAGTCGCAGCCAAACAACTGAGAACCACCGAGACAGTGAGTTCAGTGTTCAGTGAGACTAAATAATCTAATAAATATTCATTTTATAAGTTTACTCTGCAGAGTCATTCATACTATTGAGACAGTCCACATGACTTAAAGGGGTCATATGATGCCATTTAAAAAATTTTTCTCTTTGGAGTGTTACAAACTCTTAGTGCATAAAGAAGATCTGTAAATTTGCAAAGACTAAAGTTTCAAATCCAAAGAGATATTCTTTATAAAAGTTATGACTCGTCCACAGCTTCCTAAAATGCCTCATTTAAAAATGCCGCCACATGTCTACGTCACTATGTGGGAAGATTTGCATAACGCCGCCCAAATGTTCACGCAAAGAAAGAAGGCGTAACTTTTATTCTCGCTGTAGTATTGTTGCCGCTTCCGCCATGTCGTGGAGACGCTGTGTGTTTCGTTGTGAAAGCGAAACTACTTTGTTTGGCTTCCAAAAAAAAGGGTACGATATCTGCTTCGTCATGCCTGGAACTGATCCGTGCTGGTCGCTGAGGAAAGACATCAATTCGCGCTGTGGATCGCTGGATCGGCTTTTACTGTGGATGAAGCAGAATCCAGCCCGGGGTCTCACATGTGGTTGCCGCAAGCCCACCGGACACTCCTCATGAAATCTGACTGGGCAGCGGCCGTTTTCTCAGGCCACCCTCTGCTCACTCTAGGCCTCCGGCCTCCGCTTACTCTAGCCCGCCGTGTGTGACGCTGCGTGTTTCGTTGTGAAAACGAAACTACTTTGTTGGTCTTCCAAAAGAGGACAGGACTAGAAATCAGTGTTTAAGTTGTATTGAAACACTGTTCCAGAACAGTTCAACCCAAATTATTCAGATGTGTGCAGCACATGTTATGGAGGACTGTTGCCGGATCTGGGAGAGTAGACTACAATGCCGGCGGTTCTGACTCAAAGACTGTAAGTATGTTTTTATATTAAAGGATTTGCCACTGACGTTTCAAATGTGAGTTTTGAGCAGTGTAGAGTAGCGGTTGTTGTGTCATTTCTCCGATCACAAATGCAGACATTGTGTTATGTTTAGGCGGCGCGATGCAACGCAACGCGTAAAAAGGACAGTATAAGTCATTATAATCAGTAAAGATGTCCCCACTGGATGCAACAAATGCTTCGTTTATAATGAGTTTTAATGTTTTTATCTCATCGCTCCGGCCGGACAGGGCATCAAAGTATGGTAGGGGCGTAACATTTCTGTCACATGCTTGAGGTATTCGCCAACCACAACGCACTGGATAGCTGACCAATCAAAGCACACCTCACTTTTCAGAACAATGAGCTTTGTAAAAAATCGATGCATTTCAGAAAGGCGGGGCATAGAGGAGAAACAATAATGTAATTATATGGAACATAATGTGTTTTTTGAACCATAAACCGCATAAACACATTCATTACACCAAATACACAAATAATGTATTTTTAGCAGCATCATATGACCCCGTTAAAGAGTATTTTCCTTCTAAAATGAAAAATCTTTTTCATATTTACTCATAGTTCATTTTGTTTCCCTTTCTGATGTAAACACGAATTAGGATGTAACGGTATGAACATTTTACACAAGTATAGTAACCAAATTATCATGGTAAATCAGTTCACCCAAGTTTGTGCTTAAAATCAACAAACAATAAATGAAGTTACTTTTGGTTTGCATAAACACTAAAACAACATTACAAATTATTTAAAATGACAATATGACTGACAACAGTTCACATCTAGCAACATGTACGAAATGTTCAAATAAAGCTTTGAAAAAGTTTCATACAATGGTAAACCTCACATTTTCTTTTAAATAAAAATGATAAATGATTAATAAATGATTATATGTGATTTACCTGCTCCATAAATAATTCAAGATACCTTATTCGAATTGTTTAAATGTGAAGAATCCACATAAACTTGCTTTTCATCAACCGGTCAAAATTTACAGCAGGGCATGCGAATTCGGTCCACTTTCGGACCAGACAAAAACTGAACACAGGCTGAATGGAAATGTAACTCTTTGTAAATCCACTCTTTGACACAATGGAACATGGAATTATGGAGCAGCAGAATTAGATTTACATGGAGTGCAAATGAAAACAAAATGCCATCAAATCTTTTCTGAAAACAGTCAGAACCTTGGTACATTCACATAATTCATTCATTTATATACTGCAGTCACTGTTTTCTTCCTTGCAGTTTCAGTGAATGAACTTGAATAGAAATCAACTAGCTTGTCATGACTGTTCCCTTAAACCATAGTAACTTTGCTGTCTTACGCTCTCTTATAGACCGCTATCTGTGCACCCACACCCAAAGCATGCACACATAAGGTGAAAGCCTAAAACAACCAGCGACTAGAATTGTTATATTCTGTGCCTTATTGCGCGTAAATGTCCAAATACATACAAAAGTATGTAAAAATGCACGTGCACAAGGTCTTAAAGAGACAGCAGCCTAAATAAACCTGCTACTGTCTGTGCCATTACTGTTTATTTACACAGTGAAGACTATCCAGACTATTTTTCTACATCATCTGCTGGAACGCCACTCTCTCATGAATGCGCATACGACAGTTAGAGGGAGATAGAGATTACGGTTTATAAAGTTGTAAATATGAATATTCTGGATATACACAAACGCATCGATTCACTACAGGAGTACTTTATTAACCGCCCGGAGCCGCGTGGAGCACTTTTTATGATGGATGGATGCACTTTATTGGACTTCAAAATCTCAACAGCCATTCATTGCCATTATAAAGCTTGGAAGAGACAGGACATTTTTAAATGTAAATCTGATTGCATTCGTCTAAAAGAAGTCATATACACATAGGCTGGCTTGAGGTTGAGTAAATCATGGGTTCATTTTCATTTTTGGTTGAACTATCCCTTTTATATCCAGTGACACAAGTTTGCGATGTTGATTTCAGGAAACACAGAATCGTTGAATTTGTTGCGACCACAGCTGGCTAATGATTAATAATGATTGTTTACTATTGTCTTTTTGGAGCTGCTTTACAGCTCTATAGGTAAAAAAAAAAAAAAAGAGGTAAAGATGACTTGACTAATGATGCATTTGAGACCTGTTTTGTGAATCAGTCTGGACTCAACAGAATTTACTATGCTACCCAAAATTCAAAAAATCTCCTTTTGTGTTCCATGGGAGAAAAAATGCAAAATGGGGTTGAAATGACATGAAAGTGATTAAATAAGATTTTTTTTTTGCACCACTCCTTCAGCATGTTCCTTGGAGACCCTTATCTGATTCTTTGAGTCGATGGGAATCCTATTGAGTCTTAGCGGGAGTGAACCGAACACAAATCTCAGATGATGTTTGGGGTTTAAATCAGTCTGCTAAATGCGAGCTCGCCTTGTTGTGGCCTTTCACGCAATGCAACTGTTCTTATTTTAGCTGATCTAAATGTAGCGATGATGGATGACGGCCAAACAAATGACCCGCGGGATGAGTCGAGAACGGGGGGAAACCCCTTCATAAGATGTCAAGCGAGCGGCGAGGAGGACGGAGGGTCTGTGGAGTGGCAGCTGGGAAACAGGCCGGTCCGATGTTCTCTGCTCATCCTGTGGGAGTCCAATGAAGAGCAAAGCAAAGATGCCAGCTTTGGTTCTCCCAGTACACAAACCGCCCTGAGAGAACGCCATTCATTAGTTTTCCAGACCTGGAGCTTTAGTATTCAGGAACTTCAGCATGAGACATTTAAAGGCTCAAGGGAAAACAGGTCTAATTTCACACATCCACATTCCCAGCAAATGTAAAGTCCAAATTTCCTGTGATTATCATATGCGTCTATGTCGTATATGCTTCATTCTGCATGCTAATAAACTCAAATCTGACAGTAATATGGCACTATGAGCATTTATGATGTTTGCAGTTTCATGTTCATAGAAGAAGACCAATGAAGCTCAGCTGCGGAGCTCTTCAGACGTGGCTTTTGTGAAGTTTATTAAGTGATGTAATGTTTTGCTGACCTTTCCTGTAATCCTGCCTTTGTATTATATATAGTACTGACAGCTATAGTCATCCTTAGAAATACATTTCATATGCAAGGCATGCATACACTGTAAAAAATGATTGTGATTTTAACAGTAAAAGACTGTAAAAATGCTACAGTAAAAAACATGGTAACTGGAACAGTAAGTTTCCCATACATATTCTGTGAATAAATGTAATACATTTAATGTGATTTTACAAGTAAAATTGGAAACGGGGCGGACGACGACGTGAAAGGGGGGGGAAACGTGCGGATCCATATGCAAGCTTTACTGAAACGAAGACAGAGACGTGGTCATGAAACCGGCAGGGGTCAGATAATGTCAGACAGGTATATGGTGGGCAAAACACAAGAATAGTCCTAGGGCTAGAGCAGGTCGACGATCAGCAGACAGAATCAAAAGGGGCAAGACAAAGGGGTGAATCCAGGGAACCAGGCGAAGATCAGAAACCGAGAAGGCTAAGGCTAAGGCTAAGGCAAAAGACTAAGGCTAAGGCAAATGACTAGGGCTAAGGCAAATGACAAGGGCTAAGGCTAATGGCTAAGGCTACGTAAGTAGCTATCTTAGGGGAATGGTAGTGACTAAAGGCTAAACAATACTCGGCAGAGAATGGTTGTTTGAGTGGGTGTTATATAGTGAGGGAGTGATATGAAACAGCTGGGTGCAATCAGTGTAAAAAGCTGTGTGCAATCCGTGCTGAGTGCAAACAGTGCAATGAATGATGGGATATTTAGTCCGGGGTGATGTGCAACAGTGTGTAGTGCGAGAGTCAATGAAATGGAAAGTTCATGGACCGGATTCGTGACAAAAATACTGTTAAAAATACGGTTTTTGGAAGTGAAAAAGAAAAAAATCATTGTATAATTTACAGTGAAAAAAAACGTAAATTGACACTCCCAGAATTCAGGCTAATGATTCACTTCATATTTGAAGTTTTGTATCATGTGTACCCAAAGGTTTTAACTACATCTAATGTTGTAAAGAATGGTTATTGCATTATTCAGTATCATGTGTGGCACCACTGATTGGGGGTTAGGGTTGTGTGATGCACTGTGCACCTTCGATACGTAAGTAGTGTCCTCCTCAGCTAGTAGGAAAGCTGTTTGTGATGAGCTTTGGTTCATCATGTGACTTTCTCACCAAGTTTGGGGGTTATATGTGCATTACAATAGTTCAAAAACAGCTATTATTAGTATTTAATATGTGGGTTTTTAACATTGAATCGCGGTTAAGGAAAACGGTATGTTATGTTAATTTAAGCTAAGTCTGTAAACCTAAATGTTCCTACCTTATTTTGTACGGTGAAGTTATGGCACTCAACAAACTGCGGTAGTTTACCGTAAAGTCACAGTTTTTTTTTTTACAGTATATAACCTGGCTTGACTTATGATGAGCATGTTTCGTTTGATATTTATTGGAGGCAGGCGAAGGCAAAAAGGTCATTGTGATGACATAAGATTAAGAAAAAAGCCAGGCAAGATTAGTTCAGGACCAGCTTCATGGTTCCATTAAAATATAACATTTATGATATTTTTAAAAAAGAAGTTGGAAAAAAGGAAGCCTGTTTATGGGACAGAATAAAAAAATAAAAATGGCAACTTTTTATCTCACAATTCGGATGTATAACAATGATTCCACCATCTTGAGGAAATTAATTAAAAATCTGCCAGAAATTCAGCACTGGGATCATTTATGATGTTTGCAGTTTCATCTTCATAGAAGACATGAAACTCTTCAGCTCTTCAGACATGGCGTTTTGAGGTTTATTGGGAAAGAGAAGTGCTGTAATGTTTTGATAACCTTTTCAGACTCTTGTAATCCTGCCATTGATGGCTTGAACATCATAAGCAAGTCTGCTGCCCTTCTCTGAGCTATAAATCATAAGTTAGGACAGGAATTAATGTGAAAGCAGAGGCGCTCCTGTGAAAGTGCTGCAGACGAGATGAAGCTCATGTCCTGTCAGTGTGTGTGTGTGGGAAAAACAGAGAGCGGCAGGAGAGTCAGATGGGTTGCTGGGCTCCCAGATGCCTGTCCTGCTCCTCTCTCTGCTCGGCCGTACGCGAGGAAAGGCTGGATGCGATTAAACGGACGGCGGTGTTTCTGAAGCTGACAGCTGTGTACATCCATTACACACAAACAATTCACAGACCTGAACGTCAAATGCAACAAGTAGTTTCTCAAAACTGTTTTGAAGACATTCCCACAAAAACGCAGCTGAAGAGCGCAGGCATGTAATTCCATGCAGAAATATTTACGTGCAGCTAGTGCATACAGAGACGCAGAAACACAACATCCTATACTGTGATGTTTATGTGTTCAGATTCACACGCACCGCACACAGCAGGGTTACGACAGTTAACTAGAACTCAAACTCAAACTTAGAAAGAAACCATTTCATTACCTCAAATAAAAATGGTATTTTTAAATATTTCAGTTAACATAAATTTTTAGCTACTTAACAAGGCAAACTGTAAAAAATGCATAAATTGGGACACAATGTACTTTATTAATATGAAGCAGTTTTTTTTACATTATTTAGAATTTTGCACTTCATTGCACTGTGTTTGAGGGTTAACTGAAATGTCCAGTAAATTAATAGACCATATAATTACGAGCACTGTAAAAAATTACCGTGAATTTAACGGTTAAAGACTGTAAACATGCTACAGTTAAAAACCTGTTAAATGGTTAACGGTAAAAATATACGGTGAAAAACTGTATTGGACAATACATGTATTGAACATTAATTTTATGGTAGTATACCGTTTTTGTAAGTGGAAAAAGACCGTATAGCTTACAGTGAATAACCGTAAATTGACATTCCCAGAATTCCCTGCGTTACATTTCAAATTTGATGTTTTTTTAATAACTATGTTTCTTCTTAGTTTTTTTTTTTATCAGTTTTGTATATTAGGGTTGTAATAACCTAATGTTGTTAAATGAATGTTTATCGCATTATTTCAGTTTCATGTGTGTTACGATGATGGTGTTTAGTGTTTGGTGGTTTGTGTGAATACGCATGTGAACTTCTATATACAGTATGTTATTAATTTAAAAGCGCTTGTGATGGGCTTTGTGTTCATCATGTGACTTGCTCAATCACTTCCGCATTTGGTGGTATCAGGGTATGACAATAGGTACAAAACAGACTTTCAGTACTTCAATAGGTGGTATATTAAACATTTTATATCATAATGAAATAATGGATTAACTGTAAAAAATTTATTAAAACCGTAAAACCTAAAACGTTTGTACCATATTTTTTACAGAGTTAAAATTACGCGTGACCACAGCTGCCTGTTTTTTTTACTGTCAGTTGTATGGACTTTTTTTACAGTGTGCTGTGGTTTCTCCCAAGGTTTTTTTTTCCTCAATTTCTGTCACCGATGGAGTTTTGGCTCCTTGCCACTGTCACCTTTGGCTTGCCTAGTTGGGGACACTTAATTTCCAGCTAAATCGTCGACTTTATTGCACAGACACCATTGAAGAGAATGATCTGAGCGGAAGATGACTTCACTGTATAAATGAATAAACGACTTTGAAGGACAGCTACGTATTTGGCATGAAACATGTTTTTAATTTGTGAATTAATCAGTTTGCTATTTATTGGGGGAATATAAAATCAAAAATGTCATCGTGATATCTCATAAAAAACAAAAACAAAACAAAAACGGGTGATAGTTTAGGACAGGCTGTAATATATTCCCTTAAAATGTAATGAATTAATCATTCATGCTATCTGAGAAATAAAATAAAATAAAAAACAATAAAAAAGGTTTAATGGCTACTGTGATCTCACAATTCAGATTTTGTGTCTCAGAAGTCAAAAAATTGGAGAACTACAAGAAAAAAGTCAGAATTGTGAGATATTAAGTCAGAATTGTGAGATATTAAGTCAGAATTGCAAGGAAAAAAGTCAGAACTGTGAGATAAAAAGTTGCAATTACAGTTTTTATTTTGTGGCAGGAAAAAAACAAAAAAAAAGCGATGTAAACTCCGACATGCAAGAAAAAAAAGTCAGAAATTATGAGGTCATATTGCCACTTTTCCTCCA
The DNA here is from genome assembly GCA_018155175.1 of Sinocyclocheilus anophthalmus. NCBI lineage: Eukaryota > Metazoa > Chordata > Actinopteri > Cypriniformes > Cyprinidae > Sinocyclocheilus > Sinocyclocheilus anophthalmus. The sequence goes on from JADLZN010000204.1 coordinate 78,316, forward strand.
AATTGCAAGAAACAGAGTCAGAATTGTGAGATATAAACTGATATAAAATGTTGTTTTGCTGATAAAAACAGATGAGGAAATACAGCCAGGGAACTGTTTTCAGTGGCATTCATTAATCGTCATGGTTCAGAATAACTTAACCAAACTCACATTAATGTATAGATTCCATGCCAGAGATCTATTCTGATCAGTGTGTTTACTTTAATCAGCTATTATTAGTTCATTGTGCCTCCGCACCTGTTAATAAACAGCTGGCAGTGTTTGCTGAGTGAGTTCAGAAATAGCTTTCCCATGAGTTTAGGGTTTAAATAAAACGCCCGGCTGCTGGAACGACCTAGTCATGGGAACATTTTCAAACTGTCTGTATGAATTTAATAGCGTGAAGAAAAAATATCAAGAACGTGTAAATATCTATTTCGATCCGTTTGTACAGAACTGCCCTACTGGGATTTGATGCTATATATATGCGTCAGAACAGCGGGGTCACAGACTTCACCAGTCTTAAAGGCGAAAGGTTAAACCTCAAACGTCAAAACATGATCAACGGGGAAAGTTTTATAAATCCGTCGGAGAATTTTAAGACAAAAACAGTGACATACAGGGAAATCATGAATTAAACGACTGACCAAACCCACATCCATTCAGATAAGAACCCGATAAACACACCAGAATCATGCACAGCATACAAAAACATTGAAATAAGCAAATGTGGCATCTGTGGTGTTTCAGAGACGTCATTCAATGATACGAAATGAGATGTAACAGTTGGCCATGTTTGTCCTTTCCCAGCATCATCTTTCTCCTCGTAATGGCTCAGTACCTCATTGTTGTGGTTGTGTATTAGTGGAGTGAATGGTTCGGACAACTGCCGTAAGAATAAGTTTCCATGCTTCCCGAGAAAGGGAGTGTATTTACTCTGAGCTGACGGAGATATGCTGGCGAGACGAGCGTCGCGAGGCATCTTGGGTGGGCAGGTCTGCCCAGATACAAGAGAGAGCAGATAACACGTGGAAATTGACAGATTTGATGCCAGATCTTCCTTCCTAATGGGCGAGCGAGCTTTTAAAGCGTGCCACGCCGAGTTTCTTATTTATGCTTTTATGGAAGATCAGAATAAAAAATGGTTGTGCATAACCACAAAAGATATGATAAAACAAATACACTAACAATGCTGCGGCCGGAGTCTGAAAATAATCCCTGAACGACTGCTTTCAGAGAGGTTCTATAGACACATCTGGATGAACTTTGAAAAATAATTACATGTCTAGCTAACCATAAACAAAGCTTATTGCTGAGAATGATTAAGGAATATAATGTCTGAAGATTAGTTATCCTCTCATCGTATTCTTTTCTGGCAACCTAAGATGTAATACTTTAATAATTTTTCATTTGATGTTGTGGATGATGGCAGTATAGGCCTAATCAGATCATCTTAATTAATCGCATATTAATGTTTTCTCCAAGTAAAGATAATTCAAAGCCATTATACTATTGTGGTAGACAAGTAAAGCTTTGAATAGACATGAACAAAAAATGATAATAACAGAAAGTATTAAATAAAAAATCTAATTACATTAGAATAAAGTAAAAATATCAAATTAGTAAAATAAGTTACAATTTTACAAAATTATAAAAATAAGTATAAATAAATCAATAATAAATCGCAATTATATTTAATATAACTAAAAATAAAACTAAACATAACTAAAATAAGACTAAAAATAAATTAACTATATGAACACCATTCCCATGACTCGAATACTACATGAAATAACTATAATAAAAATAAAGTAAATCCATTTCAGTTTTTATTTATTATACTTTTTTTAGATACATTACCACAAAACGTCCACTTTGAAGCTACTTTAAGTGCTGAGACAAATGTTAATACTATATACCCAACAACACGCCACACTGTAGTTATGGCGAATTACTAAACTACACAACTAACTCTAATAAATAAACAAAATACAAAAAAACTTGAACATAGAAAAAATAATACAATAAAATGACTATCATAAACGAAAACAACTATATATATATTTTTTAGAAAATACAGAAAAGACTGATAACTAACAAAGTAAAATGATAAATACAAATTAATAGGCAAAAAAATGTTTTAATTAAAATGATAATCTATAATAAACATGTTTGGTATTTTCCAGCAGACAGTAAACCGGAGTCTCAGAAATCGTGTAGAAGCCAGTTGATCTTACTGAAGCTTGAGATTTTGGAAAAGTGTCTGTCATGTCCATGTGTGAAGCACATCATGTGTCTGTCTAACAGTATTCTACTAGTGCACACCGCCCATCCTACTTACAGGTAGTTTCTTCTAGCTGATTTCATCTCTATTTCCCATCTACTGCAGGAGTAATGCACGTTTGGTGGTGTGGATTTATGTGTGTTTTCAGCCGCTTTCTCAAGGATCTCAGAACCGGCTGTGGTGTTTGCATCCACCTGAACAACATTACTCTCCTCAAGCCCTTTCTCATCAACATCTGCAGCTAGTTTCTGATGCCGTTCCACGATAGCGTCTGTCAAAGTGAGCGGCTTTGTTTCATACGTGACATGTTACAGCGGATCGGTTTCCCTGATCTTTCATCACACAGCTAGGATTCTCCATCACTGTTGAACATCTATGAATCTTCAAGCAAACACTCCATCTGCATCCAGAAGCCTCTGGAGCACAAATCATCTCCGGCTGAATCTCGTCTACCTGATGAACACTCGGCGTCTCCAGATCAACGCGCTGGAATGTTCCACCTGTTTATCCTGTGTTCTCTTACTATAAACCACTCCCGACGAATGGTTTTCTTCTCTGGACAACAAAGCTAAATATTGTACACTGTGTATATGTGTTTAGTTGACTGTCAAGCTCTTTATGATCAGTGGAAACAGGCAGCTTTTTATAAGCAAAACTTCTTTCACCTCATGCTTCTACATTTTATTTGTGACATACACAGACGTCCTATAGAAATACACAACCTGAGTCTCATGGAAAAGGCTGTACGTTATGTTTGCTTCACCTAGTGCTGAAGCCATGTGTGAAATCTCTCTGACGGTCAGTGACGCGAGAGCTTTAACCCTTCAGGCCACTGTACAAGCTGAGAGAGGAGGATACACTGGATTTGTATCCAGTCGCATGTTAACAATTAAGAAAGAGAGGAATGTGAGATACGCAAACAAAAACAGAGATGGAGAAAGCAGAATATTTCTAACTGGTGTTGGGTCACTTGGGTAACAAAACCACTCTTTCAGCTCAGAGGCTGCAAGACCTGCTGATGGAAACCACACAATACAAAAATAAAAATAAAATCACCACTGGATCTCCTCGGCACATATACCATGGGTGCCGTCAGAATTAGAGTCCAAACAGCTGATAAAAAAACCTCACAATAATCCACAAAAAAATCCACACCACTCCAGTCCATCAGTTAAAGAAAATCCCTCATTAAGACGTTTTTAACTAAAATACGTTCCGAATCTAGAATAACGCTGTCCTCTGGTAAACGTTTTATCGTCCTGTTTGTTTCTCACATCTCTAAATCCACTCACAACATTTGTTTAGAGCTGTTTTGGCTTGTAAACCGTGCTTACATATTTCTCTCCTGATTCAGACCAGACCACTTTTTTACTGGAGGATGCACAGGTTATGGATTCGTATTTTGGTTAAAATTGTCTTAATGATGGATTTGTTTCTTACAAACACACAAGATGTTAACTGATGGACTGGAGTGGTGTGGATTACTTGTGGATTATTGTGATGTTTCTATCAGCTGTTTGGTCTCTCATTCTGACGGTACCCATTCACTGTAGTGGATCCATTGGTGAGCAAGTGATTCAATGCAAAATTTCTTCAAATCTGTTCAGATGAAGAAACAACCAAACAAACTCATCTACATCTTGGACGGTCTGAGGGTGAGCATCTTTTCAGCAAATTTTCATTTCTGGGTGAATTGTTTCTTTAAAATAAGTTAAATAAAAATGAGGCTCTTCCCTCCCGAATGGCTGTTTTTTTTTTTTTGTTGATGTGATGCTATTACCATTAATCAGATCTCGTTCTAGCCATAGGCATGTAAACAACACAGTTTTGTAGCCAAGTAGCCTAATAGCTGCTGTGATTGCTCTAATATTTACGATAAGCATCACGATAAGAGCGTTCACATGATTTCTGTCATCAGGTTCACATCAGCGCTGTCAGTACAGACACATGCCAACAGCAACAGCAGCTCGAGGAGGAGTGGCCCATTCACAGAGACTCCATAGGATTCACATGCCAGGCTTCATTATGCAATACGACTGCTTGTTTTGACTTGAGACTCTGAATAACCGGTAGGAAATGAAGTGGGGCTCTGCCAGCGCTCAGGCCATCATTGTCTGAGATAATCAGCGTAATCAGAATTCAACACGATTAGCTTTCATGTTTATGTATTCAGCGCTCGGCCTGTCCGATCGATTCCACAAGCGTTTTATTGCATTAAATGGCAAAGATAACAAGCTGTCATCATAGATTTAGTTTGATCAAGCTCTGGTTTAATAGCTTTATGAAAGAGAGTCAGATTTGAGCTGTAATATAGTGATATTTTGAAAGTCTGCAGAAGGCATCCCAAAAATGCAGTGACTTTAAGACCTATTGACGTTTGAGATCGTTTGGAAAGTTTGCTGTGATATCATCAGATAAGTGCTGGTTCCCATGTGATAAGAGCTACCAAAGCATTTAGTGGGAAATGACCACAGAGTGCTGCTGTGCTGAATTATTTTCTTCTCCAGAGCACTCTGATGAAGCGACCGTTCTCCAGATTCAGCCACTAACACACAATGAATCGATCGACTTTTGCACAAAATGCTATTTTAAGTGATGTGATTTGCTAATTTTGATTCATTTTTCCCCTTTGGCTGCATCGTATCTGTTTACTTTCTTTTAAGTCAAGTAAAGTCCAGTCACTGTATTTACATAGTGCTTTTTACATTACAGATTGTGTCAAAGCAACTTTACGGTATTCGCTGTTCGCATACGATATTGCTGGATATTAGGTGTCCCCAGCTAAGCAAGCCAGAGGTGACAGCGGCAAGGAACCAAAACTCCATCGGTGACAGAATGGAGAAAAAAACCTTGGGAAAAACCAGGCTCAGTCGGGGGGCCAGTTCTCCTCTGGCCAGACGAAACCAGCAGTTCGATTCCAGGCTGCAGCAAAGTCAGATTGTGCAGAGGACTCGTCTGGTTCTCATGGTCTTGGTCTAGGTGATGAGGTCTTTGCTGGGGATTTGTCTCTGGGGCTCATCTAGTTGACAACTGTAGACCATTTGTCCTGGTCTTTAAACTCTACAATGAGATCTAACTCCGAATGATGTTCATAAAATCTTTATTAAAACAGTCTCAGTACTACTAGACTGAAAGCTGAAACATGCCTGTCATGCACTGGACAAAATCTGACTGGGTTTAACAGATAATAATGAGTTTTGCTGGTATAAATCAATGTATATAGGTTAGCTCAGTGATGTTAAATAATATTTGATTGACTTCAACATGTAATTTTAAGTTATAATTTTTTTCAGTGTGTGAAGGAGATCTGCTTAAAGGGTGCACCGAAATAAATTTTTTACCAAAAATCAAAATTAAAGTTCTCATTAAGCCAATTTTTTTTTTACTGAAAATAAAGTTGATTTAACAATCAAGTTGTATACAAACATTTAAATTACACATGGTTTTTATATCTACTTTTTAATGATATAAGTATATTTCTACTCCGATTCATTGTTGAAATATATAATAGTAATAAACTGTAGTAAAAAAACTGTAATAGTTTTCATTGTGGATTTATATATAAAGTATTTAATAACAGGGTTTCAGTAACAATATAAAATGAATATAGTCCATAAACTGATCATAATGCTCCTCTCTAGAGTTGTTGTTTCCTATCTGAATCTCAGCTTTTATGGTCCTTCCCATTAGGTACTGTAAATGTGACGTTCATGACATTATTGAATCTCTAGGCTGTTTTTCTTCTTGACGTTTTCGTGTGCGGCTTTGAAACACTGATTGAGCGATTACATGATTAGATTCCCTTTCAGTTCTTCTTGCTTCTTTCTTCTAGATGTTCCAGTCATAGTTTATGTTGCGAGCTGTAACCATTTTTAACATGGTAGGAAGAGATGATAGCTTTACTACAGCCATAGTATATATATATATACTATATATATATATATATAATATATCTATATATATATATATATGCATCATATACGCAATCAACTGAAAACCCGGACCTAAAAGATCAATATTAAGAATCAATATCACTTCATGAAAGTGAAAACTGATTAAAAAAAAAAACTAGCCACTGGAGAAACATTTAAACATCATCGTTTCAGTCAATGATTTCTGTACTCCAAAACATTCATTTTGCCATATTTTAAGTTTTGCATTACCCAAAAATGACCATCGTGTCATCATGTACTGATGCTAATGCTGTTCCAAACCTGTGTGACTTCTGTCTCCTGCGGAACATAAATGAAGACATTTCAATGTTTTTTATTCATTCAAGTCCTGGGATGTTTTGGACCCCTCTGACTTTCATTGTAGTGACAAAAACAGAAACATTGTGGCAAGAGCTACAGCAATGAGCCCTAAAATAATAAAATGAATCTCATAATGCTTGTGTCCTGGAGGACACCTGGAGTTGCTCTCTCTGAGCGGCACTGGACGTCTGACATACTCCGAAAGCGCTGAACATAACAGTGTTCACATTATCTGGCCGTGCGCTGTTAAAGCCTCTCATCCACGACTGTGGCAAAAGGAACGCAGGAAATATCATCTGAGCCGCTCAAGCATGATCCGCACCTGTTTCCACCACAGATATGTACCAGCGGTCAGCGCTTGACAGAATCTCACCGCAATTAAACACGCCTTCCAAACTATTTTAAGTCCTCTTCGATACATCTGACCTTAGAATATCAGATCATACATCCAGCCGTCAAATGTAAAAACGATTGTTCTCACACGCAGACACCCTTATACACATAACAGACAAATAGGACACAGCGTCTGCAGGAGATTTATCTCCATATAAGGTCTGACATTATTGGTATGTATGAGAAACCATCGATCTAAAATATCTGAGCACAGTGTGTGTGTGCAGAATTTGCGGCTGTTGGTTTCAATTGCCTCTTATTCCTTAAGATTTCTTTTCTCAAAGCCTGTCATCTAGCTCATTCAGTGTTTCAGTTTTTTTTTATATAAAAAAAAAAATAGGACAGCTGTACATCTTTATGAAATAAATGAATACAAATTAAATTAAATAATAATAATATATAAAATATTGATGAACTTAAAATGACAGTTTAAAACTGATATTAATGTAATTTAGTAAATATTATGTCTATGTAGTTAAAACAGTAAAGAATATTTATCAATATCAATACAAACTAAATAATTCAAGTAATTAATAGATGTTTAAAATCAAATGACATTTACTTAAATATTTAATTAGAAATGTATTAAAGTTTGTCATTGTTGTTGCAAAACAAATGACAATTTTAAAATTAATTTGAAAAAGTATTAATAAATTTAAAATATTTAAAAGAAAACATTAATAATTAAAACTATTTAAAGCAAATAATATGATTAAAATAACTAAAATAATAGACAAGTCAAAATGATGTTTTAATTAATTATTAAATTTCATTATTCATTAAAGTGTGTAATTGGTTTGTACATTAAAATATTTAGCTATATGCCGATTATTAAGCCATTCATGGGTTCATTTCCTGGAAAAGTGTAAACACTGTTAATTCTGTGGCACTATATCAGACATTGCTCTGTTTGATTGAACATCATGAACACAGCATCACTGGCCCAAACAATGAAGTGGACTATTCATTTGACTGACTAATGACAGACGGCAAAAGCCATGGCAATGATTCAGTATTTTGTTTTGCAAAACTTGGCCATTTTTAATAAATTATACTAAAGATGCCACAAAACGTAATCCATGAAGCAAGACATTCAAACAATCACATCAACGAGTATGAAGGCATTTACCCAATAATTCCCGGTATTAGATTTCAGCTAAATCAACTGCACATGTTCACACTTCATGACCACCGAACACAAACTACGAAAGCCACTTATGTAAATATGCATGATAAACAGGAAAACATGACTTGTTTATGCAAATGCAATTAGTAAACTAATGCGGTAAAGTGAAGCGATTGAGAACATCTGCAGCCTTTCTGAGCCTGAAGGGTTCAAAGCAGATGATGGATACAGCTCAGATACAGACGGGCTATCCCATCATCCTCTGAGCCCACTGAAAAACACAGAATCACCGTCATATTCCCATATCAGAAGAGCCACTTACAGGAAAAGGACTTTATCGAGCTGTGAGGAGCTCCATCTGCTCTCGCGCGGCTCATCTCTAGCATTCTTTATCGTGAAGTACGCCGGCTATCATATGCAAACAGACTGATGTTGTTTATAGTGCATTCTCTAATCAAAATATTTACAGCGTGTTTGAGGGCAGCGTTTGACTGTAAGCAGATGTTTCATCTACTCACCGCTCACCTAAGCAAACGACTTCAACACACAGATCCTGTAACATCAGCAACCCATGCGCTTTCCACACAAACACACGCACAGCTAATGCTCTTCATGTGAATTTGCATCTCATTTTCTAAGAGAGTTACTGGCAATGCTTTAAAGAAGAGGTGAGGTAAGGAAATCTGGACGGAGGGAAGAGAATAAACCCATTTTTACTGTGCAAATCTTTCCACAATATTTCAAAATAATAATAATAAAAAAAAGAAGAAATGTTTCTTGTTCACAGAATGTGCCAGCTGCCCTGCTTGGTGTCGGACAGGCTGATCACTAATTTGATTCCGTAACATGAAAATGATTTCTTTGTGTCTTAACTCATCCTTACCTCAGTTAGTATTCGAGGAATCATGAATATGCAAATTAGGCCCAGCCTCCATCCAATCAGAGCAGCTCGGACCTGCTCCACTTTCACTCCGTTGATAAAAGTAGCAAACAACAGGAACAAATCTGCCAGTTGGGTCAGAAAAAATAATCTTGTTTTGTTATGACCCCATTGTTGTTTTAAGCAAAAACTAACAAAAGTTGATACATTTTTTTTATGTAAACACAAGACTTAATATCTTAAGCCATTTTGCTTCTCAAGTGAAAGTATCTTGATTTAAGAATATTTAGATGACAACAAGACCAAAATAGCAAGTAAGAAGATCATTTTTTGCTGTGCCTTCGACTCAATCATCAGACACGTGACGAGGAGCGTGTAGATAAAATGAGACGTGCTTTACTCGCTGAATTGTTAAATACTCTCAGGTATTTTTCTTCAAGGTGAAATGATTTTAGATGAGCACAATCCTTCTTAATCCCCAGCATAAACTGTCTCTGAACCAGACCTTTGGGTCAGATCTTCTGAAACTACAACATTACGTGCAGTAGCAGAATAAACATGCCTCGTGGCATGTACACGTTTCCTTTGACACCCGATTATTCGCAAAATACTTCAACCTTACAGTGCTTTTTAATTATTGGAAAGATACTCTACCGGTCAAAAGTTCAGAATAGTTATGATTTTTTTTCTCTTCTGCTCACCAAGGCTACATTTATTTGATAAAAAATATAAATGCAATAAACATCATCCAGTACAATAAACAAAAACATATTAACAGACATTTTAACATAGTAGCTGTATTCCATCTTGAATGATAGTAACAAAAGTAGTTTATCCCTGTGATCAAAGCTGAATTGCAGTGCTCGATACTGCAATTTTCAGTGTCTCATGATCCTCAACCTCAGTCATGCTTGATTTACATCAGAAACATTTCTGCCATTTCACAATGTTGAAACGTGTATATTTAAGTGGAACTGTGATAAACTAAAATGCAAAAGTAACAGAGTATAAAAAAAGAAGGAAATTAACATTTATTAATCAAGGAGGCTTCCAAAATCGTCTAAAGTGTACAGTAACGGACTTTAATTTAATGTGAACAAACAAACAATTTATGATTCAAATAAATTAGTCTTTCTTGTTGATCTTTTCTGTTGAATCATAGAATCCTCAAACATTAACATTGTGAAAAATTTTGAAGCAGCACAACTGTGTCAACAGTAATAATAACTGTTTCAATAATTGACACCAATAAAGACTGGCACTAATCATCTGATATTAGAATTCTTTTCAAAATGCAGGTATACTATCTTAATCATTCCAAACTTTTGACTTTTGGCAGTGTAAATGATATTGATTTATAATCAGGATTACAGTAAAGTTGCACTATGAAATGTATTGTGATAAAGTCATACCTGAGAAACTAATGATCAACAGCAGCGTTTGTGATCATCATGGTCCAGATCTCAGATCAGTCTCAGAAGTAGATGATGATCAGATCATCATGTTGTCTATGTAGTGCTCTTAAATGGTGCTCAACACATGTCCTGGAGGAGCTGCGGTCGAATCACCTGAGCTTCCTCATTCTCATCATCCTCTGAGAGCTTCAGATGTGTGCATCTGTGGAGAAACCAACATATACATTAAAGATCTCATTATGCACAAATCCATATGAGCAAACCTCAGTGAGTTTCTGGCAAATGACGGCTTTACAAACACACACAAAAAAATTATGTTAGATTTGCACAGCAGAGGAATGCGCTGTACATAATGAGTTTTGATACGGAGCGTATGACTGTAAAACACACTGACAGAACCTCACACGACACCGATTCATGTTGATACTCTGCCGTTTGACGAACCAGATGTTTTCCTGTAGTTGATGTTGATCATGGTTTGCTAGTGCGGTTGGAAACAGAACAACATCTCTAGCCCAAAGCCCACGGGCAAACAGGACCATTCAAAATGAGATTTCAGAAATATGCAGGCTTGATTTACCAATGATAATAGCAAGGCTCTAAATGAATAAACCGTAGCATGAAACTCACGGTTTGGATCCTTCTGACGACAAACTCCCATCATGCTGTTTACAGTATCTGCTGCTGCCTGATTCTCTGAGTGTCTGCATTCACACACAGATAAAACCGAATGTCAGAGCGGCAGAAGGAAGCGCTCAAGTCAAAATCTCCAGAAAAATGACTTGCACGCTTTAGGCCTATTTGATATGTTGGTGCATCTTGAAAAGTTGCAGTACAAAAGGTTTCATGTACCCCCATATTTACATCGATGCATGTAATAATATACACAGCAATAATATTAGTGTCAGTCAAAAACAGATCCATCAAGTACCACTAATATTTAGCTAATATATTCACTAATATTTAACATATCATGAACTATCCTTTTATCAGAAAAAAAACGCCTCAAGGTTACGTATGTAACCATAGTTCCCCGAAGGGAACGAAATGCTGCATCGAAACGCTACAGGAACGCCTCCAGCATGACCACGCTCTAAATCACATGTGTAATCAGTCCAATGGATGGGCGCGACGTCACGGACGGGGTGGCATAGTGACCAGGAAGCTATAAATGCATGTGCGGTTGAAACAGCGTCAAGCAGCTATCTGGTAGGAATGAAGCAAGTGCTTGCAGGGATGCCGGAAGTATGGCAGGAGATGCAGCGTCTCGTTCCCTCGGGGAATCATGGTTACATAGGTAACCTGGAGACTTTTCCCTTCAGGAACTCGAGCTGTGTCGAAGTGCTTTGGGAACGAGAATGCCCACGCCACCAGACTTTTGAGTCCCTGCGTAGTGTTTATGTACTCAGCACAACTACAGCAAAAGGACAGAGGAACCAGAAGAGGTACGAACCTCAAGGTCCTAGAACCTGACAAAGGTGAGCGGTGTAGACCAACCCGCAGCATTACAAATATCCTGCATAGCCACACCTGACAGGAAGGCCTTGGAGGCCGCCACACTTTAGGTGGAGTGAGCCTTGACCCCCCAAGGGCGAGGGGATACCAGAGGACTCATATGACAAACAAATGGCATCAACGATCCACCGACCGAGGGTCTGCTTAGTAGCAGGCAGATCCCTCTTGGAAGGACCATAACAGAAAAATAATTGGTCAGACTTTCTCCACATTGCAGCTCTGTGGACATATGCATCCAGAGCTCACACTGGACACATACAGTTTAGCCTCTGCTATGGTCTCAGGTTTCCTTCCGAAAGGAAGAGGACAGACAAAGCCTGTAGTAATTACAGTGGCCAGTGGTACGGACAGGGCCGTTCCTACGGACATACCCGGCCTTAGGCTACAGACAAATGCGTTGGGCCAAGTGCACAGGTAAGCGCCAGTCTATGGAAGAGGGGCCCCTGCCAGGGCCTGCAAATCTTCCGACCTCACTTCAGTGATGGTTAATGGCTAAGGAGACAGTCTATGTGTCAGACTCGAATCTACAAACCATCGTTCTAATGGTCAACGGAGGTTTACAGAGAGCCTCCAGTACACGATGGCCAGGTCCCAACAGGGGGAACACCGCGATCGGTACAGGAGTCCTTTCAGTCCCCTCATTGCACCTTACGGACCGGCTCAAACGTGTAACCAGGGTTTCTTCCCAGAGACTGACCACCGAGAGGGGCGTGATACGCCCTACTGCTGGCCAACGTACACTTTCATAGGTGGTGTGGTCATGACCCTGCTACAGAAGAACACGGAACGCCTGCCGAAAGAACTCCAGCATCTAGAACCCGACGAGCCGGCAGAATAACGGGTCACGGGCTGGCGATCGCTCGCAACCCACAGGAATTTAAAGTTTCCACTTCAGGGCGTTCAGTTTCCTCGTTGAGGGAGCTCTGGTTTGGAGGATGGTCTCAACAACCTCGGTTAAGATTCCAGAAGCTATGAATTGTGCCTCCTCAGAGTCCACACCCACAGCTTCCACAGCTCCGTGCGGGGGTGACAGATCGTGCCCTCCGCATGTGAGAGGAGATCCCTCCTGACGGGAATATCCCATGGAGAGCCATCGAAAAGGGAAATCAGATCCGAGAACCATACTCGGCCCGGCCAGAATGGGGCTACTAGCAGCAGACGGACCCCGTCCCGGCGCACTCTCTCCAGAACTTCCGGGAGCAGAGCAATCGGGGGGAAGGCGTACAGACATAGCCTCGGCCACATTTGTACCTTGACGTTCAGTCCGAGAGGAGCTGGATGAGTCAGAGAGAACTAGAGAGGACAGTGTGAGGTCTCCTGCGTCGCAAACAGATCCACCTGAGCCTGGCCAAAAACTCTCCATACCTGCTTCACCACCTCGGGGTGGAAGTCTCCATTCCCCGGGCCTCGGCCCCTGCATCGACAGGATGTCTGCTTTCATATTGAGATGCCCAGGGATGTGAACTGATCTTAGTGAAAGGAGTTTCCCCTGGGCCTACACAAGGATCTGTGTGCGCCAGCTTGTACAAGGGGCACGAACGCAGACCTCCCTGGTGGTTGATGTACGAGACCATTGCTGGGTTGTCAGTGAGCACCAACACATGATGGCCTCTGAGGTCTGGGAAGAAGTGTTTCACGCGCTCGAACATGGCCAACAGTCTCCAAGCGTTTGATGTGCCACGTGAGATGGTGTCCGCCTCCACAGCCCACGCAGGACAGGAGGTGTGGCCACTCATGACTGCACCCCACCAGTCGCTAGCAGGGCATGCAGTCCGTACCTTAACGATTATGATGACGCCACGGAGCCTCCCAGCAACAGGCCCCTGTGCAAGGACCAAGGTTTCTCCCCATGTCTAGGCAACGAAAGCATCGCTGCGTGCCCTTGATTCATATAAACTAGTCAAGGGAAACCCCTGAGGGCCACCACTGTAGAGGGTCTCATCGTACAGCAGGCCAAAAGAGTCTATCAACGATATAGTAGCAGCTGTCATCAGACCCATAGTTGTTGAAACTGCTTTACAGTGAGTGCACTTGGCCTTTCTGACTGCTCGCCGACCAGTGCCGGGAGAATATGTGTTAATCAATCGAGCAGGAGGACAGCTGGCATGCTTGCTGTGTTCCATCCACCCATGCCCATAGTGATCCTCTGTGATGGAGAAAGCCACTTTTCTTGGCGTTTTAGGTAGTCTAACCTCAACTCTTTCTATATGGGTGAGAACTACTGTCACAATACACATTGAGTCTGTCGGAGTGCCCCTGGATTGTCCACGCTGGGTCCCAGAGCAGCATCCATCACATTTGTGAAATTTTCAGGGGGAGAGCAGCAAGGCCGAACCGGAAGGAACTGGATATTTGGTAAGTCTGTCGCCCCTGAAAGCAATCCTCAGAACTGCCTGTGTTGGGAAGAAGAGACATGACGTATGCAACTTTTAGATCGTGATAGTGACAACCAGGTACCTCACCTGATCTGGTACCGTCAATCTAAATGGTACACAGAAACCACCTATCCTTCTCTGACACCCACTGACGTACACGGACTGTATGAACCCGGACTCTCACGCGTGATGAGGGACCACCCTCGATGGCATTCCTTCTGCTCAGAGAGTGTTTACTTCTTGTTTACTAGTTGAACAATCGAGCCTGCTCGGTGACCCACCACAGTGGACACGATCTCCTGAACGAGGCGGAGTCTGAGAACGCAAACCTGAATTCGTGTAACCCCTACTCCTAAGTCTGCAAGTACCTTCATGAAATATGTTGCTGAACTATCACACGCGGTGTCAGACAATCTACTAAGTCGGGATTCAATATCTCGAGACGACCTCCGGTGTAATAGTAGACCTCCTTTAGGATAGCGTACCTCTCACATCGCTATATTTCCACAGGTTGACACTGGATGATGCGCAGCGTACGCTCTGAGACCCGCTGTGCTCTGAAGCACCGGGGGTGGCAGGGTTAACAGCTCGGCCTCCTGGGGGCACTGAGGAGAGACGGGCACCGTGTAATGAGGTGTACACCGCTCCTCCCCAGCCGAGGCTGCCCTCAGAAGCCCTGAACCATAAATATCAGGGCTTCGTGGTCGAAGACATCTTGGCCAGAAGAACGGTCCTCAGATTGGCCTTAGGCTTCGAAGCCTTCGATTCGCTCACTTTTTGTGCCTCCCAGTATGAGGAGCGGGCACACGGCTGGTACTGCTCCCGTCCAGCAGCCCCATGAACTAGAGAGTGGCGAGGGAGGAACCGCTGAAACGCCATCGCTTGTTTACGGGCCTCCTGGAACCTGTCGACGACAGAATTGACGGCGTCACCAAACAGGCCAGAAGGCGCAAGCGGGGCGTCGATGAGGAAGACCCTGTCCTTTTCTTTAATGTCGGACAGGGTCAGCCACAGATGCCTCTCCGCGGCCACTAAGGCTACCATAGACCGCCCGATAGCTTTGGCGGTTTCTTTCTCTTTCGTGGCCCGACAAACCAGCGGTTCGCCGGAGTTCACTAATATCATCGGCCTTTACTTCCTCGCCCTCATCTAACTCTTTTAGCAGGTCTGCTTGGTATGCCTGAAGAATAGCCATCGTATGAAGGCATGCACTAGCCTGACCTGCCACCATGTCCCTTTTGCCCACCAGCGCTGAAGTTTTACAAAGCGGCTTGGTGGGCAATGCCGGGGCTTTCAGTGACGATGTCACGCCAGGAGACAGATAGCCCGCAAGCATCTGTTCGACCTGGGACATCGCCCTATAGCCATGCTCATTTAGTCCCACAACGTCGGAATAGTCGACTAACGATGGACTAAAGAGGCAGGCTGAGTAGGGTCTAGCCTACGATCTCGACACCTCGGTGTGGAGACCGGGAAAAATAAGGTGTTAAAGAATTGAACAAAATATTACACCCATATTGCCGGGTTTAGAGTGGGGTAGTATTTCTTTTCTAGTCATGAAATGGGTCATGATAGCTTAAGACTGGGTCCACGTAGACAAACCACAGCAGTTACAGCACATATTCTCCACGCATATCAAATATGGCTTTCATTCCGGGCCTCTCCATCTAACTATTATAGCCAGGTTCTGTGCTGGGTATCCCTGACAATAGCCATCCTGGGTGAAGGCAGGCAACCAGTCTGACCTGTACACCATGTTCCCCTTTCCCACGAGCTGCTGAGTGGTACAAAGCGGCTTGGTGGGAAATGCCGGGCATTCAGTGACGTCAAATGCCATGTCCATGAGACAGATATCTCAGCACAGCGTCTAAGTCGACCTGATGGGCAATTCGTGCACCGATAGCGGCGGCTCCATGTTATGGTGCCCACAACGGGAATAGTCGAACGCAACGAATGGACTGATAAGCGGTGGCCGAGTAATGATCAGCCTACCACGCACACCTTTTCGGGTGGAAATCGGGTGAACGAACACCACACGAGCATAGGAAGGAGCAGCTTCAGGAAATCCGAAAAAGCACTCGATCAGCTTGGCTCTTAAGTCAGTTCTAGACTGCTTTCTTCCTCGCGTGGTAGCCCTACAAGATTTATTGGTCACCCACAGCGCGGCTCTAACGCTCAAGGTGTTCAACATTCTCGATGCAAGCGAGAGTTCCTGAAGGGAACTGTAATTAATCCACAACAACATATAAGAATAATAATAAATACGACGACAAACCTACACAAAAAAACGAATAGGCCTACATAAACATCATTGTTTTGTGTCCCACGTTTTTTCATGAACTAGGAATACTACAAAATCTTTAAAAAGGCTACAATATGTAATTGCATTTTTTTCAATTCTTGTTCTTGTTATTTGTTTATTTGAATGCTATTTTATTTAAATGTAATTATTTTTACAGTAAATTAATGCTTTTTTGAATGACAATACAAACATGCAGTATATTGGTATAGTTCACACTCAAAAAAAAAAGATAAATTTAATATTTTTTGAATGTCAACTACACCAATATAATGTCTAATGCATATAATAAATGTATAATGCAGTTTTTTGTTTTCTCATTAAAAATTATTTGAAAATGAAAATCATTTACTGTAACAATAGCCCAAAAATATTTTTTAAAGAATTGAAAAAAAATATTATAATCACATATTGTAGCCTTTTTTAAGATTTTGTAGTTTAGTCCATGAAATTGTTCATGATTTATCTACTTATTTAGCCAAAGATTTGTTTTGTTCTGTCAATTAAGTCTTATATCAGGTTTTGCTCAGAAATATGAAGTCATACCTGGTTCCTCTCATAATAAACATTTTTGCCTTCACTTTTCAATTCAAATTCATTTTATCAAAGTAACCCATTAGAGCATGTGAGATATACAAAGCAAAATCCACGTCCTAAAATAACTCCAGCATAGAATTTCCTCTTCACTCTACCGGTTTTACTTTTCAACAATATTCATCTACTCCAGTCCTCGCTCACAGAATCAAGGGAACTGGAGACAAAACAACATTGTTGCTTCAACTCGCAGGAATTTTTGGGCAGAAACTCAGAAAGACAAACCCCAGAGGATCTAAAGGCCACTGGAGACTCACACAACACACAAACAAACACACAAACGCTCTGGAGCGTCACACGCCACGACCCAGCACTCACCAATCCTGAGAAAAACACATCCCACGGGCCGCCGGGTCACAGGCTCCACGCTCGGTTTGAACGACCTTGTTGTGTTGGTAGGGCCCTAGATTTCTGTAATGGCGAAAACACAGATATAATCATGGTATCCAGTCATAAAAATGGAATTTCCTGCTACTAACTCGGAAATGTCCCGGTGTCAAATTTGTCCGCAGAAAAATACTATTTTTAAATTGAAATCCTCCTCCACTGTTTCTGCGTGGTTTTCTGACTGAGCTTGAATTGGCGCGAAGCCAAACCGTCCTGATCCTTGCAGTGTTTTAAGCCTCTGCCTCCTCTCAAATAGGAGATATAAACATACAAAACATAAATCTCTAGAACTGCGCTGAGAGTCATTTTACAGAGCCCTTTTTTACATTATTAACCTATATCTCACTTGAGAAAAAACTACCATGATATCATATACGAACAGAAACATAAAGGACTTCACAGCTACTCATCAAAGACAATGGTTGGTTTAACTGGAGAAACTGTGAACGAAAAATCTACTTAATGTATGTTCTCGACTCAACAAAATGATTAGTAACACATATGTTAAAGGCATATTGTACCAGTATTAACCATTATTAACCAGAATTCTTTACCCAGAAATAAATGGTAAATTGACACCCACACAGTATTTCTTGAAAAAAGAGAACTAAGAAAATTAAGATCATTTTTTTCTTTTTTAACATCAAATTTACAATATAACATGCTATCTTAGATTATTCATTGACAACCTACTTAAACGCTCAAAAAATTCTACAATGGAAAAGATAAATAATTACCAAAAAGAGCATACAAGAGTAAAATTAGGGCTTACATTTACTTAATTAATTTGAGAATAAATCAACGGAGGTTCACAGGACCTTAAAATGTAAAGTTGTTTTTTTTTGTGTAAACTGTTTCAAAAATTGCTAGTTAACAAAAATAGTGTCTAGTTTTCCATTAATCTTACACTTAACTTAGACATGCGTCTTGGCAGGAATATTTCTTTATTTATAAGATTATCTTAACAATTAAACAAAATTAAAATGAAAAAAAAAATTTTATCCGAGTTGTAAATTCATTGGAATACAAACAGAAATTTGGAACAAAATAAAACGGAATTTGGAGGAAAAAATAGAAAGGATTTCAACTTGTCTGAGCCTCCAACTTCAGCCACACACAATGGCCATCAACATGATTGCATCACACAGCAATACCAAAATACATCACAAAACAACATACGCTTCATCTCAGAGTCGGCCATGACCGTAACGACTGCAAATGATCAACAGTTAATGCATTATGAGCAAGCATTAATTACCAATTAACAATAGTACATGTATTAATTAGTCTAGAGTAATAAATACTGCAACAAAAAATGTGTTTTTGATTAGCAAATAGTTCAATACCTGCTGAAGATCGGTTTGATAAGTAGCATACCATGATCAAACTGAAATGATCAGAATCTATCTTAACCCTCAACTATCCGAGAAAGAGTACATTGATACCTTAGGCCCCCCCCCCTTATAAATGGAAGTCATACACTTGTGATCCTCCATCTCTTGATGATTGAAGCCAAATGCTTTGAAATGGTACATTTATCAAGAAAAAGTGAGTTTTTGGAGAATTATGTTGAAATGAACCTGACATCATTGTACATTTATGGACCATGAATCAAGTTAAAAACAGCAGATGGCAATGAAGCCCATTTGTCCCATTCATAATAAACCCAGTGTGTGCATTAGAAAGCTCAGGTTGAAGAACTGGAGTGTTTCTTTAGCTAGTTCTTCAAGGTTTAACACCAAAGACTGATCATTTAGAGCCTTAGACATTTGTGTTTCAAGGGTATAGACAAATATGAATCCTGATAATCTCTCTAAATTATAATCTGATAAATATTCTTTAGTGTAGTCTATTTTCCAGCAAACATCATGATCCAGTTCCTTGTGACTTCATGTAAATCATTCTGTGAAATACCTCAAGCAGTATCTCATGGTTATGAAACAGTTCCTAAATACAGCATACTTTGATGCATTCTTAAAGGGTTAGTGTCTAAGTGTAGTAGTTGTTAAAAATGTCTGTTCCGGTAGCGAGGGTTTTAGTACTCAGGATTACCTTTTAAAGGAATAATCACCCAAAAATGAAAATTCTGTCATTAATTACTCACGCACATGTTGTTTCAAATCCGTAAGACCTTCGTTCATCTTCAGAACACCGTGTAAGATATTTTTGCGTAATCTGAGGGCTCTCTCTGACCTCTCCCATAGAACAGCAAGGTACTACCACTTGCAAGGGTAGCAAAGTGACCAGATGATCGCAAAGTAGTCCCGTGTGACATCAAGTGTTCAACTTTAAAAGTTTACAAAAGCTAACCGAGAAACTTTGTTTTGCGCAAAAGAACAACAAAAATAACGACTCTTATTGCACCAGACATCAGGCGCCGCCCCCACGCTCGACCCGTCTGGTACTGTCCGGTGTGAACACACGCGTCCACATGGCCGCAGTATGGACAAAAATTTGGAATATAAGTCCGTTATTTTTGTTTTCTTTGCCGCAAAAAAAGTTTGATCCTCGTAGGCTCTCGAACTTTTACAGTTTGATACACTGATTTCACCACGGACACTTGTCGATCATCCTTGTACTTTTCTTGACCTTGAACTGGTAGTTACCTTGCTGCCTATGGGACGGTCAGAGAGCCCTCATATTTCATCAAATATATCTTAAATTGTGTTCCGAAGATGAAAGGTCTTACGGGTTTGGAACAACAAGACGGTGAGTAATTAATGACAGAATTATAATATTTTTTGGTGAACTATCCCTTTAAACTTGGAAAGACCGCTGGGTGTTGGGATCACGTCAAAAGTGAGGTTTATAATTAAGTAATCAATGCATTTCTTACAGAACAGCTCCTTGAGAACAGAAGTTAAAATCTGAGTCTGTCTGCCATTGATTACAGCAATTCCCTAAAGATGTATAATGATGCATGCTTTGGGAAGCAATCAGACTCTAATTTGAACTAAAGTGGATGGATGTGTGGAGCATCAAGTAGGAATTGCCAGAAACTATACAAATAACGGGGCTTATGTCATCACATACTTCATATGAATCACAGCTGCGGAGAAAAAAAGAAATCAAATCAAGCAAATGGAACAAGCTTATCATTTTAAAATGTAAGTTATTTTTAGAAAAAGTGACATAAACAAAGCGCTGGCGAAGGCCAGGAATAGAAGGGCTATTTCTGCCATTTCTCTTGGATGGATGTCATGGATTCTGATGCTGATGCTATGCATGCAGGAGAATGGATTTTGTTTTTCGTCCTCACTTTGGAGGGAAAGCGTTAGCGCTCATTCTACTCACATTGTTGTTTCATGACTCATCAACTGTGTTTGGATCAGACAAATATTTAAACTCCACTCAAGGCGGCTTCTTTAAGACGCTCAGTCTGTTACTATGAATGGTCAATGAGCTGATTGAACTGGATCTGATCAATACGCATTTCGGTGTCTGTTTGAAAATCTGTTAGCAGAAATACACCAGGGTAACATTCGAACTGCAGTTTCTTTTTTTGTTTTACATCGGAAAAAAAGCATGAAGGTCATAAGAATGTATATCTGGCACATCGCCATGACACTCATGCTATTGTTGATCTATTCAAACAAACAGTAGGAAATGACTGATGGCTTCTGTATATGGAGTCATCCTTCATACTTCCATCCTCCAGCTTAGGACTGATGATTTATGATTAAGTTTTATTAGTTCTGTGTTTCTCGTTGGCTTCACTCACATAACCTGGCAATTATTGAGATTGACAGCTTATCCTGTTTCACCTGGTTCACCTTTGCAATAAAACCGTACAGTAACGAAATCCTCTTGATTATTTAGTCTAATGCATATGAGAAATATTGACACCATATCTCATAATACCTCATAATACCAAAAATTTCACAAAAAGTAAAGCCAAAAAATGCGAACTAAATGAAAGTCTGAAAGATAAAGTCTGTCAATTAAATGAAAAGCATCTGTAACGACAGAACAGGATTTCAGATCATAAAATGAGTGTCCATAATAAGCATATACCATCACATGTAAATAAGAGTGTCCATGATAAAATAACAAAGGAAAAAACTTTCTATTTTCTATATGGTCTATATAAGGAAAATGTCTAATGTGCCAAGAAATGTACTATTTATATGTAGTGACACTTTCATATGGTTAAAAATATATATATATAAGAACAATGTAAGTGTCACGAATTCGGTCCATGGACTTCCGTTTATTCACCACCAGAGGTCACCCTTTCCATTACATTGACTCTCGCACAACACAAACCGTTGCATAGCACCCCGGACTACAAATCCCATCATTCATTGCACGGTTTGCACACAGCACTGGGCACTCATTCGCCATCACACAAGCGTTTCTTATCCCTATCACTCACTATATACACCCCTTCAACATGCCATCTTTCTGCGGCTGCAGTATGGTTTTACGTGTACCCTATTTCCGAGTATCCTGTGCCTTGCCTTCAAACGGTTTCTGTCTTTGCCTGTTTTCCTGATTTTTCCCCTTCCTCGTCGTTCGCCCCTCGTCTTCTGTCTGCCGATCGGTGACCTACGTTAGGCCTGGGACTCATTCTTGTGTTTTTGTCCGCGCCATCTCCTGGTTGCCAGTGTGTTTGAATCCTGCCTTTTTACACGGCTCTTTAATAGCGTCAGATGGACCCACACGTTCCGTCGTGTGCAGCCCTACAGTTCACAGTAGAAAGATGTACATGCAATGAAATTCAGGTGAACCATTTATCTTAAATTTTGAATTTTTCCAAGTTTAAAGAAAACTTGGTATTGTTTTCATCTGTCGATATTTCCCTACACTCAAGAATAATAAGTCGTCTTAGTGCCATTGATGGTTCCAAAGAACCTTTACATCCACTACGCGTCATGCACGTACAACGAGTCTCCTCGATCTATTCAACAACGTAATGTGTTCTATAAGAGATGTGAGTCACTGAAATGTTCTTTGGGGAAGCAAAAATGGTTCCTCTATGGCATCACAATGAAAATAAACTTTTGGAACTTTTATTTTTAAAGGAATAGTTCAGCCAAAAAATGGCCGGTCACGTGTAGATGAGTTTGTATCTTCTCAGATTTGGAGAAATGTACATTCCTCCTTGCTCACCCAATGGATGCTCTGCTGATGGGTGGCCGTCTAGAATGAGATGTCAGCCAATAACAACTAACCATCATTAAGACATTTTTACTAAATAGATGAGTCCATAATCCATATTAAGGCTTTGGGTCCGGTGAAAAAGTTTTGGTGTCCTATTATCGCAGAGGATCTGCACAGACAATCATCCGTGTGTACTAGCCACAATAGCTCTAATACAAATATGTGGCTGGATTTTGATGTTTGAAACAACAAGAGATGGAACTCATATTTTAGTTAAAAACATCTTAATAATGGATTCTGTTCTTACAAACAAGGAGCTTTTCACTTCACAAGATGTTAACTGATGGACTCGAGTGGTGTGGATTACTTGTGGATTAATATTTTTATCAGCTGTTTGGACTCACATTCTAACGGCACCCATTCACTGCAGAGCATCCATTGGTGAACAAGTGATGTAATGCTTTCTCCAAATCTGATGAAGAAACAAACTACATCTTGGATGGAAAATGTTTATTTTTGAGTAAACTATTCTTTTGAGAGTGTATCATAATTTCATGTAAATGGTTATCATGTGTTCACTGCAATTAATTAACACATGACTCAAAATAGAAATGCATGGACTACGTTTAATCTTCAGAACTGGAATGCTTCAGAACTATATTAGTAATCAAATTCTATGATGAAGAACAATAGCATGAGAACAATTCTTTTGTTGGTACGCTGAGAAACGCCGCTCAATGATGTCATGTTTCTAGAAGGCAATTGGGGGCACATGAAAGAGATTCAATCAAAAACACATTGTACCTGACGGAGGAGGATCTCCAGCATCAGAAACGCACACGAGCGCGTAGGGAGGGACGTGACACCGACTACAGCTGACAAAGGAGAGCAATTTGCCAAACTACATAAAAGCGAGATCCGCAGCCGTATTGAAGTGAACTTCCAGCATTTGGTTTTAATTACGCCTGGCTCCCGGGATCAGCCCTGAAGATACGCTCCTTCTGAACATTTCAACTTCTATAAACAACCAATCTTCTTGTTACTGAGCTGACGGCTTTAAGGCATCGGACGGGCCAAGACGTCCACACATTCCTTGAGTAATAATCTAAGTTTTAATATATTCATTTACATCACACTGCAAAAATCCCCAAAGCCAGTGCTGCGTGGGGATCTCAGAGACAGCTAAACCCCCTCACATGCGTCACTTGAATCAAAAAACGCTTCAGATCAGTTCAGTCTCATCAGCACGTTGCAGAAACTGTCGACTCAGCATGCACTGCGAGTAAATTCTCATGTATGGTCAACCACTGTCATTTCAAAGCACAAACCCTGTTAAAATCCCTTGATTTTTATCAGATTCGTCCACTAAAGCTTTTACAGAAACAACATTTAAAAAAAAAAGACTACAGAAAAGGGCCCAACACTCTCCTGCTTTAGCCATGTCTATTAATCAAAGCGCAGGCAGGCCTGATAGCGTAACACTAGATCTGAATGAGAAATGTGTGCAGGCCTGACCTGATCGGCGTGTCTTCACTGGAGGCTCAGTGTCACTGGCAGCAGCTCCTGCAGTTCTGCAGAGCGCAGACGCTTCTCTTCTCCCAGTTACTCCTTACTGCCATCAGGGAATCTGTGCAGGAGATTTTATCAGCATTCGCTCGCGTTTCACTGCTGCCTTTAGTAGGAGCAAACAGTCATTTTGGAAATATTCTTGTTGATTTCTGATGACGGCGTTGGTGTGAGTCACTGGTTCTCCATCTGAACTGAGATTGAAAGCTTCCCATGTGAAATATTCAGTTAGGACTCCTATGGGAGACGTGTTTCAGGACAAATATTAGCTCTCACACATCAGTCAGTTTGTGATGTATAGCTGCTTTTCTGCTTGTTTACCTTTCTATGTGATTACAGGATACATTTACTTCAGAATCCTTTGGTTTCTTTAACTGAAGGGCCGTTTCGTCCCTGTGGACTCTTGGAAATCATTTCTTTTTTCATACTGTCACTTTTGTTTATTTTGTCTGCTATGAATGTCCAACAGTGAACAAACTTGCATCACAGAAGAATTCTGGCATTGAGTACGAATATTTCCACTACAGCGTCATTTCCACCACATATCAAATGATGTACGGTGTGTAACAGCATTCTGGGATGGTGAAGGAAATTACATTTCGAACATTTTTGGAACAAAATGACCTACAACTTTGTCTCACTAAGGCTAATTTACATTTGTGCATTTAGCAGATGCTTAACCAAAGCTATTTACAATAGAGGAACATAAGCAATTCATCACAGAGCCAACAGGGTTTATTAGCCTAGAACACTAGCAAACAGGAGATCAATGCAGAGAAACTTTAAAATGATCCTTCCAAAGAACTAATGGTAGGGATCAAAATACATATGAAAACATGTGAAATACTCTTTACCGTTGTCACAGAAGTGATGACAGAACGTTTTGCTCCAATTATTTCGATTTTTTCTTTGTGCATCCCTCGCTTGTTCAGCATTTTCACAAATAGCTTGTAGCTCTCTCGGTTGCAAACCTATTGGTGGCTGTAGCTCATTAAACCGTACATCAGTGGAAGTCTTATTTATTCAGTTTGTGTTTATTCATTACTTTGACTTGGGTCTCATGTGATCCAAGGCATATATAATATAGTATATATAAACGATATCATTAATAAATATATATGCAAATTATTAACAATTACGAGAACCTTCAGTGAACACGACCAATGTATCAAAATAAAGTGAGTTTATGCAAAAAACAAGAATAAATATCTACCAATGGTTCTCTTTGAATCAAGTTTTTTTTTCTCTCACCCCATTGACATATCAAGCACAAACCCACTTAGTCTTCATAAAATTTTCAAAAACCAACACTTCATATCTCCAATCATTTTGCTATTAAAGTAAATACATCTTAATTGAAGAATTTTTAGATATTCGTACCGGAAAACCCCTGGAATAGCCTACAGAAGTGCACAAAGTTGGAAAAACTTATTTTTGAAACTTGCACAAATGTATGCATTTGACAGATAATAATACAATCGAACCAAGTGGCATCTGAAAACACATTTCTAGTGTTGTAACCAAACACAGCTTTGGACCCAAAAGCAGAAAAACTGACAAAAAAAAAAAAAGATACAAATAATTAATTTATTGCCAAAAGTCAAGCAACACAATCCATCTCTCCTTTGCTGTTGAGGATTGGCTGAGGTGAGCTGGAAAGCAAACTGGCCAGAGATATGTTGGTAGAGCAGAGAGAATGTTGATCGGGCGTGGCAGGTAGAATGCAGGATAAATGCAGGTGGAGCGAGGTCTAAAGCACAGGAGAAACAGAATTAGAACTCCAACTAAGCACATGACACAAAAACTGGTCTAAAGACACTGGGAGGCCTTAGCACAGTACCACATAGGCAGACTGAACGATCTGGCAGAAAATGACTGAAGACCCAGGGTTTAAATACTGGAGGCAGATGAGTTGATTGGCAGGAGGTGATTCACATTCAGCAATCAGCCACAGAGAGGAGAGCATAGCCACACCCAGGGATACACCAACTCACAAACACACAAGCACACAAGCACAGACATACAAAAAGGAAAAACAGCTGGCCAAAAATCCAAATCCCTGCCATCTCGAAGTTTTCTCTGAACCATTTTTGCAATGTCCTGATTGTTTTTGCCTTTATAGTTTTGCTAGACTGTGAGCAGAAGAATGTGTTCAATGCAATAAAGAGGAAATGAAAATGTACATCTAGGTCATGCGCTCTGTGAAACTAAGAATATCTGACAGATTGTTTGATATTACAAGCTTTAGAAAAATCACAAGCCAGCGTTAATGATTTCAGCTCCGTCTGTCTGACAGGAAGTTGGGGTTGTGACCGCTTCCCTATTCGAATTTTCTGAATACGTTTAGTGAGTGATATATACACACAACCACAAAAAGTTCTTGGGACAGAAAAATGGCAAAAGAAAAGTCATTTGCCAACCATCGCCTTTGATTTGTATTGCTGCACATTCCCATGACACAAATCAGATTTATTCAGAAACCTTTGTACCGTTCCTTGAGTAAGACAGACTGCGGCCAGCTGTAAAACATGATGACAATGACATCACAGGTTAAATTTAGAAAGGAT
Organism: Sinocyclocheilus anophthalmus; assembly: GCA_018155175.1. Classification (NCBI taxonomy): domain Eukaryota; kingdom Metazoa; phylum Chordata; class Actinopteri; order Cypriniformes; family Cyprinidae; genus Sinocyclocheilus; species Sinocyclocheilus anophthalmus. The sequence goes on from JADLZN010000204.1 coordinate 105,052, forward strand.
TTCAGTTCGTGTGCTATATTTGGACTCCAAACCAGCCATGATGTCAGGTTTGTGCAGTTTTGACTGAACACTGAAAAGAGTACTATGTCATCCAATACCAACAGAGCCTGCTGTGGACTTTCACGCTCTCTACATGAAATGTAATGGCAAAAATAAGTGGGAATGTTTCATATTACGCCGCGACAAATCCAAAACACATTCCAGTGAATAGAGTTCCCTCAGAGATCTTCCGTCAGTCATCAGTCTGCTTCATCCGTCAGTGTGCGAATGACACAATGATTCGGAAAGTTCTGGAGTTCATTCATACAAAACACACAGTCTTTTGACATCCTATAGCACATATTTAGCTAAACATCTCATCACATTTTTATGTTTCCTGTGGTTCAAAAAGTTTTTTGCACCAAAAAATGTAATTTTCACTCTCTGTGAAACACACTCAATTTAAAGGGGAGGGGTTTCCTCTTGCAGAAACGGAAGTAAACGCCCACTGCTATGATTAGCTTATTCATCACAACCATGCCAAACATCGACAGGCCAATGAAAACCTTCCTCTCCTGTGACGCCCTCCTTATGCTCAAAGGCAAATCTCTGTGCTAGAGCCTTATGTTTGTGCGTGAGGCAGAAGAATTAAAACAACGCAAACCATGCAACTGCAAAGCATATAACCAAATATATTAGTGCTGTGAAATGATTAATCGCGATTAATCACATCAAAAATAAGAGTTTTTGTTTACATAATATATGAATGTCCACTGTGTATATTTATATAAAGGCAAACACATGCATGTATATATTTAAGAAAACATGTTATGTTTATATATTAAATATATATATAATATAAATATATAAATGTATATACATGTAATATCTTTCAAATATATTCTGTATGTTTTGTGTATTTATATATACATAATAAATAAACACCGTACACACACACATTATGTAAACAAAAAATATATATTTTGGATGCATACTCGTCATTAATTGTTTGACGCACTAATCATATATGGTCTGCTGTTAACCAATTCCTTAAAATACGACGAATAAAACTCGACTACTAACATAGGTTCTCCGTAAGGTTAATAATGGCAATGGAACAAAACGATAATTTCTTCATCATGGCGCATACTATAAAATACTGCACCCCAAAACAAGAGTCTGACCCGGGTCTGTGCTGAGTGTAGTATAGCAACACCAACATGATACCGCTGGCGTCTAATATTGTAAACGCGGGTGCTTTTGATGTTTATTACAACCCAGCGAAGATTAAAAATAAACATCTCGTCTGGTCTGCTGAGCATTGCCGGACCGCCTTAAAACACATTTTTGTGAAAAAACGCAGCATGGTTTAGATAGATTCACAAAAGGTCATTGTGCAACGGAACCAATAAACAACCTCTCAGGCACATCATCATGTCTCAGAGTCCTAAACTGATCTCTAGGAATGGCCATGGAAAGCTATTTATGGAGGTGCCTTTGAGTTGACATCATTATGGCGCTTTGTGATTGATTGAGCCAAGATCAGACCAGATTGTTCCACCTTGCTATCCTTCGTCATGACCGTCATGTTAAGGGCATTTCGAGGGGAATGTTACCCCCCATTGCCTGATTTCAAATTCTGGTGTTCAGAGCTGCTGAAAAGATAATGGTAGATTTTAAAAACTGAGGTTATTTGACCTTTTCTGAGTTGTGTGTGTGCACGGCACATACCTTTCATATGTGTAAATAGAAGGAACTTTTTGGTTTCACAAATGTAAATTCATGAATGGATAATTAAAGTCTTTTTTAGTTTAATGTTAATGTTTCATCAAATACTAATGCTTATTTCACCTTAATGCAGATTGTTTTTGCTGTAGTTACCTTGCAGTTCGAACAATTACATGATTTCTGTTTGTGAGCGCTTATTTAGTACCAAGTGAAATATATTGTTGCGTTTAGAGAAACATTTGAAATCCCTGCTGAAATGTTTATATACTTACATGTAAAATTAATATGTGGTTTTAAGACCTCAAACCGTTTGTTTTGACATGCTTTAGGGGGGTTCAGGCCTTAATTAGGGTGTTCAGACGCTGCTCTTGTTCGCACCCTGCTATCCTCTCACACACTCCATCAGTAAACAGCAATCACACACATCAGTCAGTGCAAGGAGACAACAGCCCAAGTTCCTTACTAGCATGAGGTTCTTTCTGATTAACAAGTAACCAGGTTTTGAACTTTGTCAATGACAAGTCTGTCGATATGTCTAAAACATTTAGATTTATTCAGAAAGAATATACACGTAAAACTCCAGATGGTAGGACATAAAAAGTGTGAAGCATGGATAGGAACATTTCTGGCACATCTAATCCGCAATAAATACGCTGATTGAATATCTGCTTTAATCGTGTAAATCTATCAGTCTGTGTGTGTGTGTGTGTGTGTGTCTGAACAGCATGTGGTAATAAAATGGGACTTTCTCAACTGACTGAAATGCAAGGTTGAATGCTAAATATTGCAAAACAGCATTACTGATTACACACATTGGTTTCATAAAAGAAATACTATATAGAGTTTGCAATAATTAAAGGAATAGTTTCCCCAAAAATGAAAATTCTGCTGACAATGTGCTCACGTCCATCTCATAGCCCTCCAGATGTAGATGAGTTTTTTTCTTCATCAGATTTGGAGAAATGTAGCATTCCATCACTTGCTCCCCAATAGATGCCTTTTTTTTACCCTGTCAAAAACAGCTCTTTTCACGCTCAAAAACCGCTTTTTTTTTTGTAGCATTTCCGTTAAATTGTAATGAGCCTGCGGACCCCGCCCTCTCTCTGACTGCTCCTCGAGAGACGGTGTTCTTACTTTAATATTGCCCGAGTTCCACTGCACGATTTATAGCCGCGTTAGTTCACAATTTGGTCAACCGCAGGTTTTACATGGTAAATCTCACAAGCTCCGAAATATTCGAGGAGGGCAAATCGTGACCCGGTTACCCGTGGCGAGGGTGACAAATCACAGCAGTGGTGAATTTTATTCAAAGTGACGAATCCGAGGGAAGCCAACCGAGCTACGACCGTTCACTCCTGACGCGCCCACCTAAAATATTTAGGCATGCATATGCTAAAGTACTGGAGCTGTCGCGAGCACTACGGCTGCTTCTGATAGGATTACTCGGTGACAGAACACACACATACAATGCGGGCCTATACAATATGACCTACAGCCATGAGAGACCAGAACATGGCAGAGCAGTTCGGGGAGGATATTTATAGACCAGAATACGCCGTATATTTTCAATCAGATATAGGAGCTAATATACTGATTCGTTGTGATATATTTATCATTAGTAGGGCGGTTCTCGTTCTCTGTTTTCCCTTCTCTCTCCCCTACTGCTAAACACCTTGTGGTGGCAGGGGGGGTAAGACTCTAACTCTTGCGAAAAAGTGCATGTAGCATCCTATGACCCCTTTAAAGTGCAAAATTGTTGCACTCTCTAAAACAATTTGATTATAGATGGGTCCAGAGCTTAGTCCTTCCCTCCCTCTTCTGTTGATAAGAAAAATACAAAAGGAAGAGAAATTGCTAGAAGAGCAAGTCACATAATTGACATATTCATGTCACTTTTCATCTGCCATAAAAATGAACTGCCTTTAATTTAAATGTCACCAATGTAAACAATCAACCGATTTTAATATCTCAGTGCGTGCAAGATGAAGAGCAGAATACAGTGAGGGTTGAATTATGTGTACGAGCATACGCTGTCTGTTTTCAATGCATGTCCCCAACACAGTTTAACTTCCCGAGCCCTCGGGGAGAGACAAATAAGATCCAAATGCTCAATGAAGCGTGCATCAAATAACATTAGAACTATATTAAATTTTCCTCTGTGAAGCACCTTGCCCAGTATAAAAGTGTGCTGAAGAGGCCGCGATCACGCTAATGTGTTTAAGTCCATTATGACAGCAAATGCAGTTTGTGCAAAAACTGATTGGGCAAAGACCAGGGTTGTTGATTCAATAAATCACAGAATGTCCTGAGGCCTTGGATGGTTTAAGATATTAAATTATGACATTTCTGATGAATGTCAGATGAATTTCTCAATACACTGTTTGATATTCCAATGATCTTGGTTATTCCTAGGGCTAAAGCTTTCTTTAATTATTGGGTCCTGCGATGGTTCTCCACAAACAGATCAGACATGCGCTGTGAGGACTGGATCTGAAAACTTTAGCATTACCTTTCAATTGCAGATGACAGATCGTATTAAAAACGAACCCATAGTTGATGAATACAAACCATAAAGATTTGAAAGTAAATAAATGTTGTCTGTAAACATAACCAATTGGTTTATATATAGCTACCGACTGCAAGCCAGATGAAGATCTTCAACACAAAAGCATCGGTTCTACACAAAACCAGCCTGAAACCTAACATTACCAGGTGTCTTCATGTTAAATACTCTCTAATCATTCCAAACGCTTGTAACAATAAGTGGTGAGCGAGCTGCTTAATTTCATCTTAAACACAAATCTACTTATAATAATACTCTTCAGTATATTTGTACAATCACTGGCTAAACAAGCACCGTTTCATCAATGTAATAAATGAGGCTCGCTGCTAATTTTAAACACACGCAATGCAATCCGTTTCATTTGTCTGAAAATCATCTGTTGGGATATGAAACGTAAGAAATAGTTGTTTGAGCACGCCGTTTTTCATAGCATTGTAAGCGAGAGGCATAAATTAACAAGGCTTGCGTGATTGACTTTACGGTCAAAGCCGTGCGCCGTGTGTTTATGAATCTACAGGCACATGACAAACAGAGTCTCGTAAAACAGACATTTTTCTTTCAGCTTTCTCTGGAGTGTCTAAACATCATGTAGCTGTGACTTTAATATGTCAACAGATTATGAAGCATATTCCCAGCATGCCAATGTAAGCAAGCCGCTGTTGTTCTAATGCCGAAGGACGTCTTGCAGAAAAACAGACGTGCGATATGTCCAGAGACATATCTGAGGCCTCAGCAATCCCATTTTTATAGTCGAAGCAGACAATACAAGAACAATAATAAATGGCATTCCTGCAGAACCGGGCCTGATGACTCAAGATCTGGCCAAGACGCTCATTTTTCAGCTTTTTCTGGATTGGAAAATAAGCAGCGTTTACATTCCTCAGCTTGTCCTTTCACTCAGCATTCGGTGAAACGTTAGAAATCTGGCAGGAGCGCAATCGAACAACAAATCGGCATGCATGAAGGCAGATTACACGTAAACGTCCTAGATCATAATTGGCAGAGAGAGCACAGGGTGATAACGTCATTGGCAAAACTATGGCTTTTTTTTTTGCATCATTCACCCAACTGTGAACATTCTGTCATCATTTACTCACAAAACCTGCTGGACTTTCTTTAGAAAAATTACTCTCTTTGTATGAACCAAGAATATCAGAATGTCTTCTCTTATGTTCCACACAAGGGAGAGTAAATAAATGAGGACAGAATGATGATTTTTGAGTGAACTGCCCTTTAGCAGTTACAATCGAGTAAATGGCTTTAGTCCTTCATGCATCCTATAAGAACAATATGTGTAAATAGTTTTTTTGTTGAATGTTTCTTTTATGGTACATTGTTGTCACTATTACTTTTATTAACATTCCTGCCACTTTGTTTTATTAGTATTATTTCTGACCGTTTTATTGTGTGGATTAATGCATTGGCATCATTGTACGCAGAATAATCGTGCCAAATAAAGTGCTTTGAACTTGAAACTGAAAACTGGTTTATTGGACATATGCGTGTGTTGAGTTGGCTCGTATAGGCGAGGCACTGGGGGGTGAAGAACTGTTGCCGTTTACCATAATATAGCTTCCTCATAGTGGGCGTGCCAGTATTTACGATGCTACTTACCTCGAATAACTATTTATTTCCTTTAAAACGACTAGTTAGTGTAAATGCATGTTTAATAAAGAATATCACTGCAACACAACAGTTGTCCCTTCACGTAAAAGCTGACCTTGTGCCGAACACAATGTGCCCAAAGTGTGCGAACGCGTAAATGCCGCGATGTTTACATTGGATCCGCGAAACGGCAATACACTTGGCAGGAATGGAAACTGACCTGTATGTGTCCTTAGGTGGGCTTTGAGATGGGACGATTTGCCATAAACTTTTTCACAACCTGAATAGTGGCATTTGTGCTTTTTCTGTGGGGGTTCTTGTTCAATTCGACCCCTAGATCGTTTGCTTCTTTGTTTAAGAGCAGGGTCGCCGGTGATGGTGGTGGTAGGTGTGGCAGAGTTCCCATCATCTCCGGTTAGGGTTGCTGTTGGTGGCGTGCTCTCCTCCTTTATTTTTGCCTGCTCGGCAAAATTGGTGGGGGTCTGTTGATTAAAATCCGCCAAAATTCTCGCCACCACAAAAAGAGATGAGTTGTCTTTCAAAGGCTCCTTGGTTTCTTCTCCATTCCTCTGTGCAGCCGC
>JADLZN010000205.1:0-123193 GCA_018155175.1 Sinocyclocheilus anophthalmus
TGGTTACAGGAGCTGCTGACACTCGCAAAAAAAGCTCCTTGAACAAAATTCAACTAAGGAGTATTGAGAAGGACAATCCTCTGACTCCTTGCCTGCTGCATCAGGCCCCTCCAAGGGAGGAGCGTCCCTTGAAACCGGTCGACACCCCTAGTAGCAGCCAGACAACGTTGGATTGAGCCGCGGGCCCACATGCCCAAACTAGAAAGCTCTACCACCACAACTCAGGCAAGCTCAAGTCGGTGCTGCCACAAGAGCCAAGCGACACCGCAAACATCAGATTTTTAGTGACGTTCGGGCAAAACAGAGGGCTAATAACCACCTGCTGCTCTCCTGCCATCAGCACTAGGTCAGTCTGAAACTCTCTGCAAACTACAAAATCTCCATAACAATTACCAGCAATCCCTGGAACCACCTGCACTCTAACCAGTGAGAGTCCAACCCAGCTGTTCCAAAACGCAGGTACCACGGATAGCCTACTGGCTAACAACAATCGACAAATAACCATCTTACCCAGACTAACTCACTTCAGGATGACAGGAGACACAGCCTCGACACCTGCTGCATAAACTCGAGGACCCACACCTTGCTACAGCATACATCACCACAGCACCAATCTGACCATTCACCACGGCACCACAACCACTCCTGGAGGCACAAACAGCCAGAGAGCCACCACTGTCTCCCAGTCGTGAGTGGCAGGTGCGTGTCTGGATTGTTCTGCACTTTTGACGTCGCTCGCTGTTGTCTATTCTACGGACAACAACGCTCTAAAGGGGGGAAATATGTAGCGTCTCGACCATTCTGACACACTAATTTTTATTTGATTTATCAAATCAATTATTCATTAGATTAACATATCGTCACAGTCCCCTCACTCAATAATCTGGATGCCAGGATTTCTGCTGAACATCAGGCCCTCTGGTCACCATGACAACTACTCATGATATCACTGGTTTTATGACCCCCCAGGAATTTGAGAAGGATATCCCACAGAGCTTTTGTTCCAAGAAAACTTCCTTCGGTAGAACTGGACTGTGTTCTAGTTAATTCATAGAAAAACCGTTATTTGACTGAACACACATATTTCTTCAGGCCATTGAGTATTTTATTGTCATTGTGTATTTTGTCTTTGTTATTCTTAGACTATTTTAGTATGCTTTTGAGGGGACCCATTCCTGATCCTCCCCTTTCACTATATGTAATCTTACCTTGTTTTGTATCTCTGTTGTGCCGTACGAGACGGTCTTCTGATCGAAACAAGTGTATATTATATGTTGGTACATAGGCCATATATATTAGGGCCCTGAGAATCGTTAATAAATTCGATTTAAGTCCATTTGCAAATTACCATGCTTTATAGAACACAGGGTTCTTAAACTCCTCCAGCAATTGCCACAGGATTCCCGCTCGGAAATTTCTTGTTGCTCCTTGTACATCCCATGCTTTGAAAGGCGGAGATCTTCCTCCGACCTTCCAGGCCTGCTCCAGGGACCCGCCCCATTCGGAATGGTTCGGTCCTTAGGCTATATGAAGATGCTGAAAAAAACGCTTCAGATATCAAAGATTTGTGCCAGGCCTTTCGCGCCTTGAGCTCCTTTCCATTCCTCAAGTTACTCTGCTCAAACTGGTTCCTTTCTCATCCAACCAAACTTCATCAAGGATCTTGGCCGTAGGAGAGGGTCACGACGCATCAGGAATCGTTGTTCTACCAGACGTGCAGGTCTCAAGATTACTCCTTAATTGATATATTAAGTATCAGTTACTCCTTTTTACAAGGTTTGTTTGAACTATGAATCTGACGTTTTCCCTCAGGTTTTTGATCTGTTGAATATACATGCAAATTGTTCCATAAAATCCATTCTTTATGCCTCTTTCTTTGCTGAGTTAAACTTTAACCCTTTCCTATACCAACTGTATGTGTGTGTGTGTGTGTGTATGTGTATGTTAGAGCAGTTTATGTGTTTATGTTGTATGTTGGACTAGTTTAAGTGTTTAGTTAATAAAACCTTACTTGTATCACCCTTGACGTGTTCATTGTTTCCTCATAACCGGAGTCAATAATCATGCAGATTTACTTTACAAACTTATAGAATTGTACAGTAAGAAAGTTATTTCCTTTAACCAGGAAATTAACGTTCTTAGAATTGACAAGACGGTTGACCCTGAGTGGTCAGCTAAATATCTACAGTGGATCTAAAATATGAATAGTTAATTATAACTAGTTATGGTTAATTATTCATATTTCCCCATGAGCTGATCCGCTACATAATTGTGCCTTTATCAAAATTGTGAATTGCTGTTGTGATTTTTATCTGAAAATGTGACGTTATATCTCACAAACATTTGACCAGTGCGCCGGGGGGGGGTTCTTTTTTTTATTACATTTATTTCACAATTTCCCTATTTCTTTGTTCAGCTCCTGTGTCTTTCATTAAGACTAAGTTAATTTGTTAATTTGTTTGTTTGTTTAACTCTGTAATTTATTATTCAAAGAATCCAGAAAAACAAATGTTGGCGACTTAATAACACATGCTACAAACCTGCTAAAACATGTGCAATATTCTAACAACATGCTATGACATGCTAAAACATATTATATGTTACCAACAAGCAGGGGCATAAATTTCGTCTTACAGTAGGTGGGGACAATAAACATAAAATTTCTCAAAAGCAATTTTAGAAGGGGACATAAAAAATACAGCTAAAATTGTACTTGTAATTGTTATATGTATACACAGAGGAAAGGCTTAATACTATTAGTGTAGCAGGGAGACCGTGCCAAATTAGACAATTTCAAGCTGTTGTGGTCGTGCCGAGACAGCGCTCACCTAATCCTGGGTTTTTTGTCTGTTGTATCCAGGGTTGCCAGGTTTTCACAACAAAACCCGCCCAATTGCTACTCAAAACTGTTTTGAAACCATTTCCCTGTTTCGAGGGGGCTCCCCCAGTAAATATCGTATTCCGTGGGGTGTTTTTTAGGGGGGGTTTCCTGGTAAAATTTTCATTTCAGGGGCTAAATATAATTTATTTAGGGTCGCTTCAACCCGAGGACATGAAATACAACTTGCGGCATCAGTATTAAAGTAGCCCAGTTCCACGGGAAAACCGCAGACTTGGCAAAACTGCTTGTAGCGTCACACAGTGTTGCCAAGTCTGCGGTTTTTCCTTGGAATTGGGCTACTTTATCACTGTTGCCGTGGGTTGTTTTTCATGTCCGCGGGTTTAAGCGACCCCAATAACGTGTATTTTAGCCCCCGGAACGCGATTTTTACCAGGGCACCCCTCAAAACGTGGTTAGTTTGGACTAGTTTTGGGTAGCAATTGGAAGGGTTTTGTTGTAAAAAACCTGGCAACCCTTTCCGTCAAACAGGTAACATTTTTATTGCTAACATAGCGACTCATTGAAAAATACATTGGCATCATCTGTATTAAAGAGAAAATCACTTCATCCGATGTTTAAGTGAATAAAATATCCTTGACAGCCTTACTTACTGGAGTTCCACAACGATTGATTTTGTTCTCTCTCACTGGACTTGTGTGTGTGTAGGTGATGTAAAAGAGGAAAGCAGGCATTTGGACCAAATCACTGTGAGGTAAGGGAGGGGGAGACTCAAAATGTTTCTAAACTTAAAATGCATGTTTGCCCCGTTTGTGTTGTTCTACTACTTACACAATTATTTAAAGTATAAAACATTGTTATTTACAATACACAGACTGGTTTTTAATCATATTAAGGGGGGGGGGGGGCAACCCAGATGGGGGGTCCTGTCCCCCCCGACCCCCAGGATTTCCGCCTATGCCAACAAACCAAAAATGATGGCAATGTTTCGCAAAAACATACCGACCCAAAATGTTTGTGCTGCACATGATGGAAGACAATATAAGCTTACAATGTTTTAGAGTTGAATCTTTCAGGATTAAAATCATTGAGTCAAGAATCAAGGATGTGATGTTTTCATGCACTACAGTGAGTGTAATTCAGTGTCTCATAATTATTCATGAGTCTGCACAGTGTTATCCTATGAGCAAGCTCAGTCTCATCCTTATTCATGACACCACGTGACATTTTTCTAAGACAAGCTCTTCAGACGCTCAGCGGGCGAGTGATGTCATGTTGAAAGGTGTGAGTGTTTTTCATTTGCATGGCTTCCCCGCAATGCTGGCAGAGCGACAGGCTTTCAATCAATGATCGACACCGTTGAAACATTTGTGTGCAACAAGCATTTATTATAGAGAGTGTCTAGATTTATGGAGATGTGGACTGGGGCTTGTTTGATCCCAGACATAAACACCATCCATCCTTACTGTGAGTGTGTCAACCCATCAAACAGCTCATGTTTGTGAATCAACAGCACAGAATAGCCTCGAAAGTTATTAAAAATGTAAAAGCACATTCACATATATTTTCGATCCAAAGTACAGATGCTCCTCCATTGATTTATTTGTCCATTGCATTACCAATGCACAATAACCTGTATATTTGTGTTATGTACTGTGAGCTCACAAAACTGCACATTTGTGTGCTTTGTTGTATGGAATTATAAACTGAAGAATAATATGTTAATATTTTTTATAGTGTTAAAGGTAGGGTAGGCGATTTCAGAAAGGCTAGCAATAGCAAGCTAGCTAGTCTCCCTGCATAATCACTCTCCAAAGCTACACCTCCTCCAAAACACCTGAATGCGCACAGGCAGACCAGATCGAGGCAAACCAGTGACACGATGAGAGACGGCGTTGGTGCAAGGTTGAATGCAAAACTGTCAGATTACCTCATGTATCATTCACCGGTGAGAAAATGTTACAGTACAAAGTGCATATAATGTTACAATAATAACACATTCCATTCTCGCTCGGTCTACAATAGCATAATGGAACGCGCTGATGACATTTCAGTGCCAGGGAAAGATTATGATGTAGCGGTGCCCTGGGCACGGACTGATTAAAGGACCCCCTCGGTATGCACTTACTATTTTTGAAGGAGCCTTGTCATGCTTGTCATGTGACACAAAACAGCCCTTTGTCCTTTAATTGTTTTTATAAATTTTCCGAAAAATTCCCAACCTGTTAACCATATCCTAAGGTATCTACATTCTCAAATATGTATAAGTAAATTATCGTGCACATTTATAGATTATATTAATTGTCTATAACAGGCTATGGGCAAGTAGCCATGTTAGTGTAGTCTTAATCCTGCATAAACCTATCTTTTTACTTACCCCAGATAGGTTTCATAGCATAAACGGTTTTTACATAAAACGGACATTGTATTTCCAATGTGAATAAAAAAAGTTCCGATAACACTTTCAGTGTACAAAAAGTTGAGCAAAGACATTTATATAGTGTATTAATTTATAGAATAGTATCATTGCTTCAGTCTAAGCCAGATTTCAAGCACTCTCTAAAACTCCCATTATAATCACTGAAGCGGATTACACGGTGAAATAAATATCTACATCGTATACGCACATATTTGTTGTTCGATGAGCTTAATTTCACCAGAGAGTCAGAAATCTGTCCAGCGGAAGCGTGCGCACTGAACCAAAACAAACCGTGCAATGGGCCATCATATAAACCTGATTCTGTTTCACCTTAATAATGCAATTGGCCACATAGGCCTTCTGATTGTTGCCATTGCATTATAAGTTCAACGAACCATGTTTGTTGGTTAAATGAGGCGAGCTTTCAAAACTTGTCTGCTCTGGCCTAGCGCCAGCCAAGCGCAACGCATATTTGAATTTAGTCCGGCTGGTGATGTTCCTTACTGACATTCTAATCACTCCGGTGTGCATGACCATATTTATATATATATATATATTATATATCAGGTTTGATTTAACGTCTTTCACTCACCAGCAATTTGGAATTGTTACGTAACTGCTCAGAGACTGACTGAGGATCCAAATGCAGTGTTTATTCGGAAAGTCCAGAATCAAAATCAGACATCAGGCAAGGGTCAACACACAGGCAATCAGTCCAACTAAACAAGGCAGAGAGTCCAAAAACCAAGATACTGAAAGGATTGAATTTATTTCCTTATGAAATTAACTCTTCATGAAACCAATACTCAGGAAATCACACAAAATAGACGCCATGCAATAAAACAATAACTTATCTGGAGAAGAAATCTTCAAAGAGAGCAATCAATGCCTCTCTCCTCGCCCATTTACGACCCACATCTCCCCCTGGCATCTCTGCCTCTCCCTCTTTTCCCCCAAAAGGTTTCACCCAAAGTTCATTAAGAATATGCATATCCCACATATCATGTATCTTGTGAACCTGTTGTTTTTTCCCTTCATGTTTAGTGTCATTTTAAAGGTCTTTGTGCGATTGGTAAATTGGTTTCAATTTCAAAGTAGTCATTTATATTGTGAGAAAGACTTAACACTTTTGTAGAATTGTGTTGTGTTGAGGAGGGGGGTGTGTCTCCCTTTAGGGGTCTGTGAGAATGTTTCCAGCTGGGTGTGACCCTGGATAACAGAAACTAACAAACAAAAGGTCTTTTATGTTTTTACAACTGATTTAAAGATTTCTCTGTCTTTGTTCTGGTAGTATTTAAGGGAAAGTTGCAAATCAGTCAGGGCGATTCTGTAGCCAGAAAGCCCGTAGTGTGAAGGTGTCCACACAATTCACACTATGTATTTTTCACACGAAGTCAGGTATGCATCTTACTCTTAGATTCGTCTTTGAGAATTTGATGTCTTGTATTGATTTGATATCGTTGAATTGTCTATGTAATTGGCATAATACATATTTACCTAACTGATAATAAATTGTTATATTTGATTTATTCTGAACTCTCCTGAAATAATTATGACTAGTAGACTGTGAGGAGGCTTTTGTTACCGCAAATCTATGACCAGGATAGATCAAACTGAATGCTTGTGAATGATAGGAGCAGTAGGCACATCATCTGATTTCTGTCTATCGCCGATGTTAGCAAGTTGTACGGGAAAGGACTAAGTGAATTACACTTTTTGTAATAAGCAAGCAGTAGGCGGCAGGCAAAATAGGTATTAGTCTACCTACACCCTCTGACTAGCATCAGACTGGCGAGTTTGTGATCGTAAGATCCACGTAAGGCCAGCGTGAGACTTGAAAGAGACATTAGGTCCACAGTGAACGGATAATTGCACTATTGAGTCGGAATAATCGAAGAATCTAAAGTTAATATTTTGTGATCATTAAGTTGGCAATATTTCAAAGCCATAATTTCTAAGTTTAATGATCATGTGAAATTGGAGTCAGATTGAAAACGGAGCTAGACAAAATTTAAACTAAGTCCTGATAAATTCAGAAGCGCAAGTAAAAGACCGGATATGCATTAAACCTTCGACCAGGCCGCTGGATTCCGCTTTTTGGGCTGGCGGGTGGATCCTTACAGTTGGTGACCATCCCTCCGTGATCTCCCATCTCCTGTTGGCGAGGGTCTTTTCAGCGCAACATTCAAATGCGCTCCGGAAAGAGGTTTGAGCTTCTCCTTCCTTTTTCTCCAGCTGCTGCGGTAAGTCAATTCTTATTTGCCTTTTTAGAAGTGTTGAGGGAAAGCTTAGACGTACCCCATATAGACAAACTTTTGTAGAATGAGTTGGAATACTCATCATTAGACCGGAGACTGCAGAAATCCGGTGGGGCTTATAAGAATTAGACGAAACCACATGAATTGACAGGGACAAGACAGCGGCAGAGTAGATGAGGAATGAAGTCTCTTGAACCAAAATTAAAATTTGAATAACATCATCCAAAATTGTATTCTGGTACTCAACAGAGGGCTGTAAATTGCAACCTAAATTCAGATATTAATAATTTAATGTCAATATTGTTTATTGGCTTTACAACGATAACTTTGCAACATTTGAAAAGCAAACATTTATGTGCAAAGAAGTTAAGAGAAATTATGATTGGATAAACTAAAAAGATTATTCAATTCTCACTAGAATATTTTGTATGTGAAAGTGAAGTTGGGCAAGAGAGTACAATGAAATTAAAAATTAGAGAATCTCAAAAGAAACTCTAATCTGGCAAAATTATGTCTCAATCCCAGAGAACCACTGCTGCCATGCAGAAGTCTCAGTAATTGTGAATAAAAGATGAGACATTATAAATTTGAAAACTAAAACTGTAATGCACATAATGATAATTTTGATGCTACTGAGAGGCTTGTAGCCAGGCCTGAGGGTTAAACCCATTCAGAGGACATCCACAACTTCTCCTGAGGGAGAATTAGTAAAACAGTCAAATTAATCAAATTAAATCTATTGAAAATCACTCAATAGTAGTAAAATCTCTAATGTCATAATATTTGGCTCAACAGCACTGTCCAAAGTTCAGCCTTAACAAATACAGCGTATAGTTTGGTTTTATTTTAGGCTTTGCAAAACTTATTACACAGTCGTATGATTTTCAGTCTTTGTCTTTAAGCAGACAAACAAACATGAAGAGACCATAAATCTAAAACAACATGTGTACTTTGCATTTGCATTTGCTCTGGGTTTGCCCAACCCCCAAACTTTCTCACACTCAAATAGATTCTCAGAAGAATGCACTTAGTGACATCTCAGCTCATAAACAAAAGAAAATTGTGTCCAATTCCACATTGCTGTTTCACTCTCTCCGACACTACGTATATATCTTCCTCTCTCGCCTACGTTCGACTGCTTCATTGGCTGCTTCATTATGTGCGTTGTGTGCTAGTCACTGAATGTGCTCCAGCAATCAATGCTCTTGGTAACTGGTTTCCCAGTTTGTGCGTCGTTGGCTGGTTGTGCAATTATCTATCCATTCATCGTTTTCGCGGACTGCTGTAGCCACAGGGCCAAATCAAAAGTGTATCTTCAAAAAGATCAGTGAGATGATAACCAGTCATTCTGAACAAGTTGCTCAGGAGGCCCTCCAGAAACCAGTAATACAAGTATTTTAACTTATACTATTTTTAATGTAATATAATTTATATTATAACAACCTTATAATATATTATATTTTGGCTTTACAATGGACTCCCAGAAAGGTCCTTTATCTGCCACGCATATGTTCTCAGCATCAGTTTAGATAGAAGACACGAAATTGTAGAAGAATATCAAAGTTAAGGAGTCAGAAGTATGGAATAGAGTATGCTCATGTTCTGGTACATTGAAAGAAGTTGGAAGCACTAGTAGTGTTGGAAGATTGGAAAGAGAAAAACAGAAGGTGGTGAGAAGCAAGAATTGTTAAGAAAGGAAAATGAAAGGTAGAATGATCAAACTAATGAGAAAGAATTTATTTTTCTTCTATTTGTGCAAAAATCTTCAATGAGAAAAGTTAACATGTCCAGGATTTACCAACTAAAATGATTAGTCTTATTGCAATATCTTGAATAGGCCAAATCCATCCAAGGCTATAAGATTAGTTAAATTTGATTTCATTGATCTGCAACCAGTAACAAGGGAAGGAATACGTTTTGTCTTTTCCATTGCAACAAAACCACAAACACAGTGGCGCAAGTGTTAGCAAACAAAACCATCCTTCTCTGGGAGTGCCAGCTCACATGGAATCTAATCAGAGAACTAATTTTTACTGGACATGTGATTAAAGTTGTGTGTAATGTTAAAATCAGGCAGAGATTCACGAATCTTTACAGACTGTAGAGATAAAAATGGTCACATTTATGAATATAATGCCAATTGCTAAGCTAACAGTACAGCACCAAAACTGGCAAACTAATGCCCTGAACACAGATCTGACTAGTGTAAACAGTATCATTTAAAAGTTAATTTCCCAGCAGATCTGGGTGTCATAATATCTGCAACACAGCAGACTGTGTAAATTCAGCTGTACCAGCAGCTTAAAGTGCAACATGCTTAGACTGTGCTGAAACACAAGCTTTTGGATCTGACCATTTACATTCAGTTTATTTTGGCCTTTTGTTTACAAAACATGATCATGACAATGATATATGTCTTGATAAACTAAAACAAATTTGCTCCTGATGGTATGCAATCTTGGATTACAACCATCTGAAACAACTGTTTGGCTGTGGACATTACAGGAAAATTAATATCCACCAGTCTTCAAGCAATTTGTGAAAAGGCTCAAGATTAAGCTGTTGTCTCTCTGTCTGTTTCCCTTTCAGGTTGACTGCTGCCATCTTTGAGGGACAAATCCCACAAGGACATCTGGTCCCATACACCAACTTGCACACACAACAAGGAGATGGGTGTGAAGATTCTACAAAGGGTCATTCACACAGCACTACACAAGTAATTCCATGACCTCCCAGTGTAGCACTGGAACTAAATTATACAACACTGATTATGGTAGACTAAACATCACCCATCTCCTATACACAAACATACACACAAACATACAGAACACACATTCATTATTGCAACTGCACAATATTACCTGGTATTGAACATAAGAACATCCAGGTCTAAATTACTCACATCATTCAAATCTATAACACACTATTGACTTCATACATATAGGTCAAAGGAAATTATTTTTTATAATTTCATTTTAATTATGGCAAACATTTTTGCAATTTTAAAATCTTGTGCAAATGTTATGGTCTTATGAACTTACTGTATGTAAACACTACAATGTGCATGGGACTTGCATGGCTACAGTCACACATTAATTAATTCAAATTCTATTTAAAAATTCTAAAATGAGACCTATTCAACAACGCAACTGGTCTCTTAGGACAGAATATTTATCATGTCCAATCATTAGCATTGTTGCGAACTAGGGGGCCCACTAGTTTACAACATATGTCTAATGGCAATACAAATTTACCTAAATAAATAAGATCTGATAATTTCCAATCAAACCTACATTATCAAGTGTGACTGGCCTGCACATCAAATGCACAGAGGATGATCGGAAAAAGCTGAACTACAGATTTTAAATCTCTCTTTCTGTTAATCTCATTCTCTGTTTGACCTAGTCGAAACCTTAGGTCTGCATTCATGCTTTGCAATTAAAACAATTAATATAGGCAATTTTATGATGGTAATTATGAAATTGTGTATTTCTATGTTTAATTATGTGACATATTTAAATAATGCATACCACTGGTAAATATACCGGTTATATTGATTTTGCTACTTCCCTTTTATTCATCCAGACCAAATACCTAGTGGTAGTAAACAATTTGGCTATCAAATAAGACCTGTTTACTGAATATTTGACTCTGAAAAATGGAGACCTTATTTACCATTCGCACTTTTGACATGATTGGTATTTTGTGTATTTTTATTTATCTTATAACCCTCCTCTCATCCCACAACATCACCAAAGTCATCAGTGTACAGTTATTGCATGGTCATTCAGAAGTTGTTTAAGATGTCTTGCACACATTGGAGCATCGGCAGTGAAATGATTTCTTCACCTATGGAGATCTGAAAAACCCTGCAAATCACACCTTCTGCCTGAAGGTGACAGAAGGCTTCTCAGTGGGTCAGATAAACATCCTGGGGAGGACAACACTGGACACAGATGTTTCCCCAGAATAGAAGGACACTTTCAACTCATGCTTGATCAACTCAATGGACCTGATACATCAAATAATCCTACAGACTGAGTATCACCACAGCCAGTAGAGGTGGAAACACACCTGACCAAAAAGACTGCAACGACACAGGGCGCCTATGCTTAAAGAGACTTGGCGTGTCACTGATGTGCATTCTGCAGTGCTTTCCTCAACCTGTCTTAATGTTGTTCTTTCAGGTGACCACTCTGCTCCTGCATGCATCAGTGATGCCCATTCTGCAAAGACTTTGGCAGGAATGAACATCATAAGGAAATCATTTAATTATGGTCCCTTAGTAGACCGCTCAGAGTTTGCTCCAAGGGACCAGGGAAGGATCTGCATAGGATTGTACGTTCTTTATTTCCTTATGAAATTAACTCTTCATGAAACCAATACTCAGGAACTCACACAAAACAGACACCATGCAATAAAACAATAAAACTTATCTGGAGAAGAAATCTTCAAAGAGAGCAAACAACGCCTCTCTCCTCGCCCATTTACGACCCCCTTCTCCCCCTGGCCTCTCTGCCTCTCCCTCTTTTCCCCCAAAAGGTTTCACCCAAAGTTCATTAAGAATATGCATATCCCACATATCATGTATCTTGTGAACCTGTTGTTTTTTCCCTTCATCTTTAGTGTCATTTTAAAGGTCTTTGTTCGATTGGTAAATTGGTTTTAATTTCAAGTAGTCCATTTATATTGTTGAAGAAGTCTTAACACTTTTGTCGTTAGAATTGTGTTGTGTGAGGAGGGGTGTGGTCCCGTCCTCCTTTAGGCGTCTGTGAGAATGTTTTTCCACCCGGGTTGTGGACCCTGGAATGCCAGAAACAACAAACACAAGTGCTTTATGTTTTTTAACAACTGGATTTAAAATTTTCTTGTCTTTGTTCTGGTATATTTAAGGAAAGGTTGCAAATCAGTCAGGGCGTTCTGTCTCAGCCCAACCCTAGTTTGAAGGGTGTCCACCAATTCCACTATTTATTTTCACACGAAGTCAGGTATGTGGCATCTTACTCTTAGATTCCGTCTTTGGAATTTGATTGTCTTGTATTGATTTTGATATCGTTGAATTGCTAGGTAAATTTTGGCATAAGACATATTTCCCTTACTGATAAGAATATAGCATTGTGTTAGTATTTGATTTAATTCGGAACTCTCTCCTAACATCATTACATGGACCTATTAAACTTGAGGTCGGGCTTTGTACCTCACATGTCGCATCTTATGGCGCAATCCTATGACCAAGGCATAATTCCATCAAACTCCGAGGCTTTTGAACTGAGAGGACACGGAGGGCACGTCATCTGAGACCTTCTGATTTCTGTCTATCGCCGATGTTAGCTAGTTGTACGGGAAAGGACTAAGTGAATTACACTTTTTGTCATAAGCAAGCAGTAGGCGGCAGGCAAAATAGGTATTAGTCTACCTACACCCTCTGACTAGCATCAGACTGGCGAGTTTGTGACCGTAAGATCCACGTAAGGCCAGCGTGAGACTTGAAAGAGACATTAGGTCCCCAGTGAACGGATAATTGAAAGTATAGTGAGTCAGGAATAATCGAATATCTAAATTAACATTTGTGATCATTAAAGTTAGGCAATATTTCAAAGCAATATTTCTAGTTAAAAACGGATAACGTGAAATTGCAGTCAGATTGAACACGGAGCTAGACAAAATTGAAACTAAGTCCTGATAAATTCAGAAGCGCAAGTAAAAGACCGGATATGCATTAAACCTTCGACCAGGCCGCTGGATTCCGCTTTTTGGGCTGGCGGGTGGATCCTTACATACATAGAAATAGGAGAAACGCTCAGAGATGCAGTGTAACACTTACAAGACTTCGCAAAGAATGACAAACTAAACCAGATTTATATAGGGTGAGCAGACAGGGTAAACGAGACACAGGTGCAAAGAGTGAGTGTTGATGAGTCCGGGGCAAAGGATTATGGGAAATTAAGTTTTTGATGGAGTGGTAAAGTCCGGGATGGGGTGCCCTCTAGCGAAGCTCACGGGCACTCCAGCTAGAGATCATGACAGAGCCCCGCCCTTAAGGAGCGAATTCCAGATGCTCCACGGTGGAGTTGACGGAGGAACCATGAAGGTGACACTGGAGGTATACACAGGAAAGGCCTTAGGAGCAGACTCATGGATAGGAGAGGCCTCAGGAGCGCAGTGTGCAGCCCACACGCTCAAAATGGCGACTGCCATTACAGGAATGGCAGCAGAGTGTGGCATGACCTCCAAGATGGCGGGCTTGAGAGCGCTCGGACGTCACTGGGATGCCTGCAGCTCGCACCGACATCAGAGGTGGGTCCATCACACTAGCAATCAGTCTTGGCCCAAGCTCCGCATCCGACTCAGGCGTGGCGGCCATCTTGGCCGGGGACTCAGGCGTGGCGGCCATCTTGTGACAAGGCTCAGGAGTGGAGATTACTATGGGAGAATCGTTCTCCACCTCTGCAATTCCCACGGTAAAAGGAGAGCCACTCAGCTGTAATGCAACGTCAATATAATATTCCAGTGTCCAGTTAGGGTCATGCAGTGGCATGATTGAACTGAGAGGTTCAGATAGGCCCCCTCGAAAAAATATAATTAAGCATATTTCATCTAACTGAGTCACGTGTGCCAGTTCAAGGAAATCCACAACATAATCCTCAATGGAACGTGTACCTTGGCGGAGAAACATCATCTGTACTGCTGGATCCTTTATTGGCGAGTGAGGATCCAAATGCAGTGTTTATTAGGAAAGTCCAGTATCAAAATCAGACAGCAGGCTAGGGTCAACACACAGGCAATCAGTCCAACTAAACAAGGCAGAGAACACAGGTAAAGAGTCCAAAAACCAAGATACATAGAATCAGGAGAAACGCTCAGAGATGCAGTGTAACACTTACAAGACTTCGCAAGGAATGACAAACTAAACCAGACTTATATAGGGTGAGCAGACAGGGTAAATGAGACACAGATGCAAAGAGTGAGTGTTGATGAGTCCGGGCAAAGGATTATATAATTTAATATAAATAGATTTATAATAACATCTGAATTTCATATTATTCCAGGGTATCTGCAGGATTTTCTCAGCAATCCCTCCTTTCCATGCCTATTTTTAAAATTTAAAACAAATGTAAGACCTTTTTTTAAGAACTGCACAAATAAAATTTATATTATATATATAGTTAATTTACAGGTTTTCACACAAGCAAAAAGTTTTCAGCACACATTATAGCCTTTAAACTATTTCTAAGAGTCAGAAATCAATTATTACTTTCATTTTGTTGTTTTAACTGTTGTGGTGGTTGCTACCTACTGTAGACCATGTGAGCTGTGATTATTGTAATTGTTTCATCATCAGTCCTCCTCTGCTGTCACCCTGAGTTGTAAATTAATAACCAGCTCTGCAGGCTCAAAAGTTCTGTGTGTTCCAGTCTTGCCTTCATGCTGTTCGTTGCTCAGCGCCCACCATTGCCCGGTTTTCTTATGCTGCCTTGGGTTTACGTGAACTAGCAGCTACAGAGCAAGAGTCGTCTAGATCATGTACAAGAAGTTGCACAACTAGATTGATAAAACAGAGACAACTCCCAGAGCATGTTCAAATCAAGAACGTTTGACATACTTTTTATTTTAAGACAAGCAAATCTCAGATGTGTTTTCATGGTGGTCATGATTCTGTAACGTTACTATATGCAACATGGCTCTGATATTCAACAACACATCTAAATTACAGCATTGTATACATTATGCTAAACATTGATTTGTACAAAATCAATGTATATATTATATAGTATATACATATCTATAATGTATCTGTATAATGTATATATATATATATTATACATATATATGTCTATGTATATATATATATAGATTATATATATAGTGTATACTGTATATAGAATATATATATATATATATATTATATATATATATATATTAAGGGCTGGGCGACAATAAATTTTTTAATCGGTTTAATCGCATATGTTGTGTGTGAACTGTTTCCACCACAACAGTTGATTAATCGCATTATGCACACAATTCGATAATGCATTCAAAAGTTGTGTATTGTGCACTTTTTCATTAAAAAGGTACTGCTATATGAACAAAAGTGCAATAACATTTTTTGTTTGCAAACACTTTAAACAAATAAGTTGCTTTTTTACAACAGTTTTCCTTTTACATAGTAGCAGTTAAAACATTTCTTGTAAATCTCAACTTTTAACATTAATGTAATCAAATTAAATAAAACACTCTATTCACCCTGTCCTAGGCATTCTGATCTGTTGTCTATAGAAAATATTTATAGTTTGCTATCGATAAAAAAAAAAAAATAGAAACAATATACCACTAAGTATTTCCATAGCCTCGGATCATAACTTATACCGGCACCTTCAGATCCTGTCACTAGCATGGCTAATCGGTGACCTCCACGGGCGCAGTAGTAGTGGTCTCCTTCTTGTGAACAACACTTGATGGGTCGAGTGCAGTTGGGGGTGCGGGAGGGTAGAGATTCGTGTGTGCGGCATGCGGGAGAATAAGGGTGTAGGAGGATGCGGGAGCATAAGGGTGCAACCCCCCACAGCCCGGTTCGTTTGACTAGTGGATCGCTCTGTGCCGCGCTCGGGCGCGGTTCGTTTAGCCGGCCCTGGCTCGTTTGGAAGAGGTGGGCCAGAGCGTGGTTCAGTTATATATAGATCAGTGAGTGTGAGCGCTAACCGCGCCGGATTGCGGAACTTATGATACGTGTATCATGATTGCGTGAACATTTCTGAGCGGCAAGAGTGATATATCTGTAAAGCAATATATTGTGAGAGAGCCGTTTGCTACCGCATCCCAAACAACTCAAAATAATAAAACACAAAGTTAACAAAACGATGCACTCCAATGTGGAAGCACTTCTCCGCTGTCTCAACTCTCCACGTGCTATCGGAAACTTCTCTATTTCCCTCTGAAGTTGTTATTACTAGCACGTTTGCATTCTTTTTCTGGTAAAAATAACAGTGGACATTGGTTTTCGTGAATGTTGATGACATGCTGCCTTTCTACGGCCATCCCTCTAATAATTTTGATTGGGCGCCATCTTACATGTGAGTGCTTGTGCTGCTAGTCTTAGCTCACCCCACAATGCTCATCATTGGTTGTGTGAACGCGTGATTACACCCAAGCTTACTGATCAACATACCACCCTCCTGTGACCCATTGTTTGTTCTGGTTCGTGTGGCTGTTTCTTCCAGAGCCAGTGAGAAGCGATAACAAATAAAATAGAAAACTGCGTTAATGCGCAATAAAAATAATTTCGTCGGTGTTATCAATTCAGGCATTAACGCATAAATACCTCGTTAACTTTGCTCCCAATGCGCTGGGGGTACTCTAATATATATATATATTATATCTAATATATGAGCCATACTTCATGCCTATATAGGTATATATATATATATAATATACACAACAGTTTGTTCTGGTTCTCAAATCTTATTGAGAACCGTGAGATTTTGTTCTGGTATCGCCACAGGAACTCCCTTTCACCATTTGTATCACTCCACTTCCAGTATTTCTCACACATCGAGTTGGGTCCCCCCCCCCCCCCCCCCCAAATGGGGCCCCCCCCCGAACACCCAGTATCCTTTAAAAAAACTTTATAAATAATACTGTTTTGTGTCACGGAATGTAGTTTTAAGAGTTTTTTTAGGCGATAATGTACTTTTTTAGACTTCAAATATACGGTTTGTTAATAAAGATAACGTCTATTTTAAAATTTCCTTCAACGTTTTCAGAGATGTGAGCTCCAGGGTGTCAGCGGCCATTCAGCGCTCATGAACCCACAGAGAGCAGCCTCACCTCGGCCAGATCTTCTATAATTTGCCGCTGGCTCTGATGTCTCTATAGTGGTTAAACGTGAGATATAATTTGTTTTGGGTAAATCTGACAGAACTGAGCAATATCACTCTCGTACTCGAGCGATACCGGCTCTATATCAATGGCTGTGATTGCCTCTGGCCTAATCACAGCCATGCTGATATATAGCCGGTATCGCTCTCGTACTCGAGTGATATTGCTCATATAGAACACACATAATTTTACATATACTTAAAAAGCTCAAGTATGAAATATAAGCAAAACGTTGTGACCATTACGGTGTAATAGCAAAGACCACATGAAATCAAAATTGGCCCATGTCTGTTAGCTTTAAAGCCATCTATATGCTATTGTAGCAGTGTTATTTATTTATTAAATACAATTACAAATTTTTTAAAAATTCAGTAATTGAAATGTATCTACAATAAAATAAAATAAAATATTAAATTAAAACTTAATAAAATACAATAAAGGCTGTTTATTATAAATACAATAAAATCAACTAATATATTACATGTAAAAACTGTCCATGCCGTATTGTAATATCAGTTATCCATTGATATCATACTTACCTGGAGAATGCTACAACCACACTTTACATGTGAATAGCTCTGAATACTTGTGAACACAGAAAATGTCCATTCTCAAAGCAAGCATACAATCAGGGCCGGATTAACAACAGGGCTAGGTGGGGCTGAAGCCCCAGGGCACGAGCAACGAGGGGGCCCGTGATTGGCTGTGGAGTAGATTGACTGAAGCGCTAATGGCCAAAGCCCCACCACGCCCCCACTTATTAGTGCTATTATTTAGTGGAGCTTTGCCGTAAATTCCATGTATTACCATCAGACATTGAAACGTCATGTTTGAATTTGGTTTACCAATCAAATGCATTTATTCTGTATTTGACTTTTGAACGAACTGTACGCGTATCTATCAGGTGATCGCTGCGCCTGATGTCCGCATTCACCTCCACTCTTCACTTCATTCTGGCATAATCTGGAAATGGTCACGCAAAGAACAATCTTTGATAAGTAAAAATATCAGCTATTCTAAAACAAATGTGAGAGAGAGGCTCAAAAAAAAGAAAAACGTAAAAGACAAATAGCATATAAAACGTTTACCAGGTTATTTTACTAAAGATGATGATGGAGTAGAAGTTGTGAAACAGCAAGTGGACTGGGCACATGGAGCAGATAAAAACAGTGCCATCGTCCACACAGATTTTAGGTTAGTTTGATTATTAACTTGATGGATGTATTTGGCTTTTTGTGTTTGAACAAACTCTATATCGCTTAAAGGTTGGGAGATAACCCGGTAGAAAAATGTCAATCGTTTTGCGCCTCATGATGTAAGCTTAAACGCATTTTAAGCATTGTGGTTTAAAAACAAATGGTTTTAAACTATTCAAAGGCATTATGCAGCGGGGCAGAATTCTTGTTGGGTAAATGCTCACGTTAAGACGGTTTCAGCCTGATACGCGCGGCGCGCACCTTCTCGTACAGCGCCTGACTAAACTTGAGGGTTTTTTTCGCGCCTTGTGCTTAAACGTTCAAATACACATAGTTATGTGTCAAAATGCCAGTCTTTGCGAGTATCCTCGTCAACACAGTCAGTTGTGTCGGGTATGCAGTGACGTTTCTAGTCATGTGTATGTGTAGTAAGGCATATGAGAATCCGTGTCATTACATTGGAGTGGCGGTGGGTCGGTACCGGTCCAAAAATTAAAATACGTACCTCATTTACTCACCCTCAAGTTGTTCTTAAACCTGTAGTATTTCTTTGTGTTCTCCCTCAACAAAACAGAAGATATTTGAATGTTCATAACCAGAAAGTTGCTAGTCCCCATTGACTCCAAAAGTGTTTTTTTTTTTTGGTTACCAGTATTGTTCCAAATATATTATGTTGCGTTCAACAGGGAAACTCATACAGGTTTCGAACCACAACAGAATTTTCATTTTTGGGTGAACTATTCCTCTAAAGTAGCCTAATATCTGCTGTTGCCATTTGTGTCAATAATGTAAATCAAACATCAGAAAGAAAATCACTCACTATCCTCGATTGAATCACTTTTGTAAAATAAGAATTAATGTATATTGAATTTATACAGTGAATACTATTCAGTCTATTTGTACATTTACTTTATACAATAATATTTCTTATTCATTTTTTTAAGTTCTTCAAGTAGTTGATTTCTTATTTTTGGGTTGGGGGTCTTTGTTCTATTGTAATTCATGACTGTGTATTTGTCTTCAGTAAGTTTGTTTTTACTTGGGCTAGTATTTTTTTTTTTGTGATATTAAAATTGGTAACAAGAATTATGAAATTTCAGTGCATCAAAACATTTTGATATCTTAAAAATGCTATTTATCATATATATCTATAATTATAAATATATATATTATATATATTATATATCATTATTGTGATGGGGGGCCCTGCAGTAAGTCATAGCCCCAGGGCCGCTTTCTGCCTGCGTCCTTCGATTGCTTCCGTGTCCCTTGCATACAATATCATCCTGTGGCCTTTTCCTCATTGATGTTTCAGAGATCTTGCTTCAACCAAAAACTGTGCTGATTGAAAATGTCAGTTTGTCTGACTAGAAAAGTACGGGTCGTACCGAGTGCTGCTAATTACATGATAGCATGAGATGATAGATCTGACACTTAAAGGGCATAATTCACTAGTCTGTACCATCATTCAGAGCAACTATCATTTTGGGTTATGCCTGGAAAGTCATTAATTGGCATTTAAACTCGAGTCTCTGTGATTTAAAATCAAATTTAATCCTAATTTAACCTGTTTTTGTCCTTGCAAAAGAAGTACATTGGTTTCTAAAACAATATTGCACCCCATTGACTTTGATTGTATATATGATTTGTATACGAAATGTTGAACGTGGCAATGAACAACGTGGCATTGCTTCAATTAAAGAAGAAGATGCTCTTTTGTGAGTTTTCAAATCATGCTTGTCAATTGTCAGTTTTTTTGTTTTGTTTTTTTCATGTCATCTCCAGTGCTGCGGGTCAAATGAGATTTTATTATGAAATGCAATGTCAATTATTCAATGTTTTCTCAAATTGTTATGCTAATCATTACAAAAATGTGAAACTATTAGTTTCAGACTTTTGGACTGCATTAGGTTAGATGTCAATCATGCCAAATGGCATCTTGATTGCATATGCAGATGTGAAAATTGAGACATGTGGCGAAGTTACAAGTTCAGTTCTAAACTAATATGTCAGTTGATTTTGACATGACAAGACAATAGGTGATGGGCTTTTTCACTTCAAGAAGCATTATTATGGACTCATATTTTGACCAGAGGTGACGGTTTGAAGATAAAATGGCTTGAAGGTTTGTTTATTACAAAAACACAGCTGTTCATTTCACAAGACATTAATTGATGGACTGGAGTCACGTGGATTACTTATGGATTATTGTAATGTTTTTATCAGCTGTTTGGACTCTCATTCTGATGGCACCCATTCACTACAGAGGATCCATTGGTGGTGAAGCAAGTGATGTAATGCAAAAATTATCCAAATCTATTCTGATGAAGAAACAAACTCATGTACAACTTGAAAGGTCTGAGGGGGGAGTACATTTTAAGTACATTTTTTTTATTTTGGGGCGAACTATTCTTTTAATATTTGCTTTTAATGTACTTTAATATGTGCTAATTCTGGTGCTTTTATCATTATTTTGCCAGTTGTAAACCCATTCGCATTCTTTGTCTGGAAAATTTTACAGGTTTGGAATTTCCCAAGCCATGTCCCACTGTTATTTTTCTTGGGCCTTTAATTTTGTGTGTGAAAAACTCAAATAGTTGAACATGTGATCACTGCTAACAATGGATTCTAATTATCTCATACAAGAAAAAAAAAACTGAATAGCCTTGCCGTACAAGCAAATTAAGCACCAACATTAAAATCTGAAAGTTGTCCAGCATTATTAAATGCTGTACTTAAATTCCGCTCTGCATGCAGCCTTCACTAAGGATATTATGCTGCATCATTTTCCTCCCTCTTTTGCTTCTCATTATGAGGTTTTATTTAGTCCAGAGCAAGAAAAGTCTGTTGAACATTTTGTTTAATGGTGGTGGTGCTGAGGGAAACCGTGCGCCAAAGCAAAGCAATTAGTTTCTCTTCTGCTGCCAATCAACATCCACCCAAGAGAGAATGAGTGTCTAATGTGCCTCTTGTATTCACTCCTGCAAGTTGCATTGAAGAACTTTCCCCTAATTAAAAACCTGATGACTGATTTTGATATGGCAGTTTACAGGAGAGTAAGAACACAGCAAGTAGTGAGATTAAAAATGCATAAGTAATTGGGACATACTGTATGCTTATGAACAGCACAAGCATGTATTGATCCGCCACTGGAACAAGCATTTGAAGCATGACTCTCTTCCAGCAGACGATCGATACAGTGAATATTGACAATATAAAATGATGGACAACTTTTGCACCCAAAAATTAGATTTTCGTTGGAGCTTAAGTTTGAGTTATGCCATTGTGAGTGTTATTTGTATTAAATAACGATTGATTTGTTGACGTTTCAAGGCAAAAAGGTTTTTTAATACACATTGAATTCACAATGGTAATTAAAAGTGCTTTAAATACAAATAAACTATATGTGCAATTCCTGAAAAAAATTGCAGTACTTGCAAAGCAGCAAAAAAACAGGCTTTGTGTGAAATGGTGCATCAGAGCCGCCGTTGTCATGACAGTGTTTGCCTGACGTCTTATTTTTTGATGTGTGTGTACATGAAACAGCACAACAGCATCTTTATAGATGAAATGACCAATGGTTATTTTGATTCAGAGACTACAGAATTTAAGATATCCTGCAGTGATGATCATCGTGATGAATTTTAACAAATAATATTGAAAACTTCTTATATATCGTATATATATATAATGGCTCTTATTAGGTCCTATATTATTATATATATAGAGAGAGACGTCAAGGAGGACCACGATAGGAGAAAATAGATCAGATGAGATAGATCGATCCCGATAGATTAGTAGTAATAGGAATAGGTAGAGAGGAGTTGGCTTATGCAATGGATCTGATTCCGAAAGCCTCTAATACATGCAGATGATTTGCTGATCAAGCCCCGATACATTTACTGCCTTATTATATTAGTTATTTATTTTTTTATTTTTATTCATATCAATTGGTTTACTGTCTTTAATAACTTTTATACTTCTTCATCGTTTAATGAAAAAGGTTTACTAACTATAGCACAATCGACTCAACTTTAACACACACACACCACAGCCACCAGCCCCACACACACACCACCGGGGTTTTTGTTTTTGTGTGAATTGTGGGGGATCATTCCATAAGTGTCTATTTTTATCCTGTACAGATCTTCGCGTAGTTTCTATCGCCCTACACCAACTCTCCACCTAAACCTACCCCTCACAGGAAACTTTCTGCATTTTTAGATTTTCAAAAAAACTAATTCTGAATGATTTATAAGGCTTTCGAAATATGGGACACTCAAAATGTCCTCATAAATCACCTTCTCGTTGTAATACCTATGTCATACCCATGTCATTATACAAATTTGTGTCCTCATTTGTCACAAAAACGCGCGTGCGCACACACACACACACACACATGCACACTCCCCATACGATCGTTTGCCAAGAGGTGTATGATGTGTAGTGGTGGTGTTGTAGAGGTATCAGTGAAGAAGACCTCATGGAAGACAAGCAGAGAGGTCATGGTCATCCCAACCTAATCTTATTCGCTGTCAAAATATGTTGTCGTAAACCCAAAGGATCACAACACATTGCAGGTGGCATTGAAAACAAGCGGCCCTCTATAGTACTTCAAGTTACATGGCCTATCAAATGGAACACTACGGGCTTTGTCCATCTTCTTCAGTCCACTTTAACCAAATGCAAGTTTTAACATAATGATATGAGCATTTGCAATGAATCCTAATCACATCAAAACAGGATGAGCTAACGTTATGTTTCATGACCATTATCATGCACAACAGGCAGGCAATCTTTTCCTCAAAGACCTTGATTCACTGAAACTGCATTGCTGGTTTGACTCAGTTTTGCATCCTAATTTCAACCTGTTAGACTTTACTTGCTAGAAACAATGGAGATCTATCTGACCATGAAATTAAATAACACACTTTCTAATATGAAGTATGTTTGCTTCCATTGCTTCGGTATATGATGGAAGATAGGCTGAAAGATGAAATTAAGTTATATATTGGGGAACCGAAATGAGTACATTAGGACATATAATTAGGCTTTTTGTATGACTGAGGAGGGAAAAAAACTACAACATAATAAGCATAAAAATATGGCAGACTTGTATTTCTGAAAGAATACAAGCTCAGATATGCGAGAGAACTTGAGTAAAAGACAAACAAGTAATTAACTTGTGTTGCTGCCGGCTGTTAACTTTGGAGAGCACAGCTAATGTTGTCATTATATTTTTGGTGATAATGTTATTAAGACAGAAATGAGATGTGCAACAAATGCTTACCAGCCGGGCACTCGAGAGGTGAACAGTGTTCACCCGCAGGGGGTTTATCGATTGCACAGCGAATTGTATCATAATTAAATTTCCAACCAAGATGAAAACATTGTGATGTACAGTAATATGCTATAGATTATTCAAACAGCAAAAATATGCTAACAAGTGCAAAGGTGTGTTCAAAAGACTAAGAGCAACTCAGCATGATGTCCCGTGCTGAATCTGTTCTGAGGAAACGACTGCTGATAGTTTTTAGTTGGCAGGAAATAAATGTTTAAACAGTTTAAATGACTTATGTCATTGTAAGCACCAGACTTCCCTTAGGGAAAATTCACACAGAATGGGTTTTTACATGAAAAAAAACATGAGATACAGGGCAGTGGGATTTTAAAAAAAGACATGGAAAAAAGCAAAATGTCTTGAGGCGTTTTTTTTTTCCCCCTCAAAGTTCTTTTAACACACATTGTTCTAAAAATGTAGTGCTCATGCACAAGAATCAAGCACAATGGACAAAGGTGAATGTTTAGTGCATGTTTACGTAGAAAACAATGGAAAAGCAGCGATAGAACCAGCAACGGGAGCTTGTAAGCAAGCTCTAGACTATGGAAGCCGGTTTGCAATTTTTGAGTTTACATCTCATCTCTCAATTTTTGAGTTTACGTCTCATAATTAGAATAGTTTTTTCCTTAGAATTGCAAGTTTATTTTTTATTTTTTGCTATTGCGAGTTTTATACACACACACACACACAAATTAGTTCTTCAGCGCAGGGCCGTGCACAGGGGGGTTTGTCTGGAATATGGATCTGTTTTGTGTTTGTTTCTTCTCCCATGTGCTCCCTGTGACCTGATTCAGTGAGTATGTTTACATGGACAACAATAATCTGATTTTAACACGATTAAGACAATACTCTGATTAAGAATCTACCTTGTAAACAGAGATTTTTCATTACCTTAATCCAGCTAAAGTCATATTCGAAGTAATCAGAAATCGAATTAAGACATGTGCAGTATAGATGTAAACACCTTAATCAAATTATTACCATCTTGTAGGACTTTTCGCCGCATTTTGAGACAGGATACACACACGGCAATGTTCAACCGTTTGAACAGTGGCGTTCCGCCCATATAAGATGTGAATGCTCCGCATACCCAGGCCATTTGAGAGAATAAGTTTATGGGATAATTCATATAAACATGATTTTAAGTTGATCCCTTGTCATTTGAAATGTGACTTAAAACTTAAAGAGTTAGGAATAAGTACGTCAAATCATTTATTTGCCAAACGGCAGTCATTTTTGTGGTTGCTTCCGGGCGAGCGGATTCTCTACAGCTTTCTGGCCTCCTCTCTGTTGCTATGACTCGTCAGGATTACAACATGTTCTCAGTGATTTGCTGGTCTGCGGCCAGATTAATGTGCGAGTCATAAGCTGTTCATGAAGCGCTCGCCCCAGCAGAAAAATTTTCTGTTTTTGTCAGATTCTCGATTAACCGAAAATCAATTGTGTTTTGATGCAAAACCAACTCGACTAATCAAAAGAAAATATAAAACTGTAACTGTATAGTTTTCTCAAGCAAAGCAAATTTTAAGAGTCCACAGAAAACATATCTGGCATTTTTGGTCATAGACAACGTATGTTGAAGATATACGTCATTGTCAACATTATCGCCTAAGCGTAATTACAAATGTTTTTATAAATACGTGGGCTATATAAAATTTTCACAATAACAAACAATTGTTCCCTTTGTTTTGCGTATGCTCTTGTCGCTTACAGTTGAAGTTCTTCTCTGATTTTATTATTGTTTGCAAGATTGCAACATTACATTGCAATATTTTAAATATTTATGGGTATTTTGCATGGTCTGTTATTGTCACCCGAGTAGTGTCACCCGGGTGGGAGTTTTAACTCATATTCACTGGGAATAAAAAAATAATTTAGCAGATGCAGAGATATATAGACCGAGGCAATCCCTCCCCCCATCTCCCCATCCCCCTCTGAGTTACGTATCTCAGTGTAACAACGTGTAAACGTTATTTAGTGGTTTTTACTTTGAAATCAGGCTATATTTTTCTTGCATTCGAATAATGTATATGCTTGAAATGATAGAAGAAGGATTGGAGATGAATTTCATTTACAAACAAGGTAGGAAATGTGCATGGTACATAGGCCTATATAGTGTTCTTATATTTCGATTCAAGTTCCCAAATCAAATTACCATGCTTTCACACCAAGGTCCCCAGTATTTCCAACCTCCCGCTTTGGATTTCAGCCTTTCTCATTGGACAAGCCCGTTTTGAGAGGCGGGAATCTTCCGAGACCTTAAAAGCCCCACATCAGTGACCCGCCCAGAGTCGGTGGTTCGGTTAGATTCTAAGATGAATACATGAGCTAGAACGCTCCAGTACACCCTAAGTTTTGTGCCAGGCCTCGGGCCTTGACTTTTCCATTTATCAAGTTTCTCTGACTCAAACTGGTTCTTTTTATCATCCAACTTCAGCAAAGATCAACTTGAATCTTTGGACTGCATCAAGCCTTTCTTTCAAACAGACGAGACGTGCAAGTATCAAACTAAGTCTTATTAATTGATACATTAAGTAACATTTGCACCTTTTTACAAAGGTATGTTTGAACTAAAAAAAACTGATGTTTCCTTCAGGCTGTAGATCAGCTGAATATCAAATGGTACCATAGCTTCATATTCTTATTTCTCTTCTCTTTAAAGGGTTAAACTTTAACCCTTTCCTATACCACTGTCTGTGTTTTGTGTGTTTATGTGTTTTAAACCATCCAGTTTCAAGAGTGTTTATGTTGTATGTTAGACTTGTTTAAGTGTTTATGTATTTAATAAAGTCTTACTTGTATCACACTGTGTTCATTGTTTGCTCATAACTGGAGTCACTAAATCATGCAGATTTATGCTACAAGCTCTGGGGGTGGAAGAATTGTACAGTAAGAAGGTTATTTCCTTCAACCAGGAAATTAACGTTCTTAGAATTGACAGACAGTTGACCCCTGAGAGGTCAAGTAATATCTACAGCGATTCTCAATATTTATAATTAAATTAACTAATTCATATACACATATTGGCAGATATGAAGCCAGTGAACTGTTATGAAATGAAGATGAGTTTTATTCTCATAAGTGTTGACAGTACCATAAACTCACATTACTTCCCTCCACCCATTTAATGGGCTTTGATTTTATTTAAGCAAACGTGAACTTAAAAATGTTGTCAACAAAATAATGTTCGAGTATCCACTTGTGCAGTGGAGTTTATGGCCATACTTTGCTCTGCTTCTGTTCAGTTTGACATAAACAAGTTGTGTGAGATTGAATGTCTGGTAGGCTGGACAATTCCGGTTATTATAGAAATTTATTTACTGTGTTTGCCTAAGGCAAGAATCACTACACGTCTAAACAGATGACGGGTTGCTTTGTAAAACCTATGTGTGAAAATTACGTGTGAAATTATGTTCCATGTAATCAGACTCTCATGATCTTATTTATTTTGTTAAGCTTATGGCGAAAGAAATCATTCATGATGGCAAAGAATACTCTTTGTCAGAATATGAAGTAATTTCAAAATATTTAAGAACACATTTTCAGATGAACTGTTCCGGATAGTTCCTGACCGACTCAAAAAAATTAAAAACTGGTGCTGAAAATGTACTTACCCTCTGGCCAGCCCCTATATACCGTATTGATATTTGTTGAGTGCTTTTTTTTTACTTCGTTCATCTCAAACAGATTTTGAGAATTTTATCAAACCAACGACATCTTGGATGGCCTTCGCCGCGTGAGGTTCATTTTCTCAAGCTATTTACCTACTTAATGCAAGTTATGCCATTAACTTCATACGTGGTCCCCCCCCCCCCCCAGCCCCATTATAAGCTGAGCTTTGTGTTTAAAAGCAGAGATAAAGACCAATTTCACTTCTTTTCACAATTTTAAGGTCAGAGTTGATCCGCTTGAATGTCAGTTTTTTTACAGGCTGTACTTTTCTTTGCTTAACTGACCGTATTTTGCCATTTTCTGCTTCCTTGCTTTCAGGAATAACAATTTTATGCCAACGGAATCAATCATTTTGCTAATCTCGGACTCTCTCCTGTGAGCAGTAGTTGGTAAGACATGGTTAATTAGCCACCGTTTGATTGAACATTTTAGAATTTACAGGATTTTGGGCAGCGTTTTATCACTGTTAAACACATTTCAGACTAAATTCCACATTTATTTATTACTTTTATCTGTAATTGATGTGTACACTAGCGACTTTGTAAAAAATGTAGTATATAGGATCTGCAAAGGGCCGTTTAGTGTTCTTTTTAAACCCAATATGGCAAATAAAAAAAATTACTCAAATTACTTAATTAAGTCATGCACTTTTCATGTAATTTTGTCACGGGTTGGCAGGGGAAAGGAGCACGTAGGAGGCAGATAGTCACTACACACATCCGAAGTCTTCTTTACCTAAACTCCACATGTCGGCAGAACAGATGAAACCAACCTTATAACAGCGACCTGAAACGGACAAGAAACTGGAAATTCCAGAGCCCTACCCAATATTCAACCAACGAGGGACTAATTAGTAAATTAACAAGACACCGTGAACAAAATGACATATCAGGAAACTAGTCCAGGGCGCACAGGCCAACTGCAAACACAATGAAACCTAGAACCAAAACAAACCTACCCTAACACTTTTTCCATGTGCTTATTTAGTATAGATCTGCTAGCACCTGGTGTGTCTTGTTGACGCCATTTAACCTTTCCATTCCATTAATCCCCCCCTCAGCGGGGACCATCACGTGTTCGCCAGTTTCCCAGGGACTCGTCCTTGCCCGGTATTTCCTACATACTTGCCTCATATCTACGGTTTTTGGGCTTATGTACTTTGCATGTGCAGACTTTCGACTCGGTGGTATGGATCATTAAGTACTTGATAGCTTTCTGAAAGCATACAGGAACGGGCTCTGTACTGGTATTTGCTGTCCATCACCGTCAGTCTGCCACAATCGTGTCCTCCTAGCGTGTTTCCGACGCAGCACGAGTTCCTGAAGCACACAGCGAACTCTCACGGGTGCTCTCCGTTCTCTCCTCAACCCTTGTTCCCGGTTCGAGATGTGGAACGAGACGCGCGAGTCCTCGGTCCTGTCGTACTACGTCCTTCTGCGCAGATACGCTTGCCCAGCGCGTGCCGTCACTTCCTGGAATCTTAAGCTCGACGCTGGGTGGCTGCTGCCGCCGGCAACGTGCTTTTATAACTTCCTGTGTCCTGATATCACCCGCCGTGACGTCCCCTCACTATTGGACTGAGTTTCACATGTTATTCAGATTACGTCTGGCTCAACAGAAGCGCATTATGCCCCTAGTGTTTCCGACACAGCGTCCTCATCTCCCCGAGCAACCAGGGTGTCATATGTACCTGATACGTTTTTTAATGAAGCAACGCAGGACGTTCCTTGTTATACTCTCTAGATTTTAAGTTACATTTTCTAAATCTCTAACGGAAGCTTTCACTCAGGCTGCTTACAACTGTCAAAACTGACATTTGAACTAGTGCGGAAGGAATTAGTTTCTGAGCCGCAAAAAAGAGTTCTTTAAAAGACACTCCGTTATATACACTCGTAGCCGTCAACTGTTGTATAAACGCATATCACTGTACACGTCGAGTACGAAGCGATACCGTTCTATATCTGGCTGTGAGGCCCGTGCTCTCGGCCAAGGGTAGTCCAAGTTCCTTGTAACTCCTAGAGTAGCCCCCGCCTGCTCCTGTAGTCTACCATCAACAGCAGACTGGTCCCGCGCACTGCCAAGCCACACCCTGGACACAAAACAACTTCCCCCTCCTATAGCCTTAGTAATCCAACCTGAAGACATCTGATTAGTCTTCTTCAGGAGTGTTTTTTATGTCTGAGAGCCTTCGCTGACCTCTCTAGGACCGAACTTGCCCTCCCCGTGGCGCTGTCCTAAATCCACAGCCATACGCGATATGAGCCGGTATCGCTCTCGTACTTGAATGTGATATTGCTGCTCCTCTATATATATAATATATATTATCTAGTTTTACATCAAATAAATAAATCATACCTTATAAAAATCAATTAATTATGTTTACAAATATTACATTTTTGTGTGCATTTTCATATTTAACAAATACATAAATATTTTTAATAATTCAAAATGATATAATGTTTCAGTTTCTTAGAGTCATGTCAGCTGGCGACAACATGATCATTACCTTGACAAAGAAAATAGAATTTGCATTTGGTGATGCACAAGTAATAATTCTGGTCGCTGTCTAAAAGTATTCAGAAACATCCTCGATAAACCTATCAATACTAAAGGAAGGAAGACACCCTGCACTCAATCTCTATAATGTCCTTAATGAACAGCTCCACATTACCTCACGGCTGTAGAAACTGCCTTCCCGGCCAGTAATTGTGGAGAAATGTGTCTATTTCAGTTCTGCTCTGTTTCTGGCTTCCTTTGGTCTCTCATTACCTCTTATTCCCATCCAATCCACAGGTCCCTTGGTGAGAAGCCATTCTGAAGAAAAAAAAACCCAATGCTGTCGAAAACAAGACGCCTGGATATTACACAAGGCTAAAGCCGAATATGTCAGTGCCGACAATAAAAGTATTTTTCAGTCTTTCACATGTGCATGTGTGATTTGTATACTTATTACATTTCTTGAAGATTACAAACAGTGCTGTGCCAGTGCTGAACGCTGGTGGGTCTTTAGTCTTCTGTGGGTTTTGTATCTTTTGTGGATGCATTGATCTGTCTTCTGTTGATGGCCACCATAAACTTTGACATGTAAAGCCATTAGTTGGATGATTTTGTTCAACTGTACATAAAGTTTTACAGTTTGTTGATGCTCTTACATCAGTCCATGCACTGCACATGTCTGGTTTTGATTGACAGTTTTGAGCACTGGAATGCACAACCAACTTTTTATCCCAGCAGAGAAACTTAGATGCAGATTAAAATAAATGATTGTAAAATAATATATATTGAATGTTTGTAGGTTAAATTTTACATGGAGATGTTTAGCTAAAGGAGAGTGAAGCCTAAAATCATCAACAGCACATTGTGTGGACCAATTAATGGTCCCCCAAAGACAAACAGCTTCATAAGCATACATAAAATTAAATAGTACAAATGCAGAAAGGCTTGTGTGAGGGTTTAGGGTAAGAATTATGAGCAGTGTTATTTCACTGATGTACAATTACAGGTTCTGTTATTATTTTAAATTAGATATTATGTTCTGCTTTCACTTTCATTTTAAGTAATTGTAAAAAGTAAAATTGTAATGATTTTGATGTGTGTTTGGCTTTTATTATTAGTATTATTATTAGTAATATAGGTAGTAGTAGTATTGCACATAGAGTAGTGATTGTATTTATTAGTTTTATTAGTAGCACTCTTTTTAGATTTACTATTAAATATAAATACATAAAATATTACAATTATTACAATTTATAATCATACATATATTAAGATTGTTTTTTGTTTTTGTTTTTTTTTTATTTTTTTTTATTTTTATATAAAAAAAAGCTATCTAAATGTAAAGTTAATTAGTTCACACATTAAAAAATATAAAATTCTAAACCTCAGTCTCCTACTGATTATTTATTTATTATTTCTTATTATTTGAGTTTTTTTTATGTTGCCTGAACAGCAGCATAGGAATAACACCTGATTTATACTTAAGTGAAAATAACAATATCTGAAGCACTAGAGGAGCTGACAGTGAGCCGGGATTTGGCAGACTGATATGAATGACTATAGCTGGTAAGAAACATGTCTGGCTCTCACAGAAGAGCGGAGCTGCAGTGTAAGGGTGGCTACATGACAGCTGCTTCCATCGGCCCCTGGGGACACATGAGAGTGAGTCATTTCTTCAGAGGAAGAGAGCTCATTGCTACTGTATTGTTGTCAAAGCTGAATTGGGCTGGGGAGGAGAGACTAGAAAGTAAATAGGAAGCCAGGCCATAAAAATGTCTTGTTGGGTTTATTCTTGGCTAAAATGGTGTTGGCGTTGGTCTAATTCTAAGGAAGTATTCAATGTTGTGGCCTATAGTGGTTAACACACATTATGTAGGCGATGTGAATTTGAGTTTGGCTTGCATCATTTCCTGATCCTGTTTTTTTTGCTCATTCCTGTTTTATCTCTGCTATGAATATGGACCATTTTCACTAAAATGAAAGAAATGTATAACTCTATATTATGTGTTATGTTACCTTTCTTTCAGAAATCTGGTTAATGCTGCTACATGAGTGCTTCTAATACAACAGCTAAGGGAATGACAGCACATTTGACATTATTCTTTTTTAATTGTAAATGTAATCAATCTCTCGCTGTTTTTTTCCCCTCTTTTGGAAAGTCATACAAATGGTATCATGGATTTTAAGAATGCATATGGGAAGGCAAAAATTATATTTCTTGTAGTTTCTGTTTACGAAAGTTTACCCAACTATGATGTCTTCCACTTCTAAGGGGATATTTACACAACATCATTATATTAAAATAGAATTTTTTTTTTTTTTTTTTTTTTTAATATATGCTTTGGCCTATCAATTATATGACAACAACGTTTTGGCGGCTTGACAATACACTTGAAAACGGGTTTTTGTTATTACGTTGTTGCTGGTTATATGACTGGGAGATGTTGTAACTACAACAGCTAGCTGCAAAGAGCATTTTTTATTTATTTACTTGCTTCTCTCTCTCTCTCTCACACAGTCTCTATTGCAGTTTAAACTAACTTTTCCCATTTGTATTTTTTGTGCTTCAAATTACATTTATTTCAGTTAGTTGCCAACACAACATTTTAATAGTTGCATTTTTATTTTTTTTTATTTTTTCTTAAATCTAACATTTATAATGTGGTTAACAACATCTATACAAGAAATCTTAGTGTCATGACGTCATTTTCTTGCTCCTGCAGCTCAAGAATCATATAGAGTCCCATGACGTACACAGCTTGGGTGACTGGCTCAATAAAGTGTGCTCTCAATAAACTGAAGACTCACCATGATCAAAGTTTGCAGACTTTTAATCGCCTACTTCTGTGAGTACTCACGCCACTGAGTTGAAAGCAAATGCTAATGTTTAGCTTTTTCAGGTGTTACAAAGACCTCCTTGTTCAGGAATGCTGGAAAATTACAGGCAGGTGTTTGATTAGAGTTAGAAGTAAACTCTGCTGGAGAACGGCCCTCTAGGACTGCAACTCAATAGTCTTGCACTACTGAATCAACTCTGAGTGTTAGTCAAGGGTCAAGTACACTTGTGCCTTAGACAGTCGATACCTAGCAAGGGGACTTACAAGGGTTTGGAACAAAGCTATCATGTTCTGAAGTATTACTTCTTAGAACAAAATGTTCCATTAAATATTTACTATACTCCACACAAATAATTTATCATGTCATCATAGCGATTATATGTTATATTTATTCGTTTTGATTCCACATGCACTGTACCAAGGAATTCTTAAATAAAACTCATTGGTTAATAATGACATAATCCCTAAAATATGAATAATAACACATCCTCCTCAATGTCTATGGTGGTTGAAACCCCGCTCATCATAACTGAGGCAATACCGTCTATTGTAATTGAAATCACAATAACTCCTGAGAGCTTTAAAGTGATGTTTATAATATACCACACATCTCTATCACAAAGAGATGTTGTAAAAAATGCAAAGGCTCAAAAATTCAATATATACGTAATGTGAAAGAATCTGAATGCCCAGTTGAGTTGCATCAGTGTGTTGTGTCCAGCACAACTATCTCAAGATTACTCAGTGGCTAAAACCCCCAGCTGGACACTTGCATGAAAAGAATATGATGCAACTGAAATGTAACAAATATCTCACATTTGTTTTGTTTTGTTTTCTGCACATTGCTTTTGATGGTTAATCATA
This sequence comes from Sinocyclocheilus anophthalmus, assembly GCA_018155175.1. Classification (NCBI taxonomy): domain Eukaryota; kingdom Metazoa; phylum Chordata; class Actinopteri; order Cypriniformes; family Cyprinidae; genus Sinocyclocheilus; species Sinocyclocheilus anophthalmus. Next base: position 33,799 of record JADLZN010000205.1, read on the forward strand.
AAAAAAATGATGTGTGAAAAAAAATTGTCTAGTTATATGTTATATGTCTATTAATTTGTCTAGTTTTTGTCCTTTTTTTACATATAACATATTATTTTATTTCAGCTTTAAATCATTTAACAAATGTTTTTAATAGTTTTAGTTTCAGTTCTTCACAGCACGAATATTATAGTTTTTTCTTAATATTTGTAATCATCTTTTATTTTATATTTGCATTGTAATTTTTTTTTAGTAATTTGCATGTACTTTTGTCAATTGTATTGACATTTTTTCCCCAAAAGGTTACTGTTTATGTTTAATTTATTTTTATTTCCGTTTCATACTTATTTCTGTTTTAGTTTTTATTTATTTCCAGTTATTTTAGTGCTTCAGTCTAAACTAAACTTATTTAATTTACTTTTCAGGGCAACATTTCTAATGTGTATTTAGTTTTGGTTTCTTTCTTTTTTAAATCTAATTTGCATCTAATATTTATTTTATTTTATTTAAGCTTTATATTATTTAACAAAAAATAAATAAAATAATTGTAATAGTTTTAGTTCTGCACAGCTGGAAAAAAAAATCTGATTACCAAAGAAATTGCACTAAATGTGCATAAATGTTATTTATTAATTTAAGCATTAAACTACTTTTGACATTCTACACGACTTCCCATGCTTATTTACAGAACAATTCACCAGCGGTCACTGACTTTTCTCCTTATTTCCCTGCTGGTTGCTTAGCAACCTCCTGGATCTGTTTCAAGAGCCACAAATGCCGGGGGTCACGTGTGTGTGTGTGTGTGTGTGTGTGTCTGCAGCAGAATGAATCAGCCATTGATGGGACAGTAACTTACTTAAATGTTGTTATAAGGTTTAGTCGGATAAACAATTTTAAGTTTTCTTTGTTTTAATCAGCGTATCTTCAGTGGCGCTATTACTTTTCTAAAGGATCAGACTTACAATTTTTTGTGGCGGAAAAAATAAAGCCTTACATTGATGGAGTGCTTAGACTCTGGAGCTCTCGGGGCGCCGGCCGTATTTCAGCCCTGGAGGATCATACAGACATGCGGGTAGGCTCTTTTGACTCTGTGAAGTGTATAGAGGCACTCTTCAACAGCAGAGTGGAAAGTTTTGCACAGGCTAGCATTACTCACAAACAAACTAATAAATGAATAGAAAAAATAAGTGGAAAAAAGAGAAAATAGATAAGTAGTTTTCATTATCAAAATTATTATTGACTTGTTAATTTCTATCTAAGAATATAATGATATATCTATTAACAAAATAATACAATTACAGAGTTTACCAAACAACAACAACAATAACAATAACAATAAGATTACTTAGGCCATCCGAGATGTAGATGAGTTTTTCTTCATCAGATCAGATTTGGAGAAGTTTAGCATTTCATCACCAAACAGCTGATAAAAACATCACAAAAAACCACAAGTAATCCACACCACTTCAGTCCATCAATATTGTGAACTAAAGACCTACGTGGTTGTTATAATCAACAAATAAACTATATGACTCCATCAGTCCATCAATTCTGTTCCAATGAAGAAACAAGCTCATCATTTTTGATGGCCTGATGGTGATAAACATAGCCAATTACAATAGAAATTAAACATTAAAAAAATAGATTAATAGATTAATAACAAAAAAAGAAAATATAATAATTTAAAATATGCCTATCAACAAAAGAACACTTCACAATATTTGTCAGGGATTCATCAGTCACTGCAGTCACCAGCCAGGATAATCACTCGATCACAGTCACCTGAGTTCTAATCGCCCGCACCTGCTGTCACCAATCAAGCCACACTACAAAAAAATACACACACATCACAGTCACTCACTTTCCGGTCTACCGTTCACTCCTATGAACTACTCTGTACTCTCTCTCGTCTTGCCAAAATTAAAAGACTCCTAGAATGAATTATCTGCTGTTCCTCCCACAATCTCCAACGTAACCGGCATACGATCCTCTCCATCAGAACTCAGATAAGCACCCTGGAACCATTAACTGTGTTGACATTCACCTGCCTTTAACTCACCTATTCCAGTCATCCACTTACCCAGTCAATAAACCATCCTGTTTTGCACTTACCTGTTGTGTCTGGCCTTGCTTTGTGAACAATAGTACAATCTTAATTCAATATAAGTTATTACTTTACTATGGGACTAAGTTTTTATATATTTATTATTAGTAGTAGTAGTATTAGTAGTGTGTTTTCCTCTATTTTAAGTACAATAAAACGAAAAATTAACAAACCAAAATATCCACTTTTAAATCGTCATCCTTAAAATCTGTGAATAAACTTTCTTCTGCAAATGCATCAACTCTAAACACTACAATTAACTATTATTTAATAATCATCTTTGTGGAAAAGATGCCATATGCTCCATCGAAATCCCACAAGATAAAATTATTCCTACTGAAGTGGTGTTAAAGTGAAATGTTTACATATCGAGTCCCAATGTGAAGAGAATCTGAAAGCGTAGCAGAGCTCAGTTTTACCTGACAGCGATGCACTTCTCATATGTTCAAAATACAATGAACCTTTAATCAAGGCTTCATGCTCTTTGTATTTACACATAGTCAGAACCTGAAATGTTTCCCAGGGGGCTCTTGTTGTCTGCCTATCAACTTAAAACCAGCCTGCCAACTTTCAAAATGCCACTGTTTTACATTTTGAAGAATCTTTACAGCAGACATACTGGGTAAAAATAAATCTTACATAAATTATGCATAAGCATTGATGTCCAAGAAGACACATTGGGAGGCAGATGAATGATGCCATTTCTAATTAAGGAAACAAATGGCGACCTGAAACACTGATGTTAGTCTTTCGCTATCTTTATTTGTGGATATTAAATTTAACAATCCACTCAAAATTAACACCACTGGATTAATCAGTTAGTCTCGTTTGATGTATCCTCTTTCAGCAACTCTCTAATAACTTCAACAACCTGCTGATTCTTCTTTTATGAATCATTCTGGATGGCAGCGGATCCGCCTAAATGGAAGGAAGTGAAGACTTTTTTTTTTTTTGCTGGCGCAGTGATCTATGCTAGTGCCCTGACAGGCTGGGTAATTACCTTTGTCTTCCATTGTCCAAGATATATGCAGTCATCCGTCTCCATTATGGTCAGGATGTTGTGGTAGCCCTCCTCTTTGTTTAACAAATGAAATGCTTTTCCACCTGAGTGGGCAAAAGGAAAGAGCTGATGCTTCAATATGACAGAAAGGTTGCAGAAGAGACAGAGAAGATGATGTAGATAAATAAAAGGTGACCCCGGCTTGCCCTTGATTTTTGATGTGTTAAACTAATATGAAGATTTTCAGCTGTTGAACAGCAGGGCTTGCCTTTTTTAGCATAGTATAGTGTTTTAGATAGTAAAATAACCTGACAGACCCATTAATTGGCTCAACTTCCCTGTGTTGACGCATTTCCTATTGAAGCAAGACACTTTAAGTGTATTTTACGGTAGAGAAACCATACTGTGCTACTGATGTTAGTCAAAGGCAGTTGTTATGAGCATTGTTAATCTAGAGAGCATTTGATTGGGCAAAAATATTTGCATTGACACTGAAATGTACTTTATGGACAACATCTAAAACACAAGCATTTTGCACACACTGTAAAATGATTTTTGCAGTACATTTTACAAGAAAATACAATTTCAGTCTTTCTACTTCAAAATTCACATTTAATTCAATGTTACTTGCCATTTTGCATTAACAACTTTAGAAATGTACAAAGGTCTGCAAATACTTACTGTAGGTTCATATAATGCTAATATTCATATAATGTATCGCGTACCTTGTCAGTGTCGTGCGTTTGCTTGGCCATTTGTTGTGATAAAGAGAAAAGTGTGTTCAAGCGCCAGCAAAACAGTGTAAAAAAATACTCTTTGTGGGAATCAGTCAATCAGCAGAAGTTAAAAGCACCTTGTAAGTGTATTTATTTCTTGTCTCAATGTTTAGCGCAGTTGTCATTGCTAGGAAACTCTTGTTTTGCTTAGGAGACGTGCTGAAATCGCGTTTGGTCTTGTACTGTATCGCGTCATCTTGTCAGTGTCTGCGCTTGCTTGGCCATTTGTTGTGGAAAAATAAGGTAAGTGTGTTCAAGCGCCAGCAGAAAACTGTGTAAAGAAATACTCTTTGAGAGAAGTGGTCAATCAGCGGAAGTTAAAAGCAGATTGTGTGTATTTATTTCTTGTCTCAGTGTTTAGCGCAGTTGTCGTTTCTAGGAAACCCTTGTTTTGTTAACTGTGTGGAGACGTGCTGAAATCGCATTTGGTCTCGTATTGTATCGCGTACCTTTGCGATATTGTATCGTGTGCTTTGCTTGGCCATTTTGTTGTGATAAACAGGAAAGTGTGTTCAGCTGAATTCAATTTGAGTTTTGTTAGACAAATATAAAAAGCTTAGTATACAGTGGTCGCGGCAGCCGTCATATGAAGCTCTCCTCATGTGAAGACCGAAGAGTGTAAAGACCATTGACTCTACCCTTTGACTCCACCGAGCAGGGAGACTGGCAAGACACATAAGTATCGCTTCTGAATCATTCTCTTTCCTACTACTTGTTCCCCTTCTGTTTTCAGTTTTTATAACCAATTCTTACCGTGTTTCCAGATCCCTACTATCACTACCACTCGCAAACCATGCATCACATACTGTAGGCAGCGCAATCCTAACAACCTGTGCACTTTGCCTATGTCTACTAATACACTACTTTCTTTTTCTATTGGTCTCTGGAATTGCCAGTCTGCTGTAAACAAAACAGGTTTTATTACTTCTATTACAAGTCATTCGAGACTAAACCTCGTGGCCCTGACAGAGACGTGGATCAAACCAGAGGACAATGCTACACCTGCAGCACTCTAAAATAATTTCTGAGGTACTGGTCTGCTTATCTCTAATGATTGGAAATGTAATCCTTTACCATCTCTGAGTATCAACAGCTCCTTTGAATCACATTCAGCCACTATTACCCACCCTTTTAAAATCCATTTTATAGTTGTTAATCGACCCCCAGGACCACTAGGTAACTTTGTGGAATAATTAGATGTGCTGCTCTCAAACTTTCCTGAGGATGGTACTCCCCTAGTTATGCTTGGAGACTTCAACATCCACCTAGATAAACTTCAGGCTGCAGACTTCCACACTCTGCTCACCTCTTTTGATCTCTACTGAGTATTAACTACGGCTACTCACAAATCAGGCAACCAACTGGACCTTATTTACACACGACACTGCTCCACTGATCATGTGCTGGTTACTCCACTGCACACCTCGGATCACTTCCTCCTCACTCTTAACCTCAACATGGTTCCTGACACAACACATACCCCTACACATGTCACTTTTCGATGTAACCTACGCTCTCTCTCACCCTCCCGGCTATCTGCTATGGTTTCATATTCGCTTCCTCCCCCTAAACAGTTATCTCTTGATGCTAACTACTGTGCTACTGATACTTTCTGCTCCACTCTTACGTCTTGTTTAGACACTGTCTGCCCCTTGTCTTCCAGGCCAGCTCGTACCACCTCTTCTGCCCCTTGGCTATCTGATGTTCTCCGTGAGTATCGTTCTAAGCTCAGAGCTGCAGAAAGAGTATGGCGCAAATCACAAAATCCTACTGACCTTAATGTATATCGATCACTTCTCTCTTCATTCTCTGCTAATGTCTCCACTGCTAAAAGGACATACTATCACAACAAAATTAACAATTCGCATAACTCTCGCATGCTCTTTAAAACATTTTCCTCCCTCCTTCATCAACTCTAACAGCTGACGACTTTGCTACATTCTTCATTAATAAAATTACAAACCTCAGTGCACAATTTGCCACACCACAAACTGTCAAACACATCTTACCAGCAAACATACACTCGTTTTCATCCTTCTCTCCACTCTCTGAGGCAGAAGTCTCTAAACTAATCCTTTCCAATCATCCTACTACTTGTCCGCTTGATCCTATTCCATCTCATCTCCTTCAAGCCATTTCTCCTGCCGTTGTACCTGCACTCACTCACAACGTTAACACATCCCTTCACACTGGTGTTTTCCCCTCAGCATTTACACAGGCGCGTATAACCCCACTTCTTAAGAAACCCACTCTTAACCCAACTCTTTTAGAGAACTACAGACCGGTTTCCTTTCTACCTTTCATTGCAAAAACACTTGAACGAGTTGTGTTCAACCAAGTCTCAGCCTTTCTCACACAGAACAACCTCCTGGACAGCAACCAATCTGGCTTCAGAAGTGGACATTCGACCGAGACTGCCTTGCTTTCAGTTGTTGAAGCCCTAAGACTGGCAAGAGCGGCTTCCAAATCTTCTATACTTATCTTGCTGGATCTGTCCGCTGCTTTTGTCACGGTTAACCACCAGATCCTCCTGTTTTGGCAAAGGGCATCTCAGGAACCACACAATAGTGGTTTGAGTCTTACCTCTCAGATAGGTCCTTCAAGGTATCTTGGAGAGGTGAGGTGTCCAAGTCACAACATCTAGCTACTGGGGTGCCTCAGGGCTCAGTTCTTGGACCACTTCTCTTCTCTGTCTACATGGCATCACTAGGTTCTGTCATTCAGAAACATGGCTTTTCATATCACTGCTATGCTGATGACACTCAACTCTAACTCTCATTCCATCCTGATGATCCGACAAAAACTGCTCGCATATCAGCTTGTCTAACAGACATTTCTTGATGGATGAAGGACCATCACCTTCAACTCAACCTGGTTAAGACAGAACTGCTTGTGGTTTCAACAAACCCATCACTTCATCGGGTATCAAAATTTCACCATCCAGTTAGGCTCATCAACCATAACTCCTTCAAAAACAGCTAGAAACCTTGGAGTTGTGATTGATGATAAGCTGAATTTCTCAGACCAAAAAGATACAACATTAGGAAGATCAGGCCCTTTCTTTCAGAACATGCAACACAACTCCTTGTTCAAGCTCTTGTTCTATCCAGGCTGGACTATTGCAATGATCTCTTGGCAGGTCTTCCAGCCACTTCTATCAAACCTTTACAATTAATCCAAAATACCACTTCAAGATTGTAATCTTTAATGAGCCCGAAAAGAACGCATGTCACACCTCTGTTCGTCAATTTGCACTGGCTACCAGTAGCTGCTCGCATTAAATTCAAGGCTTTAATGTTTGCCTACAAAACCACCACTTATGGCCTTCTAAAGCGTACATTCTGCAAGTGAACGGCGTATTATTGTGCCATCTCTAAGAGGCACAAAATCACTTTCACAGACTTTTTCATTAACTGTTCCCTCCTGGTGGAATGACCTGCCCAAATCAATCCGAGCAGCTGAGTCCTTAACCATTTTCAAGAAACGACTAAAAACACATCTGTTCCACCTTTATTTGACCCTCTAACTCTAACACTTTCTATTCTAATTCTACTTTATCTATATTTATCCTCTTTTTTATTTTTTATTTAAAACACAAAAACAACCTAGCTTCAGGCTGTACGTTAATTTTTTTTCACATAGCACTGGTGCTATAGAGGTTGAAAGTTTTGTAGCACAGGCAAAAAGTTGTAGCACAAGTATAAAACGTTTGTTATCATGTCTGAAAACAAACACAATTAATGGAGTTCATCACTTAAACAGGCACTGATGTTCCATACAGAGCACAAAAAATACAAACCATCACAAAAATGGTTTTAGACAGTTTTTTCTTAATTTGCTAAAAATGGAAGAGTGCAGAAACATAACACATCTTACACCTTAACAAAATATAAAATAAAAATTAATGGCAGACATTTAGGCCAAAGTGAGCAAAGAACAAAATCTTTGTCATTATTTTATCTTTATTAAAAAATAAGAACAAAGATATACATTAACACATACACCAATTAGACTTTAAAAATAACGTCTCTAGGTTATGTATGTAACCATGGTTCCCCGAGGGAACGAGACGTGCTTCAGAACACGGTCACGCAAGGGCGTTCCCAAAGCGAATCTTTCGATGCGCGTGTCAAATCAAATCCGTCCAATGGAGCAGCGAGACGTCACCAGCGGGGTGACGCAAGCACCAGAAAGCATAAAAGCGCATCCAGCAGAGCGCAAACCAGCTTCGATGAAGTAGCGCCTGCAGGGAGTATGGCACTGAGACGCAGCGTCTCGTTCCTCAGGGAACCATGGTTACATCCGTAACCTACAGAGATTCCCCTTCAGGAACTCGAGCTGCGTCGAAGTCGCTTTGGGAATACCCACTGCGCCATACTACCAAGTCCCTGCCTGTGTGTGTATCTTGCGAGCACATCACGAAGAGAGAACTTGGGAACCTGGGGTAGATGCCAGGTCTAGGTTGTAAAAACGGACAAAAGTGTGCGGAGAGGACCAGCCCGCCGCAGCACAAATGTCCTGCAAGGCCATACCCAAGTTGAAAGCCTTGGAGGCCGCCATACTCCTGGTCGAGTGCGCTCTGACCCCCATAGGTGACGGTAGGCCAGAGGACTTGTAGGCTAGTGAGATGCCCTCGATCACGCACCTACTCATAGTCTGCTTGGTCGCCGGAAATCCCTTCTTTGGCGGACCAAAACAAACAAAAAGCTGATCTGCCTTATGCCACGGGGCAGCTCTGTGTGCGTAAGCGTCCAGTGCTCGAACTGGACAGAGCAGATTAAGCCTTTCTTGGCCTACTTCCTGGTACGGAGGAGGACAGAATGCTTGAAGGTCTATGGGCCCTGGTGAAGAAGTGGGCACCTTAGGGACTTACCCGGCCCTCGGGTAAAGGAATGCCCTAACCATGCCTGGAGCAAATTCCAGGCACGAAACAGAAAGTGCCTGAAGATCCCCGATCCTTTTTATTGAGGAAATAGCGAGGAGAAAGATGGTATTGAGCTTGAGCAACTTGACCGAAACTTCTTCTATGGGTTCAAAGGGGGCATTGCATAAGCCCTCCAGAACCACAGCCAGGTCCCATGAGGGCACCTTGGTGCGCTGTACCGGCCTCAGCCTCAGGGTGCCACGGAGGAAACGAGTGACAAGTGGGTGTCTTCCCAATGATTGACCACCCAGAAGGGCGTGGTAAGCAGCTAAGGCCGCCACGTATACCTTCAGAGTGGAGGGAGATAACCCTGCGGAGAATCGCTCCTGCAGAAACTCCAGAACTGTACCAATTGGGCAGTTGACTGGGTCCTGCAGTCGCTGTCCGCACCAAGAAGTGAAAAGTTTCCACTTCAAGACGTACAGTTTCCTCGTAGAGCGAGCTCTGGACTTGAGGATGGTCTCCACAACCTCAGTTGAGAGACCAGATGCTAGGAGCTGTGCCCCCTCAGGGGCCATGCACACAGCTTCCATAACTCCGGGCGGGGTGCTTAGAATGGCGCCCCCCGCCTGAGAGAGGAGGTCCCTCCTGATCGGAATCTGCGGAGAGCCGTCGAGGAGGGACACCAAGTCCGAGAACCAGCTTGTACAAGGGGCGCGAACGCAGACCCCCCTGCCGATTGATGTAGGAGACCACCGATGTGCTGTCTGTGCGGACAAACACATGATGCCCCCTTAGGTCTGAAAGGAAGTGTGTCAGAACTCGAAACACGGCCAGCATTTCCCGGCAGTTGCTGTGCCCAAAGAGATGACCGCTCCCCAGCCCGTGAGAGAGGCATCCGTCGTTAGCATTACGCGACGACAAGGAGCCCCTAACGTCGGGCCTTGAACCAGAAACCAACGTTTCTTCCACATGTCTAAGGCACGTAAGCATTGCCGCGTGACCTTGATCATGCAAAGCGGATTCCCCCTCGGGGAAAATCCTTTGATTCTGAGCCACCACTGTAGAGGCCTCATGTACAGCAGGCCAAAATATATCACGTTGGACGCCGCTGCCATCAGGATCAACAGCCTCTGAAACTGTTTGACAGAAGGCCAGTGAGTGACTGGCCTTCTCTTACCCTCGGGACTGTCGTGAGGATTGACTCGATTCGAGCAGGAGACAGACGTGCCTGCATCGAGGTTGAGTCCCACACCACGCCTAAATAAGTGGTTCTCTGTAGTGGAGAAAGAACACTCTTCTTGGCGTTTAGTCTTAACCCCAGCTCTCTCATATAGGCGAGGACGACATCTCGATGCCGAGCCGCCATCTGCTCTGATTGAGCTAGTATTAACCAATCGTTGATATAATTGAGTATGCTGATGCCCTGGAGTCGCAGTGGAGCCAGAGCAGCATCCACACATTTCGTGAAAGTGCGGGTTGAGAGTGACAGGCTGAAGGGAAGAACTCGATATTGGTATGCTTCGCCCCCGAAAGCAAACCTCAGGAACTTCCAGTGTTGAGGGAGGATGGAAACATGGAAATAAGCATCTCTGAGATCTATCGTAACAAACCAGTAACAAACCAGTCCTCGGACTGGATCTGAGATACTATCTGCTTGATAGTGAGCATCTTGAACCGAAGCCGTTTGATAGCGCGGTTCAGAAGACGGAGATCTAAGATCGGACGCAACCCCCCCATCCTTCTTCGGAACGATGAAGTAACGACTGTAGAACCTGGACGCTTCCCCCCCCCTCGAGAGAGAGAGGAGGAACATGTTCTATGGCCCCCTTTCTCAAGAGAGTAACTACTTCTTGTTCCATTACCAGAGCCTGCTCGGGCCCACTAGTGTGGGGATGACCCCGTTGAAACGAGGCGGACGAGAACCTAACTGGATTCTGTAACCTTTCTCTACAATCTGCTGGACCCATTTTGAGATATTTGGTAGAAGTTTCCACGCTACCAGAAAATCTACTAAGGGAACCAGCCTCTCGAGGCTGGCGTCTGGTATTATTAGAGGAGCCAGTTCGGTGCCCTGAAGCGGATGACCGGCAGGGAACGACCGACCTGACTGCTGTAGCACCCTCACTTGAGGGGGCGAGCTCTCCCGTGCCGTACAGTTGCCGGGCGGTAGCTGGGAATTTCGCTCGTTGGAGGTCACTTAGCCCTGAAGCACCGAGGTGGCAGGGTATCAATGAACCTCCATGAGGGCCCTGAGGGAACAACCGACCCGACTGCTGTAGCACCCTCACTTGAGGGGGCGAGCTCTCCCGTGCCGTACCATTGCCGGGCGGCAGCTGGGAATTTTGCTCGTCGGAGCTCACTGAGCCCTGAAGCACAGAGGTGGCAGGGGTCTCAATGAATCTCTGTGAGGGCACTGAAAGAACAACCGACCTGACTGCTGTAGCACCCTCACTTGAGGGGGCGAGCTCTCCCGTGCCGTACTGTTGCCAGGCGGCAGCTGGGATTTTCGCTCGTCGGAGCTCACTGAGCCCTGAAGCACCGAGGGCGGCAGGGGTATCAATAAGCCTCCGTGATGGCACTGAGGAGGATTGGGCACCGTATACTGAGGAGGGGTTGGGGGTTTTTTATCCTTTCCTCTCCAGGTGGGCTGCCCTCAGGGACCTGACAATGGTAGGACCATTTCGCCGAGGTCCTCTTAGACAAATAACGGTCCGCAGATCCGTTTTCGGTCTAGAAGACCCCAACTGAGAGCATCGCCCCGACCCCCAATCTTTCTGTGGAGGGGTGCGGGTTGCAACGCTCTGTTTTTGAGACTGGCGATATGAGGAGCTTGATGACTCGATGTAAGCCTAACGGACCTGGTGGGAAGCTTCGGGGCCTTCAGAGATGAGGCTGAGGATGGGGAGAGATAGCTCGAATGCGTCTGCTCCACCACTGGCATCGCCGCATATACTTTATCATTCAGCCCCACGATGTTCTTTTAAATAATTTGAGACTGTGGGGCTGTAATACGGGATTAGTACGGTTTCTCCCTATGATCTTGACACCGTCTGCATGGAGATCGGGGAAAACGGGAAGGCCCCCAAATCGTGAAGCTGTGATCTGGATTCAGACAATGCTCTTACTAATTTTTTTTCAGGACGAGCGTCCCTCTGCCTGTTTCTAGGCTGGCCAAAGATATTTATTGTGCGAATGCACAAAACAACACGCCCATAATCCCGTATCCACCACATACCGCGAGTACTTGTGGCATCCACAGTCTCCTCTGTCTCGACACTCATCACATCCCCTCCTCGGATGAAGATAGATGATGTGCCTGGTTCTCTCCGGGGGGAAGAAACCGCAGCACAGGCTTCCGAACCCTGAGAGGGAGCCGCGGATCTAGCGGGTGAGGACAGAGAAAAAGACGAGCCCGTCTCGGATCCCTCCACTAAATCCACCCGCGATTTCCACGACAACAGTCTGCGCTTTGCCTCGGCAACAGCGGGACCGCTGCCAGCGGGATCGTGAGCCTGGCCGCTCTCATCAAACGCAGCCAGGCGAGAGCGGAGTGTGCGCAGCGAGAGCTCGCAGTGATGGCAATCAGCTGCTCGAAAGCTGGCCGTGCATGCTTCGCTCCTAAACAAACTACACACAAATCGTGTGTATCCCCTGCCGCCAGATATCGTGGCAAGGGAGAAACACAGCGTTTGTAATGCCGTTCTCTCGCCATAGACTTTCTCATTGTTTTATGAGTGCTTGTGCGGACAGACAACCGTAAATAGACAGACACATACACAGAGCTCTACTGAAGAGCAGAAGCTGGTTTGTGCTCTACTGGATGCGCTTTTCTGCTTTCTGGTGCTTGCGTCACCCCGCTGGTGATGTCACGCTGCTCCATTGGACGGATTTGACATGTGCTTCAGAACGAGGTCACGCAAGGGCGTTCCCAAAGCGAATATCGACGCAGCTCGAGTTCCTGAAGGGGAACAGGTTTGTAATTTTGCAGTCCTTCATTTAGCAGTAACATTCAATAAATTGAATGAACACATATTAAAATAAAACACTATATACACTAGCCTATATATCATCAATTATACTGACTGATGGTAAGTTCATCAGTCAAGAGCAGTGAGCAGTTTTTTTCTGTGTTTTGTTGTTTTATTAACATTAAAAGAATAGTTCACCAAAAATGAAAATTCTGTCATCTGTCTTTCAATTCTGTCATAGTGTTTCATTTTTATACGATAATTTTGTTTTAAACCTGAATTAGATTATTTCGTCTGTTGAACATAAAAGTAATTTTTGAAGAATGTGGGTAACCAAGCAGTTGCTGGTATTTTTTTCCTACTGTAAAAGTCAGTGTGGACCAGCTACTGTTTGGTTACTCACATTCTTCAAAATATCTTATTTTGTGTTCAGCACAAGAAAGAAATTAATACAGGTTTGGGACAAAATGTGAGTGAGTAAATAATGACAGAAATTTAATTTTTGGGTGTACTATCCCTTTAATGACAGTCGGCAGCATGTTTAGCTACTGTCCCTTTAAGAGCTTCACGCGTTTCTCTCTTAACTGTTTACTTTCCTTTTAGACATAACCAACTGTGTTTATATGTAAACCATGTGTGTTTTTGACAGTACTATACTCAAAATCAATCAGACGTGAATACAACTTAGTCGAATAATCAGGCGTTTTTTGACAGGCTCTCAGTGTGAGCGCCCTTCATGAATACGCGCTCAGAAAAAGCGCATGCAGAACAGCACGTGAATTAAATGTTTAACCGGTATTGCTTTAAAGCTGATGAAATAATGTAGTTTTGTGATTGCGCATAAGTGCAGTGTCCTGTGAGAGTAACTACCGCTGAGCTAACACTGATGTGAATGCATGTGGCTTATGGCGTTGTACATTATATTGAGACGGAGGGAGGCGCCAGAACTGCAGCTGATAGAATGTGTGCTGTAGCACGATACAACGATATTTCTTCAAAAGCTGATCGTGGAGACATTTTTATCGTCCATGTTCAAAAGTCGTCATATCGCACACCCCTAACTACCAACTATAATCAATCTCACACACACAAATAGCACAACAAACTCACTATTAAGCACACTATTAAGCTGCTGTGTTATGAACATGCAAAACTGCATCTCACGCGTGCTACAGTGGTAAATTTATTCATCGCACAGACCAGTTTTTTTGCGTACACATGCGACATATACTATTTTTTTTTTTTTTTTTTTTTTTTGTGTGTGTGTGTATATATATATATAATATATATATATATTATATACACCTCGCACGTGTACTGCGTTAGCTAACCGAGACTTGTCATTTGCACTTCTATATTGTTGCTCTTTTGTTAGTTTTTGACTGCTTTTATGGTCCTATTTGTAAGTCGCTTTGGATTAAAGCGTCTGCTAAATGACTAAATAATAAATAAAATTGCTAAATTCATAGAAATAAATAGTCGATTTTATTGTATTTAATGAATGAATAATTAAACGTTGAATGCAATTGCATTTAATATATATTATATATATCTATTATATATATATATTATAAATATAATTCCAAGACAAAATCTAATATAATTAAAAATATGGTATGTATTATTTATCATTTTATTTTTATATTTTTTTTTTCATTTTAGCTTTTTTTAAATTTTCAAAATTTTAGTTTAGTAATGTTTTGTGTTTTTGCCACTTTTAGTAGTTTTCATATATATTATATTCAGTACATCAAGTTAAAATTCTATAAACTAAAAAAAAAAAAAAAAAAAAACCTATCATCTAGCTGAAATTTATTTTTATTTTACTTCAGAAAACGTCATTTTTTTATGGTTATTTTTTTATCTTTAGTTCACTAAAGTGCATATGTTTTCTTTGTTCTTAGATGCTGTAAACACATATAGGTTTTATTTAGGTATGTTTTTCACAACATTACCGTACATACAAATCACTTCAAACAACTTAAAATCAGACTGAAAGAAGATCATTTTATAATATAATTAATATGAATAGTAATATAATATAATATAATTAATACAGTAAGTAAGATAATAATTTCACAGTGTAGATAGCTTTATTGACTATATTTATAGTAGTTTTTTTTTTTGAGAGAGAGAGTGCTAAAAAGGGTTTAGAATCTCCCTTAATTAACATTAGGCTACTTTTAGCCTTATCCTGGAGTTGCTTCACCCTCTGCCTATATACTCGTACTGAAAATAGGTTTAATCTTTTGACCTGAACATTCATCCTCCTCAAGAAAACACTCACAAAGAATATATCTACCCTGGACTTTTTCCATTATAACTCACAACATGCAATCACATCCTGCCAGAGTTCATAATTCATCCTTCCATCCGCAGTGTCGTCTTGAGCTTGTCTAGTAGTCCACCTAAAGAAGCTGAATTGGATCAATGAACAGGAATATTTCATTTGGAAAATTTAATGCATCTAATGTATAATTCCCTCTACAGAAATACAAATACCTGAACATGACATTTCCATATCTAACAAAACTAATTAAAGCAACAGCTTAAATGCTCCTATAAACATTTTCTATTGTAATGACTAAAATACTACCTTCTAAACTTAAGTGAGTGTTGGCTGACCTAGGAAATCATATATGGATGTATTTGTACTTTTTCTAATTCACAAAGGATACTTTCACTGCTGATGGTTCTCATCATGAGTTTTGTCACTGACAAGCTTTCCATCTGCTGTATTTCTTTCTTCTTCTTGGTACATGGTGAATTTCAACTGCCCTTCATCTTCAACCTGCTCTGTATGTAGCATGTTCTGCTGTTGTTCCATTGTTCCTTCCTCCACTGTCATTTGGAGCTGTTCCCTATCCACATCCTAGTGTTCCGGGTCCGGTATTTCATTCCGGGGATGAAACTTCCTCTCCATCTGGTCTAAGAATGCTTTTCACAGGCTCATCAGCTGACTCCAGTGGAACTCCACCAATGTATTCCCAGTCATCCTCATCCTCCGAACTGGTAAATTCAATTATGTTACTGCTTGTACTTTTGTGTGCCTTTTCTTTACCTGTGTTTTCCTCTTTCTTGGTGTCTCTTGTTCTTCCACAGGCAGAAAGTAACATGGAAGCAGCAAATTCCTGTGAAACACTTATATCCGTTCTCTGGTCGCACTTCATACACTGGGCTGTCAGGTTATTTCTTTTGCGTTACTATGTGAAATTTTCCACCCAGAAAGATCTGAGTTTGCCTGTACCACCTTTCTCTGTGAGAATTCAGACAATGACTCTGCATCCTGGATACAACCCTGCACCATGCACCTTCCTGTCATACCTCTCTTTCCCTCTGTCCCCATTCTTGCGAGCCATCTTGGAAATTGGTAAGCCTCCTCCATTCTCTCTTTCCACTTGGTTGCATACACTTAAGGTGAAGTACTTGCGTCATTGGGGCTCAAGCCGAACATGAGATCAATTGGGAATTTGGGGTGATGGCCAAAGAGGAGATAGTATGCCGAGAAGTCTGAGGATTCATGAAGCATACGGTTATATGCATGCACCACCTTAGGAAGGGAACTTTTCTAGTCGGCTTTTTCCTCATCTGTTAAGGCTCTCAACATGGCCAGCAGGGTTCTTTTTGAATCTTTCGACCTGGCCATTCCCCTGTGGATGGTAACGGGTGGTGCGGGAGCAGTGAATCCCACAGCTGGAGCTTGGCAAACAGCTGGTTTTCAAATTTTTTGCCTAGGTTGTGATGGAGCTTAGCTGGAAACCCGAATTTAAGGACAAAATATCTAAAGATCTTTTCAGCAGCAGTTTTGGCAGCTTTATTGGTGCAAGTATAAGCCTGAGCAAACTGGGCAAAATGGTCCATCACAACCAGTATATACTCATGGCCTCCCTTACATCTCTATAAATGCAGGAAATCAATGAACACAATCTCAAGCGGGTATGTGTTCTCAATGCTGGTCAATGGAGCTCTGGTAGGCTTGTTTTTGCTTTTCAGGCAATAGCACTTTTTAGTGATGTGATGCTCCACATCTAGCTGCATGTGTGGCCAATAAAAACGTTCCCTTATTATTTGCAGTGTCCGCTCCACCCCCAAATTGCCCATTTCCTGGTGTAGCTGTCGGAAAACTAAATTCTGAAAACTTTTGGGGAGTATCAGCTGTGAGCTCATAGCAGTCTTTCGCTATAGGACACCATTTTAATCATGATACAGTTTGCTTCTCTCCCTCAAGAATGCCTTTGTGGTCTCATCACTGTTTTTCACCTTAGGCCATTGATTTATTTTCAGATACTGAATGATCTTCGAGATCATCAGGTCCCCTTCCTGAGCTTTTTTCAAGGCCTCACTGGATATTCGCGCCACTGGTGATGCAGGTAATACATGTTATCATGTTCCTTCTCTGCGAGTGCTGTTGAAATGACTACTGGACACAAACATGACTCTCCATCTCTCTTTACAGATAATGCTTTGACCACACTGGAAATTACCTCAGCTGAAGTGCTCTGGGTGCAGGTATGCATTTACTGCTCCATGTCCAGGGGTATCCTGGACAACCCGTCAGTGTCTGCATTTGTTTATTCCAGGTCTGTATTTTATTGCCAACTGGAAGTCTGCTAACTCAGCTACTCACCTGTGTGTTACAGCATTTAACTTGGCCGTGGTGAGGTCATAAGTCAGGGAATTATTGTCAGTGTATACAACACATGAAGGGGCATACTATGCTATAGATAATCCCTGAACCTCTCACATATTGCCCATTTCGTAGCTAAATACTCTAGCTTCCCAGAATGAAGATGGTAATTATTTTCGGCAACTGAAAGAGTTCTTGAGCCATAGGCTATGACTGCTAACCTCCCTTTTTGTCTCTAAAAGAGAATGGCCCCCAGCTCATCTTGTGAGGCATCACAGTGAAGAAAAAATGGATTATCGAAGTCAGGGTACCCTAGGACATGTGGACTAGAGAGATAATCAATGAGTTTGTAGAGTACAGACTAGTGTTTGTAAGTCCATTTATTGGATAGTAAGTGGGGAGTTGATTTTGTTTATGGCTGTTTTTTGCAGCTTTTATTTTTATTTATATTTTTTTATATACCACAGCTCTTTCTTCTGTTGACTTCTCAGGCGATAACAAGGGGTTACGTAGGTAACCTAGTTCTGTGAATGCAGTCAAGACGCCACAGTATGGGTCAGCCTCGCTAAGGAAGAGCTGTCAGGAGACGGTATATCAAATTAACCATGCCCCGCTTGCAATCATGGTCTATAAATACAGGTGCGATGAGGCCGGCCCTTTCTCTTTTGCCGACTAGTGACAAGTGCTCCCTGAGTGACACTTCATTCACAGAACTAGGTTACCTACGTAACCCCTCGTTCTATTTCATCTAAGTCAACATGTCACAATATGGGTCAACTGTGTACCAGATAAGGTCAGGAGGGGAGAAAAACCCAAGTGGGGCAATAAACTCAAGGAAACCAATTCATGCTAACAGAACATTTATTAGTTTTCCTGTCATTTACAGTTAAATCAGCAGGTTCACCAGATCATGTATGTTCCGCTGTTTGCAGGACAGCTGATGAGACTGTCGTGCAACATCCAGACGATAGAATTTGGCAAATGTCATAGATGATGACCAACCAGCTGCTGCACACACATCCTCCAGAGAGGCCCCTCTAAACAATGCCCAGGAGGCAGCTATTCCTCTTGTAGAGTGGGCCACCATTACATTTGGAGGAAGCATCCCTGTACTGTGATAGACTAGCTCTATCAGCCTGACCACCCATTTTGCTAGCCTCTGCTTGGACACCGCCTGGCCTTGCACCGAGTCTCCATAACAGACAAACAGCTGATCAGTAAGTCTTATCTGTTGTGTGCAAGAAATGTATCTTCTCAGTACCCTGACTGGACAGATTAGATGCAGTCTGGCTGATTCCGCTGAATTGTGAGGAGGTGGATGGAAAGGTTCTAGCACCAAGGGCCTGGAAACAAAGGAACGGGGCATAACCTTTGGCAGAAATGAGGGGTTTGGAAGGACCCTTGAGGTTCTGTCAGAGCCTTCAAGACAATACCCAGATCCCATGAGGGAATTAGCCGAGCTCGAGTTAGACACAGTCTGCGAGCCCCCTTCAGTTAACGCCTGACAAGAGGTTGAAACCCAACTGTGTTACCTCCATATCATTCATGATGATCATATATAGCAGCTACATACCCTCTCAAGGTTGATTCTGTTACTCCAGTCTCCAGCAGGAATTGGAGAAATGAAAGGATTGAATCCACTTCACACGAAAATGGGTGTATTCCCATGGGCTGACACTATCTAGAAAACCTCTGCCATCTAGAAGCATAAAGTCGCCTTGTAGACGGGGCTTTGGCTGCCTGCAAAGTGGCTAGAACTGCTTCCTCAAGATTTCTGGCTGACTCCCGTCTAGTGGCCAGACGTGTAACCTGTACTTCCCTGGATACGGGTGGGAGATCTGACCCTGGGCCTGAGACAGCATGTCCTGTCTGACTGGGAGACACCATGGTGACCCTCCCAGCAAAGCGATTAAATCCGACATCCATGACTGTTGAGGCCAATCTGGTGCCACCAGCAGGACTTTGGCCTTCAAAATTCTCACCTTGGCCAAGACTGCAGGCAAAAGTGGGAAAGGAGGAAATACATACATGAGTACTGGGGGCCATTCATTTGCCAGAGAATCCACCCCTAGGGGCCCTCTGGGGCCCACCATCGAATACCACAGGGGACAGTGTGTGGTTTCCTGTGTGGCAAAAATATCTACTTTGGCTTTCCCGAAATGAAGCCAAATTGCCTGTACCACTGCTGGGTGAAGTTGCCATTCTCTTGGCTTGGCACCCCCCCTTGACAAGAGGTCGGCTGCTACATTGTCCTA
Organism: Sinocyclocheilus anophthalmus; assembly: GCA_018155175.1. Lineage (NCBI taxonomy): Eukaryota > Metazoa > Chordata > Actinopteri > Cypriniformes > Cyprinidae > Sinocyclocheilus > Sinocyclocheilus anophthalmus. The sequence goes on from JADLZN010000205.1 coordinate 53,375, forward strand.
TCCCGGCAAGTGTACAGCCCTCAGGGACACCCCTCGAACATGTGCCCATAAAAGGTCCTTCCTGTGTAAGGATATTGAACATACTTCGCCCTGGTGATTTATGTATGACACGACTGTTGTGCTGTCTGAACAATTACCTGCTTCTCCTGAAGCTGAGGAAGAAAATGGATCAAGGCTCGAAACACTGCCTCCAGCTCCAAGAGGTTTATGTGTATTCCTATCCATGATGCATTCCATCTTCCCTGTACTGGATTGCCTCGCCAGACAGCACCCCAGCCTGCCTGTGAGGCATCTGTTGTTATGATTTCCCTTGAACATAACGGGCCCAGCTTGACTCCCTCCTTCAGGCCTGGAGTTGAGAGCCACCACTTGACAGCTGGAAGACAATACAGGTCTCTTGGAATCAGTCGCTGTCCATTCTCGTATGGACTCACTTGGTACATTTGCTAACCATCGCTGTAATGGGCGCATGTGAAGCAACCCCAATGGCACCACCTGACTGGCTGCCGCCATCAGGCCAAGCAGTCTCCGACCCAATTTCACTGTAACTTGCTCCTTTTTGAGGAACTCGGACAGGCACTCTTTCAACACTGACTGTCTCTGTGGAGTCAGAGATGCTCTCATTATAATTGAATTCAAACTCAAGCCTAGGTATGTCGCTACCCTTGTGGGAGTGAGACAACTCTTTTTGCTGTTCAGAGTCAGCCCCAATTTCTTCAAGTGGGCAAAGACCACCTTTGTGTTGGTCCTGGCCTGCTGCTCTGTAGGAGAGCAAATTACCCAATCGTCCAGGTAATTGGCAATACATATGCCTTGACGACGTAGAGGAATGAGTGCCGCATCCATACATTTGGTGAAGGTGCGGGGAGCCAATGACAGACCGAAGGGGAGAACATTGTACTCATAAGCGTTGCCCTGAAAGTAGAACCTGAGGTACTTCCTGTGGTCTTTGTGAATTGGGATGTGGAAATAGGCATCTTGGAGATTCGCTGTTGTGAACCAGTCCCCTTGTCTGATGAAGGTTAAAAGGGTTGAAAGACAAACCATGTGGAAGGGCAGTCACTTTAAATGATGATTGAACTTCCTGAGATTCAGGATGGGCCGAAGACCCCCATCTTTCTTTGGAATCAGGAAATAGGTTAAATAAAACCCCTGCCCTATCAAACCCGAGGGCAGGCGTGTTATTGCTCCTTTTCGGAAAATAACTGAGACCTCGTCTGTCAGAGACCTGCACTGTGTCTCTTCTCTCAAAACAGTAGGAACATTCCAAGGTTCTCTTGTTCTACGAGACTGCTCCAAAGCTGCTTCTGCATGGGCTCCAAAGACCTCCCCAGGCACTAATGGAGCTGCAATGACAGCTATGCAATCTTGATCTAACAAATTAGCTTGAGATAGCCATACCTGACAGTGTGCTTGAACCATATTGGCATGGATTGCCCTAGGGCTTGGGCGTGTGCACTTGTTCCTCGGATCAGCATATCAACCACTCGCAATGTTCCTGGGATGTTTTCCTCCTCTTTCAAAGTGGAGGAAAAATCCTGCAGTAGACCCTCTAAATAAACCAAGAGGAGAGAGTCTGTGCATGCAAGTCTTGCCGACAAGGCAGAGGCCTGATAGGCTTTCTGCAGCTGACTGTCAATTATCCTACCATGCTTGTTAGGGTGTGTAGCATCTCTTCCAGTTCTGGCCATAGCCCCAGTCAACATAGCAAACGTGGGTCTGATCTGAGGAGCTGTAGCAAGCCCATAAGTTACTGCCCCTGCCAGATTGCCCAGCTGTGTCCTAGGGAGGGTCGTAGAACTAGGGGCCTTCCAGGAAGACTGCAACTCCCTTATGAAATCAGGAAATATTGGCAACCCCTCTGTTTTAAGACGCTGAGGGCCTCTATCAAACACTGAGGTTGATGTTGAAGCAGCCTGGGAAGGCAGTTTTGCACGCTCAGCAGCTCTGGAAACCATTGCTTAATCTGAAGGGTCCAGTGCAATAGCCTATGAGGCCTCAGAAGCACTATCCCCTGTTTCTGACTCAGAGATGTCCTCTGGTTCTGAAGGCACATAATTTTCATCCCTTCCAAACACTCCAGATGCAGCCACTGAAAGCTCATCAGGGTGGCGGCATGGACGTTTTGACAATGGCACCCCTAAGTCTTGAGGTTCTGCCACCCATTGCTGAGCCACTAACAAAGTGTTCAGGGTCTCCTGCATACCTTGCATTTGCTTCTGAAGTTGGCCGATGTCCCATTCTACATGCTTGCATTTACAAGCTTGTTTACGTTTGACACCTTCCTCCTAAGGATCTCGTTCAGACCGAAATGGCTCTTTGCCTGAAGGCATCTCAGAGGGTAAACCAGTGGTGTTCTCCTCTTGCATCATAAAACAAGGAAACTTAAATCAGTTAGATAGCTTTCGTCTCCAGAGACGAAGAGGCATCTTTGTCTGAATTACAATAAGACTCCCACGCTGTGATCACAAACAGCTCTCCTCTACTCGGTAACTTTCACCCTTACATGTGAGAGGCCCCCCTTTGCTTTTTTGTTATGAATTGCCTGTAAATTACAGGCATTTCATAACAAACAGCCAAAGAGGGGCCTCTTCACCTGTAAGGGTGAAAGTTACCGAGTAGAGGAGAGCTGTTTGTTTTTACTATAAAACGTAGTTGAGTATATTATATTATAAATACAATTATAAATTTAAATATAATAGACTCACCTTACGTTTTATAAGTGAAACACACACACAACCAAGGTAGTGTTCACCCTCGCGGGCGAAGAGGCTCCTTTAATCTCACAACACGCTTGTTTCCAAAAACCACGTGCCAATGCGCAGTCTAAACCTTCACGGATAAAGAGACTCCGGTCAGCCAGATACAACAAAAGAACGCACAGCAAAATCTTTCCATCAAACAGCTTTCATCGATAGGTAGGAGGCAAAAAAGAGCCGGCTACATCGCACCTGTATTTATAGACCGTGATTGTAAGCGGGTTGTGGTTAATTTGATATACCGTCTCCTGACAGCTCATCCTTAGCGAGGCTGACCCATACTGTGGGGTGTTGACTTAGATGAAATAGAACAGACTATATAACGGCTTGGCTATGTTCATTTCAGGAAAGCCAAGCTATGGTGGAAATTCGGATAAGGCCCTGCAGTTTTTTTTTTTTTTTAATGCTTTACCAGTTGCGATTTCGGTTCGGCCAGAGAAGCGATTCATTGTGTGGCCATCTTTTAAGATCATTTTTCCAAGAAATGCCCACTTGTTTTTGAACAGTTCACATTTTTTTACTGTTAACCTCACCCTGTGCTGCTGATAGTGTTGTGACACTATGCGATTCGAATATTCCTGAGGTGATCATCGAAATTTCTGCTGTGCACTAATCCCTAGTTCACAATACAGCAGTGGTTCTCAAACCTCTCCATGAAGTACCCCCAGCACAGCATTTTGTATGTCTCCCTATATCTGACACACCCACTTCAGATCTTGCAGTCTCCACTAATGAGCTGTTGAGTTGAATCAGGTGTGATAGATGAGGGAGACAAAATGTGCAGGGCTGGGGGTACTCCACGACAGGTTTGAAGACCAGTGCACTACAGGATTTTAAGCCCGATTTTCAAGTTAATGAGCTTCCTGACAGGTCAGGCTGTGAGCGGGGGAAATTTAGCTGTGATCAGCGCTTGGCAATCTTTATGTGTGAACTACTCAACGACACATCAAAGAGGCTCGCTGATGCATCGTCGATGCCTCGCCGACACCAAACGAATATCTAGTATGCTAAATATCTGGACCGGTCGGCTGACTCGACATCACATGGTGTCAGGTGTCGCGATGAGCTAAAGCCAATGAGAGAGCAAGGCATGGGTTGAGGTCAGCAGAAGAAAAACAGAAGCAGCAACATGGCTTTAAGAAAAGTTTGGAGACAAGAAATAGTCGTGTAGTGTGAGCTAGGCTTTAGTTGTCATCCAGATACGGTAGGCAAACTTCATCTTGAAACCCTGAGAGACACTCCTCCATGCTTCTCTGGAACTCTGAAGGGGCTGGAGACAAACCAAATTGTATCCTCACCCATTCATATATACCCCAGGGTGTAATAAATGCAGTGGGGGGTTGATTGCTTTCTTCCAGGAAACCCTGGTGATATGCCTTGCCTTGAACTGGTACAGAGAACCAAGCACTGCCTTGTAAACTGTTGTGTATGTCTTGTATGTGTGGGTTTGGGTGTCTGTCAGGGATGGACTTTTGATTTAGCTCCCGATAATCACAACAGAGGCGCAAAGTCCCATCATTTTTCCATACACACACTATAGGTGAAGAGTACTTGGATTTTGATTACCGTATTCCAAGCCCAGTTTAGCAAGTCATCCTTCACCTCCTTGTGTAAGTGCTTTGGTATAGAGGTGTATGTTTGTCAAACTGGGGTGTGATCAGATAACCTAATGTGGAGCTGCAGTGATGGTATACATCCCACATAATATTCATCTTTGAACAATTCCCCACTCTCCTCTCTTAACATTATTTAATTTTTATTTTTTTTCACTTTCAGCTGCTGGGCTGGAGTTAAATGGGTGAGTGACACAGGTGGGTCCCATGATTCCTTTTTCTCTTCCTCTGTCTGTTCCCTAGCCTTTGAATCAGTCATGGGTATGTGCTGGAAGTTGTGATTAACCTCAGATTCAACTCCAGTTGTGCCGTTTCCTCCACAGGCTTGGTATCTATTGGGTAAATGGCTTTAACCCTCTGAAGCTGCCCTAGGACAGTCCATGGTGACAAAATGATGTCCTTTTCTATTCTGTTCGTTACAGGGAAAGCTACTCATGACCATGTTCCTTTCTGGAGGCTAACAACAGTTTCCCCTACTTCCAGGGCATCCAGACAAGAGGGACTTTCATCGGGAATGAAGATAACCACCTAGTGGCAAGGGAAAGCAGAAGTCATCACGCCACATTTAATAATTTTGGTCAAGGCAGGTGGAATGGTAACTTTTTGATGCCCCAGCCTCACTATCCCATCACTGCTCTGAGGGTCACTTGTTTGGATTAATTTGGTCAGCTTCTCAGCACATTTACTGTTGATGGAGAAAGCAGCACTCACAGCCTGTATTGTGGTTTGGGGTGGCTGTTCAGGACCCTTTTTCAACAGTACGTTGATGATATTATAGCCAATGATGGGATCTTCTGCTACATTAGTACAGTAGTGTCCCATAAGGATTGGGTTGCCGGGTCTTCAAGATAACAACTCACCATACATATTTTTTTTTAATATGGCTCAACAGTTCTGAGTGGTGTTTGAGGGAGATGTGGCTGATGTAAGTAGAGCCTAGCCCAGTCATTACACTTAGCTGTTCTACCATGGATATCTCATTGGATTCAGTAAGCACCAGGATTTCTGTTGAGAGGTGAATTATAATGTGACTGGCTCTGTTGAGTTTTCCCTGATTTTTCATCCGGCAGCCCTTGGAATAATAACCCTGTTGGGCATATTTGAAGCAGTGGTCACATGTTTCACCAGTGCTACCTTCCTGGCAGGCCTTCTTTGCGCTGCAGGAGGGCAAACTAAAATATTACAACACATTGTTTACTGTCCTCCTTAGTTCGGCCATCTCCTCTCTCAGCTCCTTCACTATTTCCATCCACTCAGTCTCTCTGTGTGTTTCTGACTTTTGACATTAGCTCTAGTTGGTGCTGCTTTTTCTGCTAAGCTTGCAGCTCCTAATGATGTGTCCTGCGATGAAGCACCAGCTTCCATTTGAATTTCATTTACTTCCATCCCTTTACTACTTCTGGTTCTTTTTTATTTGTGTTGTCTCTCCCATTCAAAACTTGCTGCTTCATTTATCTTGCTGCTTCATTCAAAATTTGATCCAAAACGTTTTGATCATCCAGACAACTCTTCAGATGGAATTTGATGTGGTCACTTAGTAGTCCAGTACTCACTGATCTCAAGAATTTCCTCTGAATTGGCTGTACTGCTCATCTGAATCAACTTACCATGCAGCTACAAGGAGCCTTTCCTTTAGCTCAATTGTTCTGAAGAGGAAATTCCCAAACATCTTGAGTGATACTGACTAATCTGTGGTACAGATTAGTTGAGCTTTCTTCTGAGTGGCTTCTTAAAAGTATCTTTAGTTGTGAGAGAGCAAACACACTCTTGATTTCCAGCATGATCCACTCTTGATTTCCAGCATGTCTCTCAGACTCAAGCAATGGCTAATTGCTTTCACTACTGCCTCATATAATTTCAGTTTCACTGTGACCCTTTTTGAGGCCAACATTTATTTGATGCATGAGATTTGTGTTTTATAATTTGTCTTTCTGCCAGTCTTGCCAGAAAATCTGAATTCACATTGTATTGTCACTTCTGGTGGTTGTATCAGTACTCTTTGTTCAAGGCAGATATTTTGTTGTGGCTGTGACTGACTGTTTTCCTTTCTGTTCACTTTGCCACTCAGATGTTTCATTAATTTTTTTCACTAAAAAAGGTTAGTGGCTGATTGGAAATAATCTGCAGTTCTGAGTATTGTTTTTGCAGGCACTGTAGTTCAGGCATGCCACCCTCCAAACTCTGTTCAACTGTTTGGGCATCCCCCTCTTTGTGTTTCAGCCCACTGCACAAAGCTAACAACTCTGTGAGATAATGCTGTGCTATATCTTCCTCCTCATCTTCGACAATTTTCTCCAGTGCTTCACTCATCAATCTTATTAATGCAGTCTTTCTTCCTTTCTCTAAAGCAATTTTCATGAAGAAGCATACTTATTTAAGTTGGTCTAAATCCAGCTGGATTAGATTCTTTGTAAATTTGTCCTGGATCTGTTCTAGATCCATGATTTTTTTTTTTTCAATCACATCTCTCACTCGCGTCTCAGCTCCGCCTGTTTTCTTCCGTCTGCTGGCTCGCCAATATTTGTTGCATACTTGAAATATGGGACCATAGACAAGCGTGATGAAATTAAGTTCAGGTTCATTTTTGTTAAACAAAACTTTATTAAACAGGACCCCAAAACTTTTTCTAGCTGGCCAACTTGCACCTGATAGTGCTATGCATCTTTCACTATGCCTGTGAATCAAAGTAAATGAACAGTTGTAAATAAAATGAAATAAAATAATAATTATAACAAAATCCAACATGCATCTGTAATTTATTTTACTATATCATACTATATAACTAAAATGCTTTTAGGAGATGATAAAATGCAGCAAAGTACAATGCCATATTCTCTATAAACTCTTGCTTCCATAAAGTGATGTGCTCTAATATAAGCACTCACACAAGCAATAATGAGAAATCCACGATACCTAACATTTAAACAAACTTTTGACATTTCATATTATATCTCTTAGTGTGTCACAAAGACACAACCTCCCACCTGGGAGCCAGATGTGGAGGTATTTTATACCCCGTCGATGTGAAGGAGAATGGTTTTGTATGTAAGGCGGTTGGGGGTGGGATGGAGTGAATTCACATGTTGCATAGCAACAGAGAGGGCACTGTGACAATTATGATTCATAGTGTTGGCATTGTTTTTTTTTCTCCTTGGCAGCACCACATCAAACCCTCCCAGAAATCAACCAAACAATGTTAATTAGCAGATAAAAGAGCCATGGCAAACAATGCCTTCTGTTTGTTTTATGCAGCACTCACACAATAGGATAACTTTTCATTGAAGAGATCCCGCGATGAAGTACAAACTGCTGTCACCTGGGGAGATGTTTGACGTTTGTTGCTTAAAAGTCAAGTTTTAGAAAACAAAGTGTTCTGTTTTGAAGTTATATGCCAAGAATATGTAGTGAAGTTACAAAATGAAAAGAGATAAAAAATAAAAAAAAACACTTATGTTGGTGTTTGGATTAGTCATACAGGAGAATAAAAACTAGGACACTATGATCCTAGTCACTCTGTCATTCACGCACCCTCAAAATGTATTTATTTTATTTTATTATGTTTTTTTTTATTTTTTTTTATCTGTATGACTTTCTTTCTTATCGGAAAGACATAAGGCGGCATTTTGAGAAATGCTTCAGTGTTTGTTTTCGCCCCATACAATAAAAGTCAATGGGGTCCAATTTTATTTAGCACCCCAACATTCTTTGAAATATCCTCTTTTGTATTCCAAAAAAAAAGACGTTTGGAATGACATTATGGGTTGAGAAAATCCCTTTAAAGTATTTGTTCACCCAAAAATGAAAATCTGGTGAAAATGTACTCAGGCCATCCAAGATATACAGTGGGTAAAGAAAATAATCACCTCCTTTAAAATAATCCCATTGTGTTGCTTTGCCGCCTGAAATGAAGACGGGCACAGTTTTTATTTTTTTCCTGTTCTATTTTCCAAGTGAAAGATATAACACCAACAGGGGGAAAAAATCAAAAATCAGAATCACTGAGGCCCTGTCCACATGGAGACGAGTGTAGCTGTATACGCATACATTTTGTATCGTATAGGCGTTTCGTCCAAACGGATCTGGAGTTTTGGGAGAGTGAAACTGATATTTTTTGAAACCGGGTCCCAGAGTTGATAAATCTGAAAATGCCGCCCTTGTGTTTTCATGTGGACAGCGAATCCGTATATTTTCTGAAAAGATGACATCATCAGCCCACTTCTCGCCCCTAGTCAGAAACCGCTATGTCACGTAGCAGCAACAAAAACATGAACAAACACTGAACGATTGTCTTTTTATTATCTAACATTAAATGTATTGTTCCATGTTCGTTTGTATACCGTGTGCAAGGTTTATGCGCATAGTTCAAGTCTTCTTCTACGTTTTTAGTGTATCTCTGTGGCAGAATTACAGCACCACATGCTGGTCTGGCATGTATACTACATCATTTTGTGTCGGTTTCGTGTGGACGCAGATATTTCTTGAAATGAGGGGAAAAAAAAGATCGGATAGGGAAAGCTCTGGCTTCGTGTGGACGTAGCCTGAGTTGGAAAAAGGATCACCCCACTCCTAAAAATTACTTAACTCAATCAGGTGTAGCTAATCACCAACTTGAGCAGTTCTGCAAAGAAGAGAGGGCAAATATTGCAAAGTCTAGATGTGCAAAGTTAGTAGAGACATATCCCAATAGACTAAAGGCTGTAATTAAAGCAAACGGTAGTTCTACACAATACTGACACAAGGGAGTGATCCTTTTTCCAACTTGATTCTGGTTTTTGTTTATGCTGGTGTTATATCTTTCACTTTATGTTTTATTTTTGCACTAATAATAAAGCAGTGGGGGGTTCGTTGCCTTGCTCAAGGTTCTCATCTCAAGTCCGTGGTATTGAGGGTGGGAAAAGCACTGTACATTCACTCCCACCAACCTACAATCCATGTCAGTACCGAGACTCAAACCCGCCCGTTTGCATTACACGCTGACTCTAACCACTCATGACTGCCCCAATATACCTTTAGCATTTATAAATGAAATCATTTAGCATTCATCACTTGCTCACCAAATGATCCCCTGCAGTGAATGGTTGCCTTCAGAATTAGATTCCAAACAGCTGATCAAATATAATAATCCACAAGTAATACAACTCCAGTCCATTAATTAATGTTTTAACTCCAAACAGTTGCTTCCAACTAAATTATGAGTCCTCTATCTGTTTGGTAAAATTAAACCTTTTGATACTGCTTCTTTTAGTGAAAAAGTCGCCTCGTCTGAATCAGGAGAGAAATATGCACAGATCAAGCACCTTTTCCAAGCAAAAAATGTCCAAAACAGTTCTAAAAAAATATGTTGGTAGATTTTGATGAACAACTAGGGATGGACTTTTTTCACTGGAGGAAACATTATTATGGATTACTGACTAGTATTTTGGCCAGAAGCGATAGTTTAAATTTAAAACACCTTTATGATGGATTTGTTTATTACAAACATGCATGTTTTTACTTCACAAAACCTTAATTGGATGAGGAACCTTATGATTACGTGTTGAATTATTGTGATGTTTTTATCCGCAGTTTGTACTCATTCTGACGGCACCCATTCACTGCAATCGTGAGCAAGTGATGTAATACTACATTTCTCCATATATGTTTCGATGAAGAAACAAAGTCATCAACATCTTGGAAGGCCTGAGGGTGAGTACATTTTCAAGATTTTTTTTATTTTTGAGTAAACTATTCCTTTAATAAGAATAAAGTGCAAGCACGGATCATATGCCAGCTACTCAATCCATGCACCAGCCTTTATGTTCCATTCTCTACTTCCCCCAAATGGCATTTTAAAAGTTTTGTTTACATTCTGATGCAGTTGCCAATAATTGGTAGCACTAATTACAAAAACAGGGTCATTAGTGCACGAGGCTGGGTGTGTCCAGGCCAATTACAGACAGATTAACTCTTTCACTGCCAACAGGACACACCCACTGACCTAACTGAGGTGTCAAGTTTTGATGGTTACCATCAATAATTCACCCCCACTGCAGTTCATTATGGATTTTGAATGAATGTGATTTTTAGGAACACTACTGTTATGCTTCATTAATATTAAATGGAAAATTTTAATTTTTACCCTCATAATTTTACAAGATTATGATAAAGTCAACACAGTTTAACAACATTTAAAACTTGTATCAGCCTTGTATTGTATAAATAACACTTCTATATGTCAACATGCAATATTTAACAGTGAAAAAGCGACAATATTTACCACTTAATTAATTTGAGTGATTGTATGTCTACTAGAATAGGCCTTTTTACTAGTAGTATATTAGATAGTATAATATAGAGACTGATATTCAGTCATTTGCATGATATATTCACAGGTTTTACATCTTAGTTTGTCAATTTGCTGACAAAGCCTGCACTTATCCTTTACTTAATCATAAACTTTTACATTTCTTTAGGTGAAATAATTCCAATCACATCTACAACATTAAAATCTGACCCCACCTGGCTCATTAAAAATCTGACTCTACTCTTTCAAAGGCTGCTAAATGAATATATATGGAGGAATCCTTTATATGGTATGTCCTGGCCAATTTTCCCAGTCTGAACTATGCTTGTGTCTCTTGGTAATCTAATAAGCTTGCTAATGTTTGTCATGAGGAGGATGGACCTGCTCATCTGCTTTTAAGCTTCTCTTAAATACTTATAGACATATTTTAGTATAAATAGTGGGTCTGAAATCATATGTTTTAAGCTAATTTCTTTCCAGCAAAGGGACAGTTTAAGAGTGTGGTTTAACCTTATGAAGATGTCACAAATAAACAAACAATAAGAGATGGATGGATGGTCAGACGGACGGATAGCCTGAATGCACTGTAAGTCGCTGTCTGCTAAATGCATAAATTATAATTAAATTATAAAATGTATTTATTAATTAAATATGAATGAAGAAGAAGCCATTGACATTGTTACAAAAAATGTTTATTTCAAATAAAAATGCTTCATTTGCATTTTCTATTCATCAAATATCCTGAAAAAAAAAAAAAAAATATAATAATAATAATAAAGATAATTAATAATATATATATAATATATATATATTTTTGGTATGGTTTTTGTGTTTTTTTTCATACTTCCTTTTTTTTTTTTTAGGAACAGGGATTCACTTTATCTATATATCAGCACCAAGACAAACAATTACAAATAGGCATGGATAATAAACAGGACAAGAATATTCTCAAAGCAGCAGATCAACATATAATAACTGTTCTGAAGGATGATGTGACACTGAAGTCTGGAGTGATTATGCTGAAAATTCAGCTTTGCATCAACAGAATAAATTACATTTTAAAATATTATCAAATGGAAAACGTTATTTTTAAATAACAAATAATACAACAATATTACTGTTTACAACAGGTATTTTGTGGTAGATAAGATGATATGACTTGGGTGAGCCTAGCGACTATTTTGAATCTAAATATTTAAAATTGATAAATCTAATAGTTTTTTACTCTCTAAAGAACATGACATGAATTGTGGCCCCCTTTATTGCATATAAAACATGTTAATAGGAACAAAGTGGAACCTTGTAGCCATGGTGCCAGAGACCCCAGCAGCAGGGTAGGTTACTCAATGGGGAGAAACCTCCTAAGTTACCAAAAGGATAAGGGGGGGGGGGGGGGGGGGGGGGGGAAATAAAGTAAAGCGCAAAGAAGCTGACTGGAGAAAACACTTCCAGTGACCATCAGTATATGATGGCGCCCCAGAGGTAAATCTCTTGGCTAATATAACGGACAAATTGTAAGAGCAAAACCCCAACAAGCAAAGTACTCCGAGTTGAGCAATCACAACACCCTATTGAGACCTTGAGCAAAACAGCTTAACCGTCGGGTAGCTCCGCGTGGGGATTTTCTCTGAAAAAGTGACAGCTGATAGTCATGTGGTTAAAATATCGAACTAAATTAACTGGTGGACTAAAAGGAGAACTAAATAACCGGCCCTTTTATACTCACTAGAACCTACTAGCGCAGTTTATACAAGTTGATACGGATGGGTACACCTTTTGTTTGTAAGCTTGGCTCATCGATGCCGTGTTAATGACACTGTTTGGCTCCTCTGCAGTTTGTTGTCGTGTTGTTATGTGTGCTGTGGGCTAGAGCTGTGTATGTATGTAGTGAGACACTGCCCACCTATCTAGTATGCCCCACCTGAAACACATATTGCGCAGTTAATGTTGCCACTAGCGGGAGGGGCCAACACAAGGCCGGTAGTGTCACTGGAAGTAATGAAGGGGACATCGAGTATGGCGTTCAATGGTTCTAAATCAGTGTATACAGTTTCAGCAACAGGGAAAAAAAAGAAGGAAAACGAAATGAGCATAGTCGCACAGCAAATCCCCCCCACTAAAAAACAAGCACGAGCTTTTAGTTGGCCCTCATCGATTGTACAGGAGAAGGAGAGCTCTTTGAACTGAACCAAAATAACAAATTACACTTACAGGAAAAGACTGGAGACCTATAATCAGACTACACCCCACCAGCCTCATTCCGGTCCGGTGGTGACACCTCAAAATGTCAGTGCAGGTCGGGAAGGTTTGAAAAAGAAGAAAAACGCTTGAGAAAAGGGGCCATGATTTGAGTGTTGCTGCAACAGGGTGTTGTGTGTGTGTGTGTGTGTGCTTTTGGTAAGAGTAAAGGTGGGCTGGTGGGTTGCGTGAGCGCCTTGGAGGTCAGAGACTGGACATTGATGAAGGGTCTTGATGTAGAAGGGCAGTAATCAGATCCCTGGGGCATGTGTGTGTGTGTGCGTGTGTAAAAAAAATCCCCACAGACACAATATTCACGACAGTGAGAGCTAGGGGGGATATGCCCTTTGAGTGGTGGACATGGTGAGAGATATGGTGGCATCTGGACCTGTCTCTCGCCAGGATGTGCTGAGGCTTCTAAGGTTCATCCAGTAGGACATGCAACCAAACACAGACTTACATTGTAATTTTTTGATAGATATAATTTAATTATTAAATACTGGAAAAATAAATAATTTTAAATTAAGAAACCTAAGAAATAAAATAGTTACATGAGTGAATGCAAACAAAAAAAAAAATGACATTAATATTAAAATATTTAAAAGAAAGATTTGTGTGTGCTTATCTATATTGATCTATCAGTTAATTAAACTATAAGTATGTAAATTAAACATGATTACATATAAACTAATGCCTTTAAATTCTTTATAAAATAAATAGCAGTATGAAATAAACCATATGTAGTCAATGGGAGCGTGAAATGCAAATAAATTAACAGTAATATGCGTCAAAAAATTATTTAATTTAAATGTTATTATATGTAATAGCATTAAATGCTCTATTACTAAATATTCCTAGTGTAAAAGTCATCAATAAGAGTGAACAACAAAATGTCACATGACATAATAGTAAATATTAAATTTGTATATATGTTTTGTGTGTGCTATCTATCTGTTCTTATCTAGATAATATAAATATAATTATTTAATTTAAAACATATGTTATATGTAATGAGTTAAACTTCTTATAAATAATAGCAAAGTATGAATAATATATTCTCAATGGTGGGAATGCTTAATATATATTTATAATCAGTACCCACAGATATCCACCCGCACGTAGATCTATTATGTACACCCCACACCCCCCTTATTATCGCACACTATTTGTAGTCCCCCAAACCTTAGGAACCTACTGAAAAAATGATCGTAATGTATTAGCATGAAATACAACCCACACCACACATAATGGATATAGCCCCATCTATAATATTAAAGTGAAAGTGTGAAAATGAAAGTGATGTGACATGTGGCCAAGGTTGGTTCCCATATGTGATGTGAATCTGTGCTCTTATTTAACCCATCCAAGTGTAACACACATATTAGCAGTGTAGTAGTGAACAGGCACCACATATACATATACATATATATATACTTACCAAATTCATATGACATGGCATTTATATGGTACACTTTTAATGAGAATGAGTACCATAGTACAACCATATGGTGTCCATGCATTTCCATGGTAGTAATCTAGTATATTTCATTGATCACAAGGGTTATGAACCTAAGGAAACCTCTAATCACAGATAGTAAACTTCAGCAAAATAAGAAAAAGAAAAAGAAAATAATAAAAATCTGTTCATGGTAATTTTATTTTATTGAACAAATTGTTAGCTGTAAAATAAATAAATAACAAATGATTGAGGGCTTCATATTTGCAGTCTATGCAATTTGTGCATAAATACACATTCCGACAGCAATAAAAAGATGCAAAAAGCAGAGAAAAAAGAGTGCTGCCTGCAGTGACCTTTGAGGTTCACTTGTTTGCTGCTCTTTTTATCACACATAAAGTTGTTTTGTTCTCTTTATCACATACAAGTGCAAGTGAAAATGCACCATTGAAGATCTTTCCCATCTCATGCTGCTCAATGTGGAGACTAATTGGATGTAGAACAACACTGCGTGATTAGTTATTCTATAATATATAGTTATTATATTATTGTATTTGTAATTAAATTATTAATGATAATATCTATCATCAGATTAGACAGACAGACAGACAACAGTAGTAGATAGAGAGGGTGATTATAAATGCTTTGGCGCATTTTTATAGGCAGTTAAAAAACCATATTAGACACACCCACTTGCCAGTTCAGAGGAAAATGATTGCAATTAGAGACAAGGAAAACCTTAGCATATTCACAAGGCACCAAGAATTAATTCCAATTTAACTTCCAAGGGGTTGACGATCTGTGGCCCTTGATTGGAAAAAGGTCAGTCAAATGAAAGATTTAATGAAATTTGAAACTGGTGTCCAGTTAGCAATATAAACATTAATATAGAAAAAAAAAGGAATTGACACTATTAGGACGCATATTTGTACTGGGCCACTTTTTACACATTCATTTTAAAAAGGTGTGCAGTGTGTTGGCAACGGTTTTCCCAGAGCAGTTGGAACACGAAAGGATACGCAGCAGGGCACAGCAAAACGGCCCACACCATCCGACAACCTATGCCGTCCTGTTTATTCCACTCTCCACAGAACATTTACATCTTAATATTCTGCTCGTATCTCTAATTCCTCGCTTATGAAGTAGGGCCATGATTTCCCATCAAACAGTTACACTGCCTGGGCTTGAGTAGATTGTGTACCCTCAGATAAGTTGCCATGCAAAAGATGTGGATCTGAGGGATTTTCACAATCCTTGATAAGGCACTTACAAAGTGGCACATTAGGACAGAGGATCTTCCTAAGGCAGCTACGTCTGACACGCGAAGAAATCTCATAATAATCGAACAGTTGTGTTTTTTGTGCAAATCGAAATACACTGGTTTCACCAACAGGGAAAACAAGAAAATTTTACAGAAATGATTATGTTAAATCATCCATCCATCTGAACTTAACAAAGGTCCCTTGCGGGTCAAAATGGACCCATAAGGCCAAAGATGACATAATTTAATTTTTGGTCTAGAAAGTTATTATTGGCCATTTTTCTAATTATTTTTGTATATTTTTATGTAGGTTTTTTTTTTTAATCATTTTTGGGTTATTTATTTATTCACATTGAAAATCTGGATAATTTTTTGCATAGTTTTATACAGTTTTCACCAAAAAAACAAAAAGACATGTATGCATATTTATATTTAAACATGATGCTCCATCCAGAGACCTAGGTCAATTCTTCTGATGCAATCTGGTGGGGAAAAATTACATAAAATTGCATTTTATGGTTACAGCCACTAGAGGGGCCTATTGAACCCTATATGGATTCTTAAATGAGCCAAACAAGTGAAATATTTAAAAATACACCAACTTGAGGCTTCATTAAGCTTTCAGATATATACCAAGGCTGTCAATCTATATGATTAAAAAAAAAAAAACTATTTTGTTAAAAAAAAAAAATAAATATAGATGTACTGATACTGAAGTTAATCCAAACATATATGCATAGTTCAACTCTGTAATAATATAAAATATCATTTAACAAATATATAAAAATAATAAAATATAAAAATAGAACTGTGATAGAAACTCTATATAAAACTTGGTTCCCACCATCCACTCAAAAAAACAATTTAACTGTGTTAAGTAAAAAAAAAAAAATCTAAATGACAGTCATTTCCCAGCAGAAACATCATAAATGCTATAATGTGTTTCAATGGGAGTGTGTGTGTGCCTGTGTGTGTAGGTATGCAAGTTTTTTTTTGTGCATTGGGGACATTCTGCAGTCTCAGCCCTTTGTTTGGGTATGCATCTTTTCTGGATTGTGTCAGATTTTATATAGTAAAAAAAAATCAAATAAATAAAAAAATGCTGTTTTTCGGACAGTAATTCATTTCCTATGGTCGGGTCAGAATGAATGTTATACTTGTGGGTGTAATCCTTTTTTTATGACACCCACATAGAATCCTCAAATCGACTCACACTTTGTGTGTGTGCTCCATGCTCAAGTGTGACAAAATTAAATATAAAAAATCTGCAGTTTTTTTTGTAAATTTCATGCTTTTCCGGTGGCGGGTCAAAATGAACCACGAGGGACACTTTTGATACTTTTTTTATAGCACCCACTTAAACTGCTCAAATTCATTCTTATTTTTTTCATGCATTCCCGGTTCAAGTGTAACAAATGTAACAATCTCATACCATAAAGATCAACTCTCGATTTTTTTTAAATCTTTAAAAATTAGATTTGGGTCAAAATGACCCGAGGGACGGATGAGGGTTTTAAAGGAGCACTGATCAGTTTAAAAGCCTTCAATATAATAGGACCATGAAGGGAAATCTGGAAATAAATTCAATAATAAATAAAATCACTTTCCTGTTTCCATTTATTTTTAAAAGCAACAATGGCACACATTTCATGTTCTTTGGAGACAAAAAAAAAATTGTAGTCCTACAGTGAGGAACAGAATTAGCATTTCCAGTCTGTGTGTTCCTTTCGGGAATTTCCTATACTGGTTTTAGATTTATGAGTAAATTAACATCTGGTTTACTTGTAGAGCCTTTTGTCCTATATAAATAACTTACAGACATGAATGTTGAAGTTGCTGTGTTCATTGCTAACAAGTTGCTATATAAGGGCAGCTGCCACATCACATCATAAACTGTTTCAAGTGAATAACATAAATAAAACAAAGAAACAAAACAAATAATACTACTAATAATAATAATAATAAAATTAATGCATCTACAGTCAGTGAAGATACATTAACCTGATCAAAATTGACAGTAAAAACACTGCTTATAAAGAAATTGATCAATTAATTGATGAATAAATTGACTTTCTATTAATCAAATAATCAAAAAAATGTATCACAGTTTACACAAAAAGATTAAACAGTGCCAGCTGTTTTCAACATTGAGATAAGAAGAAATGTTTTCATGAGCAGCAACTCAGTGTAGTAGAATGTTATGAATGTAATTGTGACACTGAAAACGGAGGAATGATGCTGAAAACTTCAGCTTTGCTTCACAGAATATATATATATATAATATATATAATATATATATATACAATATATATATATATTAAAAAATATTATAAATTGTAATAAATTTCACAATAATACTGCTTTTACTGCATTTCCATCACTAAGCAGGCCTCTTTTGGCATAAGAGACTCAAAATGTGACAAAATATATTTAAATAGTATATGCATTTTATTTGGACTGTTCAAAGATTCATCCAAAGTTGTTCATGTGCCAAATATTTAAACTCAACTGGTCCGGTTGAGAACAAAAGTTTTTTATTTACTCAAAGAAAAAAAAAAAAAAAAAAAAAAAACAAAAGAAAAAAATATTTACATAGGCCAAAAGGACCATTGACAATATTGACAACTCACTGCACAGCGGTTCTCGTGTTAACGATGTTCATGCAAATGTATATTTTGATATGTCAGAGGAACCCAAGTGAGCATCAGTCATGTTTGTCACAGCTTTAAATCACATTCCAACGGCTCTACTTATGTCAATAATGCACGTCACAGAGTGAAGTGTTTTGATTTGCATATTTCCCCATCCATCTATTGGGCTCGCATGCCTAACGCCCACTTGACATTTTCATATTAGCTGCAAATATCAAAAGTGACAAAACATCTTCGGTGTGCATGGGAAACAGGAGATAGCCGTTCCCTCTGTTGTGATAAATGTACCATGCATCAACTTTTGTAATTCAGCGGTTCAGCCTCAGCTCATCAAAGTCCTTCTTGATCTCCACATCCATCATCATTATCAGAACTCCCTGTTATAAATATGCCCTTTATTTCTCAGCAGTTCTTAATGTCTGATGGCATTGTCACCATGGATACTGCAGTTGTCACAAGAGATTACTGGCACGAACAAGACTCATTAGCAGTTCAGTTGGCTTAATTACACACTGGAAAAAAAAAGGGAGAAATATTACACAGACATACAAAGCACACATTAATAAGGATAAGGAAATAATACAGTTTGCCTCCAATCTAAACAACATTGATGTCTAAGGGCACTTCATGGGTCAGTGAATATGCTGGGCTTAGTCCAGACATCTGTAGGGAGTTTCGGGGTCATCCTTTCATCTAATATTGGACGACACGCTATAAAAGTAGTCCATTGCTTCTGGGATATATTCCAGGTCTTCTGAATCACTTCAGTATTTTTGTGAAGAATCAGAGTTGGGCAGAGCAAAATTAAAAACAATCATTACTGGATATTTAATGTGCTTTCTTAAAGGGATCATATGATACAATTTCAAGTTTTCCTTTCTCTTTGGAGTGTTACAAGCTGATTGTGCATAGATAAGATCCCTGAAGTTGCAAAGACTAAAGTCTCAAAACCAAAGAGATATTCTTTATCAAAATTTAGACTCTGCCACGCCCCCCTAAAACGGCTCGTTCTAACACGCCCCCACATATCTACCTCACTATGTGGAAATATTA
The DNA here is from genome assembly GCA_018155175.1 of Sinocyclocheilus anophthalmus. Lineage (NCBI taxonomy): Eukaryota > Metazoa > Chordata > Actinopteri > Cypriniformes > Cyprinidae > Sinocyclocheilus > Sinocyclocheilus anophthalmus. Next base: position 72,689 of record JADLZN010000205.1, read on the forward strand.
GCATAATGCGGCCCAAATGTGCACGCAAAGAAAGGCGGCGTGGTTTCAGTAACCGCAGTTAGTGTTGAAGCAAGCCATGTCAGGAGACGCTGTGTGTTTCTAGGCGAAAAGCAAAAGCACTTTATTTGGCCTTCCAAACGTAGATGCAATTTAGAATCTTTAAGAGTACTTACAACAGAACAGCAATGCATTTTATGGACGACCGTTTCGTGAACCTAGGAGAGGAGGTAATTATGACTGTGCTATGACAATCTGGTGCTTCTGAATCAGCGACTGTATGTATGTTTTTTTTTATTAGTTTAAGTATTTGCTATTGACGTTCAAATGCGGAGTTTTGCGTATGTGTGCGCGTGCGTGCGAGAGAGAGAGAGAGAGAGCGATCAAAGTGGAGTCAGCTGTCTTAAACCGGTGGCTGTGTACTCAACACATACCAGCTTCATCACTGTGTCTGTCACGCGACTCTGTTCCCCTTTCGGGCTCTGTCTTTACATTTATTTTGAAAGATGAAGCTCGCGATTATGGTTACATTTCCGACGAGTGCTTGCGGCGTTCGGCCAATCACAATGCATTGGGTCAGCTGGCCAATAAGAGCAGACTGCGTTTGTCGGAAGGAGGGAATTTGTAGAAACGAAGCGTTTGAGAGAGGCGGGGCATAAAGGACCTACAATAATGTACAGTATTAAAAAATAATGTGTTTTTTGAACATTAAAGAATGTCAACATATTACACCAAATACACAAAATAATGATCTTTAAAAAAGCATCATATGACCCCTTTAAATGTAACTAAAACAAGCCAGATGTTCATTCAGCAACCCACTTTAAACAATTCAGAACACTCATTTGTTTACGAATTTCACTACACTGGCATGGCTCTATGTTTTTGATTCACTAAAAAGAACCATGTTCTTTTTAGTTATGTTTTTGAACTTTTTCTTAAAAGGGTAGTTCACCCAAAAGTGAAATCTGTGAGTTAGCTCACCATCAGGACCATCGAGATGTAGGTGATTTTGTTTCTTCTTTGGCTAAAACACTTCTTTGCTGTTCTGCTAAAGCTGTTGCCCTTGGTGATTCATAAAATGCAAGTCAGCGGCTACAGGTTTTTGAGAATACAAAAAGCATATTAAGAAACAGAAAATGAATACCCATGCCTCCACACAATATATGAGGTCTTATGACAGAGAGCCGAAAAACCCATTGGTCTGGAAAGCAGACAAGAAACTGAACAACATTTACAACATGCCCGGAGTGATGTCCGGTTCGCAAACGAATCATTCTTTTGAGTAATTATTTTCTTTTTAGATGAACAAGTTCACCAAATCGGATTGAAATGTCTGATTACTCAATCAAAACTCACTTTCAGACATGTCTGGCAGTCACTCTGACTCGAAAGGAATCAACATACCGGTGTATATGATCCTTTGATGCTGGTTTTTGCCCACTTCATTTCCTCCCAACAGACAATGAATTGAGGAAAGAGTTCCAACTCAGAATGAAGATCTGGTGATATGTTAATGCCTGAACCAAGGGGTGAAATTAAAGTTTTTATGGTTTTGCATTGTTTATGTAAAAAGGTGAGCTGATGAAGACTAGTTTATTCACTTTATATGCTTTAGACATGTAAAATAAATCCATGTTTCACATTATTATAGGGAACTTTAATACTATAATTGTGTATACATGACGTCATTGTGTGATTACGTAAACAAACTAGTGAACCGAACCTGTTCATTGAAATGAATTGTCCGAAAGAACTCCGGACCGTTTGCCTGAGGCTATGGGTTACAGGTAAAAAATTTTTTTTTTTAAATAATGCTCAGATTTGTCAAAGTTTGTAATGTTCGTGTCTGCAAATGGGTCAGGTTGAAATGTTTGTACATGCCAGCAGCAGATCTATATATTCTGCTTTTGCAGAGTTGTTTTTGCTTATTATGGACAGAACATCATTCTGAATTTAACGCACCGTTTCCACTAATTTATTCTGTTGTCTACTGCACAGAGACTACTGTTTTTACATGAGCTCCCAATTTGTTGCAGAATATGATCAACTTCAGGATGAAAGTCTGAGCACAACTTGAGCTCTGAATGGTTTTATTAATAACAATAAAAAAAGAAAGACTAAAAACAATGGAAATGAAAATGTATTGCTAAAAACATGCATGCTTTAATAATTCATTGGAGAAGCCCACCTTAAAGGAATTATTTAAACAATATCTGAGTAATTTCATAAAACATGTATACAATTCCGTATACAATAAGTTAATATTAATATCACTTAAATTTTAGACACAATATTGCAAGTTGCTTTCTATTTGTACTTCGTTTCGGTTTCACCAACATAAATCGTTTTAAAACATCATATCCATGCGTCTACGATCAAGTGTTGTTTTGTTCCTTAATCAATAATCGTTTCGAATGAATCGTTTGAGCAAGCGGTCACTTGTTTAGTTCCTGAAATAATCAGTGGTTTTGAACAAGTCAGTTGAATAAATCATTCAATGATTCACTCATGAATACAGTCACTTGCCGCCACCTATTGGCTTAACGATGTGACTTGCAGAACGTGTCAAAAGGCATAGCTAACATCCACATTTTCATTTTTTTTTCTGAATCTTACTTATCTTACTGAAAAAAAAATATCAGTGGGCATGTATCAAAAAACAGATTGTATGCATGCTATTTTGAGATCATGTTAACCTCTTTCACTGACTAGAGGGAAACATCATGCCTAATGAACACTCACTTGCTAAATGAAGAAATAATGTGCACTGGGTCAAACAAAAATTGGACTAGCGCACATGGTACATGGCTAGATTGGACTGAGAAACAGACAACACATTTTTTTTTTTACAAGGTGCCAGGACATCATTCTGGAATAATTTAACCCCTGATCATAACCAAGATGTTTATCTCCTAATTGCAAATGTTGCAATGAGATTGTTGACTCTCAAGGTGGTGCATAATTGTATTGCAATCATATTAGCCTGTTGCCATGTGTACAATCAAAAATTAATGAAAAACAGTGCATGGGGGAAGAAAAGGAAGACACAGTAATCATTGCTGAAGCTTTACTGGAGCTGGTACACAATGTTTTCAATTTGATCTATCACAAGTGAAAAACTAAAAACAACAAGTAACTCATCAATCCCTTTCACATGATGCACTGCTTTACTGATCAGTAAGAATGAACAGTGTACACAGACAAAGCAGACGTTAATCAGGAAAATGTAAAATATTATGAGGAGAGATTAACAGAAAACTTTATTTAAAGGTGTAGTTGACATCCAGCTAACGGGATATTTTCAGAATGTTCTGGCAAGGTTCCCTCAAAGTTATGACCAAACATTATTCAAGTAATATAAACTGAACACTCATTCAAAGTTAAATGGTATTTAGTAATGCTCTTAAACATCCCATTATAAAATGGAATGTTCCCTTAATGTTTGCATAACCATAAATGGCATAACCATTCAGAAATATTTTTTTTTCATAATTTAGTTACATTTCCATAATTCAAGTTAATTTATTAATTAACTTCAATTAAAGTCGTAGCAGTAAACACCCAGCTAACAGGGAACATTCTCAAAATGTTCTGGCAAGGTTCTCTCAAAGTTATGAACAAACGCTCTTCCAGTAAAATTGATTAACCATTCATAAATAATGTTCACATAACTTAATAGGTACATTAGTAAAACGTTCTTAGAAAATATTTTTGTTAGATATGCAGTACCTTTCTCCCAGCAAGTATTTATTTATTTATTTATTCTGCTGAAATTAAAACATTGATTGCGATTTTAATTTCTGAATATTTGTTTTTGGCATGTCTTTTGTGACAAACCCTCTAAAGACCTTGTCAAAGTCGGCATGTTACTTAACACTTTCTTTGCCTCTCAGCCTGCACAGCAGTATGAATCACGAGTATGTGCTCAGAGCGAATCTGCTGGCAAATGCATGACTGCAAATAGCGCCTAACAATTCATAATATACCTTGGCTCAGAAGCTTCATTTGAATTCTGTCCTTGATTCAACTCTTTCTGAGTGCAAGTTGCTTTTTAAGATAATTAGGCAAGAAGGCAAAAGCAGCTGTTGACAGGATGCTGCAGGAAGTCCTCCAGAGGTCTGCTTGTTCTTGCTGTGCTTCTCATTTATGTGTGATGTGAAATATGCGACTACCTGTTGACCTCTCACTGTTTGTCTTCATCGGGAGTGTAACCCTATATTTGCACCTCAAGGTGTTTTGGAGCTGGAATGAGCAACATGTTCAATTCTGCTACCTCACCGTCTAATTTAGCAGCTGGTTTCTATCATTGAGAAAAAAATTACAAATTATAGTAAATAATTCAGAGAGTTAAGTAATTAAAAATACTTAAGACTTAAAAAGTTAATTGTCTTGTTTGTGAATGAATCATTGTTTTTGAACGGATCAGTTGTATGGTTTTTAAATGATTAATTCATAAAGGCAATCGCTTCTTTTGTTCATGAATTAATCACCGTTTTGAACAAATCAGTTGAAATAATTATTCAATTATTTCTTCATAACACCAGTCACTTGTTTCAGTGAATGAATCACTGTTTTTGAATAAATCATTGTATGAATTATTCAAAGATTCATACAATCTATACGGTCTTGATTCATTGTAGAGAATAAAGCGCAATGCATCTTGTGTCTATGCAGTGTATGTTAAACAACACATTAAGAAACAAATGAGAGACCAGGAAAATAATGCATGATTGAATTTCAATGAGTACAATCTTCATGTCTGAGTGAAGAAAAACAAAACAGCACCAGAAAAAATGTATGTAAACAATGTACCACCAAATAAATTGAATCAGTTATCAGTATTTATTTTTCCTGATAATAAGAAAATGTTCTTTTCTGGGTAAATGCATTGATTAGTTCTTAACATAATGAGACACGACATGTCAATATATGTGCACAATCTGCCGTAAATGACAACCACATGCCGTATTCATTCAACTTAGTGCTGGGAGAAAAAAAAAATCTTCAGAGCACTAAGTCTAATTACCTCTTGTCAGAATTAACGCAATGTGCACAAAAGGAGAACCAGATGGAGATACAACAATTTAGTTCAATCTATTGAATGATTTGTGCCCATTTCTGAGCTGAAGTCACAATTTAAAGCAAATCTTGGGATTGATCTTGAGTTTTCCCTTAAAATGCACAGCAAATTAAGACTACAAATAGGTTGCACTGAATGAACTGCAAAGTAACCTGTTTGAAGCCGAAAAGCTAACCTGCACTTGTGTACCATTAGATAAAAGTGAGAAGAAAGCGGCAAATGCATGACTTCCCTAGTGCTAACAATTACTCTTTGATGTTGCGATGGATGCTAATAGGTCTCTTGAGATGCCAAACAGAAGGCTTCATTTAAAGCCTCTATCTTAGAATTAATCATCAACTGACAATTATTTTATTTTAAACAAACCACAAAGAGAGTGGACAGATTAAGCTTTGTTTAACCCAGAGGAACAAAAAATGTGGAAATATTATTAAAATTGGCTCACTTGATTGCTTTCAGCCCTCAGTAGTACAAATACCTGTCTGCTGCAGTCTCAGAAATACTGCAGCAGACACCCCCCCACCCACACGCACACACACAAACTCAGATTACAAACTGTTTTAATCATTTTTAATATATTATTAATAATATTTTTTTTTAAATAGGGATGTTAAAACCTTTTTCTCATAAGTCAAGAAAAACACCAACAAGCTCTGAATCAGAAAAATAAATGCAACTATAAATAATAATAATAATACAGTCTAATCTCATTACGCATTGTTAATGACATGAGTCAGAAACCGCACAAAATATAAAGTATACATGTTATGGCTGTTCGGAATTGCTCACTACTCTTACTTTTGCTAGCAATAGTGTGATTGTCAAGTAACCTGTTAAAGAATAAAATCTTGATGGTGTACTGTTTGAAAATAAATAAATAATTTAACCCTAACCCTAACAATAAGACATAAATATTAGTATTGTAAGTTTACACTAAATTAAAATTATTTTTATTACTCTCTTTTATTTTGCAACATGTATAATATATTTCTGATATAATATTTCATAATATCACAATAATCTCAATATTATAATTAAGGTATATTACAAAATTACAATATTGTAATCACAATACAATCAATTATTATTTGAAAATACTGAATTGATTCAAAACCGTTTGAGTTGGTAAAAAGTAAACCTGAGTATATGAACACCTACATTTCCATATATTTGCTAAATACAACAGAGCACTCTACATCTGCATCCCACAATGCAACACATTTTACTTGTCCTTCTATTTTCAGTGTGATGAATAAACCAAAATCATTATTTGATTGGGCTGTCAAATATTAATATATATGTACCTAATGGAATTAAAAATGCTAAATAAGTTTATCATGTAGGGTTGTGCTGATAGAAGATATTGTGTATCGACGAAAGTCAGAGATATCGCCTGTGGCTGATGCCTTTGACGATAGCATTATTATTATTATTATTATTAGGCTAGTAATACTATATAATTAAAATTAGGGCTTATTTGATCCATCATATTTCTTGTTCCACAATATAACCAATCACACATGATAGAGTAGAGTTTAGGAATGTAGCGGCCATTCAGAGGCATTCAGTCAAGTCAATTTCAGTGCTGCTTCATTTAAGATACACGCCTACACCTCATTTGATTAAAAATAATGGCTAGTGCAATGGTTGCGATAAAGTATACCATCATCCGTCGCCATAACGTATTGTGTTTCTATTAAATTGTTATCATGTTAAATAAAAATTCTGTCATAAAAAAAATATGACAAGACATATGCTACTTGACTAAAAAGTTCCAATGTATAGATCACACTTACATTAGGCTGCTTTTAGCCTTACCTTGGAGTTGATGCACTCTCCAGCTATGAAACTAAGTAAGTAAATAATTAAATAAATTAGCATTATAGTATCTTGTAGGATGATATGACGATATGACTATGGAGCATAGTATACCAACACTAGTATACTGTACAGTATGCAATAACTATGCTAGCATAGGCCTTTATCATACTTTTGTGCTCGAAAAGTGTTTCAAAATAGTTTCAAATAGTAGTATTGCAGCCTGTATCAATGGCTGTACCCATATCACAGGATGCTGTGATTTCTTCATTAAAATCCACACAGATCTTTCTTCTAAAGACACCACGGCAAGCACTAGTCAATACATTTTGATGTTGACAGCGACTCATTGGCTATCGATGCCGAAGCAAACCAATCAGCTGTGCCATGTGATAATGATGTCATTAGGTCAGATTGGGTTAGACCTATCAGACTGCACCATCTACAGCAGGGGTCCCCAAACTTTTTTACACCACGGACCGGTTACGTTTGGAAAGTTTCTCGAACCGGCTGTACTAGTTGGGGGGTGGTATATATTTCATATATAGATTTATATATATATCCCGTGGGAAAAAAAGTATTTAGTCAGCCATTAATTGTGCGAGTTCTCCCACTTAAAAATATGAGAGATGCCTGTAATTTTCATCATAGGTATACTTCAACTATGAGAGACCAAATGAGAAAAAAAATCCAGACAATCACATTGTAGGATTTTTAAAGAAATAATTGGTAAATTCCTCGGTAAAATAGTATTTGGTCACCTACAAACAAGCAAGATTTCTGTTTCTCACAGACCTGTAACTTCTTCTTTAGAGGCTCCTCTGTCCTCCACTCGTTACCTCTATTTAATGGCATCTGTTTGAACTTGTTATCAGTATAAAAGACCCCTGTCCACAACCTCAAACAGTCACACTCCACACTCCAAACTCCACCATGGCCAAGACCAAAGAGCTGTCAAGGACACCAGAAACAAAATTGTAGAACTGCACCAGGCTGGGAAGACTGAATCAAGCAGCTTGGTGTGAAGAAATCAACAGTGGGAGCAATTATTAGAAAATGGAAGACATACAAAACCACTGATAAGCTCCCTCGATCTGGGGCTCCACGCAAGATCTCACCTCAAGAACTGTGAGCAAAAATCCCAGATCCACACGGGGGGACCTAGTGAATGACTTGTAGAGAGCTGGGACCAAAGTAACAAAGTCTACCATCAGTAACACACTGCGCCGCCATGGACTCAAATCCTGCAGTGCCAGACGTGTCCCCCTGCTTCAGCCAGTACATGTCCAGGCCCGTCTGAAATTTGCTAGAGAGCATTTGGATGACCAGAAGAGGATTGGGAGAATGTCATATGGCCAGATGAAACCAAAATAGAACTTTTTGTAAAAACTCAACTTGTCGTGTTTGGAGGAGAAGAATGCTGAGTTGCATCCAAAGAACTCCATACCTACTGTGAAGCATGGGGGTTGAAACATCATGCTTTGGGGCTGTTTTCTGCAAAGGGACCAGGACGACTGTTCCTTGTAAACGAAAGAATGAATGGGGCCATGTATGGTGAGATTTTGAGTGAAAACCTCCTTCCATCAGCAAAGGCATTGAAGATGAAACGTGGCTGGGTCTTTTCAGCATGACAATGATCCCAAACACAACGCCCGGGCAACGAAGGAGTGGCTTCGTAAGAAGCATTTAAAGGTCCTGGAGTGGCCTAGCCAGTCTCCAGATCTCAACCCCCTAGAAAATCTTTGGAGGGAGTTGAAATCCGTGTTGCCCAGCGACAGCCCCAAAACATTACTGCTCTAGAGGGTATCTGCATGGAGGAATGGGCCAAAATGCCTGCAACAGTGTGTGAAAACCTTGTGAAAACGTTTGACCTCTGTCATTGCCCACAAAGGGTATATAACAAAGTATTGAGATGAAATTTTGTTATTGACCAATACTTATTTTCCACCAAAATTTGCAAATAAATTCTTTAAAAATCCTACAATGTGATTTCTGGATTTTTTTTTTCTCATTTTATCTCTCATAGTTGAGGTATACATATGAAGAAAATTACAGGCCTCTCTCATCTTTATAAGTGGGAGAACTTGCACCATTGGTGGCTGACTAAATACTTTTTTTTCCCCCCTGTATATAATTATTCTATAAATAATATATATATATTTCAGGCTATATATATAGCCTGAAATATACACTGAACAAAATTACTGAACAAACACTTTTGTTTTTGACCCCATTTTTCATGAGCTGAACTCAAAGATCTAAGACTTTTTCTATGTACACAAAAGGCCTGTTTCTCTCAAATATTGTTCACAAATCTGTCTAAATCTGTGTTAGAGCACTTCTCCTTTGCCGAGATAATCCATCCACCTCACAGGTGTGGCATATCAAGATGCTGATTAGACAGCATGATTATTGCACAGGTGTGCTTTAGGCTGGCCACAATAAAGGCCACTCTAAAATGTGCAGTTTTATCACACAGCCCAATGCCACAGATGTCGCAAGTTTTGAGGGAGCTTTTTTTGCAATTGGCATGCTGACTGCAGGAATTTCCACCAGAGCTGTTGCCGTGAATTGTTAATTTCTCTACCATAAGCCATCTCCAGAGGTGTTTCAGAGAATTTGGCAGTACATCCAACCGGCCTCACAACCGCAGACCACGTGTAACCACACCAGCCCAGGACCTCCACATCCAGCATCTTCACCTCCAAGATCATCTGAGACCTGCCACCCGGACAGCTGCTGCAACAATTGGTTTGCATAACCAAAGAATTTCTGCACAAAATGTCAGAATCCGTCTCAGGGAAGCTCATCTGCATGCTCGTTTTCCTCATCGGGGTCTCGACCTGATTGCTGTTCGTCGTCGTAACCGACTTGAGTGAGAAAATGCTCACATTCTATGGCGTCTGGAACTTTGGAGAGGTGTTTTCTTCACGGATTAATCCCAGTTTTCACTGTACAGGGCAGATGACAGACAGTGTGTATGGAGTCGTGTGTGTGAGCGGTTTGCTGATGTCAACGTTGTGGATCGAGTGGCCCATGGTGGCGGTGGGGTTATGGTATGGGCAGGCGTATATTCTGGACAACGAACACAGGTGCATTTTATTGATTTGCATTTTGAATGCACAGAGATACCGTTACGAGATCCTGAGGCCCATTGTTGTGCCGTTCATCCACGACCATGCGACGATGTTGCAGCATGATAATGCACGGCCCCATGTTGCAAGGATATGTACACAATTCTGGAAGCTGAAAACATCCCAGTTCTTACATGGCCAGCATATTCACCTGACATGTCACGCATTGAGCATGTTTGGGTTGCTCTGGATCGGCGTATACGACAGCTTGTTCCAGTTCCTGCCAATATCCAGCAGCTTCGCACAGCCACTGAAGAGGAGTGGACCAACATTCCACAGTCCACAATCAACAACCTGATCAACTCTATGCTAAGGAGATGTGTTGCACTGCGTGAGGTAAATGGTGGTCACACCATATACTGACTGGTTTTCGGACCCCCCAGACCCCCCAATACAGTAAAACTACACATTTTAGAGTGGCCTTTTATAGTGGCCAGCCTAAGGCACACCTGTGCAATAATCATGCTTTCTAATCAGCATCTTGATATGCCACACTGTGAGGTGGATGGATTATCTCGGCAAAGGAGAAGTGCTCACTAACACAAGATTTAGACAGATTTGTGAACAATATTTGAGGTAAATAGGCCTTTTGTGTACATAGAAATATTCTTAGATTCTTCTTTGAGTTCAGCTCATGAAAAAATGGGGGCAAAAACAAAAATGTTGCATTTATAATTTTGTTCAGTGTATTATATAATAGTATTCTATATATATAATATAATATATATCTATATATATATATTATATATATATTAGGCTATTATATAGTATTATAATAGCATTATATAGTGGTTCACCGCATTATATTGTGGGTTTTTTTAGTCACAGATCGGACTATTTTTTCGGATAAGCAAGAAAAACATATTTAAAGCACAGAGAATGACAATGCCGTGAAGGGTTTTTTGACATAGGCTAATTTTATGTGTATGTATATGCAACTCTGTATTTCCGCGCTGTCTGAAACACATCTCTATGCTTGTGCGCACTTTGATTGTGTGCGAGAACAGCGCGTGAGTAACGAATTGAGTTCTTTTTTGTTTCTTCTTCTTGTGGTTTAAAATTGCTTGTACGTGTAAATTGGCAAATTAATCTGCAAATCATGTGCGTGCCGAATGGTAGGGTCTCATCCATACGTATTACGGATCAACTGCGATCCGTTTAACTCCTAATATGTGACAGATCAGAGCAATCTTTCATTTACTTATTTAACATGAAATTATCAAATTGCTACTCCATATCAATCACATAAAAAAGTTGAATAATTAGAACAATCATTAACATAAATAAATAACAGAATGTCATATCTATACACATTTTTCCCAGAACGTTCTTGCGACCCGGTAGCAATTCGTCCACGGCCCGGTAGTGGGTCGTGACCCGGTGGTTGGGGACCTCTGATCTAGAGTTTCATGCCAGAACTCTGTATTTGTTGGGGGAAACTTGGATTAAACAATAGAGCATTTGCAACTACGTCACGGTTTGGTCAGTTACCCGGATGCGCGGCCATATTGGAGATACTCAGATGTAAACAACAGCATGGATTGCATGGCTAATGTACTACTGAAGACGTTGTTCTATTAATTTATGATGTCTAAACCATGGAGAAAACGTGTGGAAGCTGCTAAATCATATAGAGAATGTTAGTAAGCAGGAAAGGGTACAATATTTTGACAAACTAAAGTTAATAGGTGGTAAAGGTCTGTACGAGCTGGCTCCTTTGTCGTGGACTGATGACCCGACAATTCTTCCTTCTATTTCTTATCCCGACATAAGCTGCATTTCTATTACCCTTCAAACTGTGCAAATTGAAATTGCAAATATGCCCATTGGAACATGTCAATTTTGCAAAAAATTCCATATATCACAAAAAAGTTTGTATGCTTGCATGAGGTGGTTTTTCAGGCAATTCGAAAAAGGAATATTTCGCAAAACTGTAATGGAAACAGTTTTGTTGCATTTACAGGTCACCTAGCATACGTAAAAGTTACATGATCATTCTTTAATGTACTAAAACCTCCAATGAACACCTCATCTTTGGCTGCTTTCAAGCATAAGGGGCTTTCCTTGCCATTAATGTTTGGATAAACCCCTATTTACACTGCACACGTCTGCAGTGCATTACGGCTCTAACACGGTCACCAGAGCTGATGGCATTCATTTTATTCAGTGCTTATGTTTATAGTAGCCGTGCCACTGCACATTTCAGAAGTGTCCCAGAAGCGGCTCTCCGTGCTGCTTTGCTAAAGATACACATCTACATCTCCTTTGATTAAAAATAATGGCTAGTGCGATGGTTGCAATATAGTAAACCAACCGTCACGAATCCGGTTCATGGACTTCCGTCCAATTACCACCAGAGGTCGCTCTTCCATTTTTATGACTCTCTCACTACACAGACTTTCACATATCACCCCGGACTACATTTCCCAGCAGCCATTTCACTAATCACACGTTCACCTGAAACCAATCACACACACTATATAACACCCACACACTCAGATCCTGTTCAAACTGCCGAGTATTGTTTATGCATTTATGCTGTTTAGCGTAGCTACTTTACGGAGCCAATTCCCTGTCCTTGTTTAAGTTTCTAGTTCTAGTTTCCTTAGTCTAGTCAAAGTCTTGCCTTGCCTGTTTACTGATCTTCTGCCTATGTATCTTGGATTAACCCTTTGCCTTGCTGTTTTGGACTGTGTTTGCACCTCGCCTGGACTATTGCTCATTTTATTGTATTACCCCTCTGGTCAAGCCCTTTGGATTATGTTCGCCGTTGATCGACCTACGCCTGTTTATCAGAGACTCCTTGTGGGTCCCCCCCCCCCCCTTGGCCTCAATATACCTGTTGCCATTGTCTGACCCTCACCTGTTTCTGACCATTCTAATGAATAAAGCTTTGCAAATGGATCCGCACGTCTCTCGTCCCTGTCGACTCGTAACACCAACATCCGTCACCATAACTTATCGTGAGCGGAAAAAATGACCTTTTAGTCGCATAACATTGATTAATGGAAACGCCGTCATTTCGCAATAGCTTTTTTATTAACATTTACAAAATATCGCAAAAGTTTTGTGCAAATCTGTAATTGAAACGCAGCTATAGTGAACTACTTAATTTTTTCGCCAAGCCCATACACGAGTTCCGTTCGGTTCAGTGGCATTAGCTGCTTCCAATTGACAGGGTCCCGAAACATGTTCCCTGCTCCCTACTCCCTAAGCTCGGGATACCTGTTGAAGTGGGCTTCGCTGACAATAATCGCTCATTTGGAATGCCCTGGAATGTCATCAAAGAAAGGCAATGATGGGGTCACGCAGATTATAATATAACATAAATACATATTGTAATTTATTTTATTTTAAAATGTAAATGCATATTAAATGCATACACAATTATGTATCTAATAAATATAGTCAAAATGAACATGTTTATACCGTTAACAGATTGTAGTGGTCTCAACAGGTAGTAACTCTCCTGAGGTAAATAAAGTAAAATGAAAAAATGACAGAGCCTCAGCTGTTTCAGTGCCCTTCGAACTGAACATGTTTGTTCCCTTTGGATTGGAATCTCACTTAAGATGGAGGAATACCCTGTAAAGTCCACTTTGTAGTTCACTTATGGTCGAATGGAACACACCTATTGTTTAAGATCAGTGCCAACAATATGGCCGACTTCGTATCGTGAAAACTCATAATGTTACACATTAAAATGCAGGATGACATACATGGTAGGGCATCGGTATAAATGAACGGTTTTAAATATTGATGTTTATTGCGAAGTCCAACTAAATTAGTTACATTTTCTTGGCTACTAATCGGAGCCGGATGTGACGACATGCGAACTGTGATAAAGGCCTATTCCATTCCACACATAGCCACTGCATATAAGTAAAATATCATAAAAAATATGATATATGATATATGATATAATGTAATTTTCCAATGACAATAACATACAAAATGACTAAAACTAATTAAAATTAAAGTAATAATTACTATAACAGAAATATAAAAATAAAAAATAAATCCAATATGAACAAAAATAATATCAGTGAACCTATATTAATTGTTGGGGGGGGGGGGGGGGTTTTTACTATTACCTTGTACAGTTGCTGAAGCTCATTGCAGGATTGTGAGTATAATGTAATGTCACAGAATAGTCAGCAAATAAACACTATTTGAAAAGAAAAGAAAAGCAAAGAAAAGAAAAGAAAAAGAAAGCGAAAAGTGATTAATCGTCACTTAACCTTAGAGCTCACGGTAAGCCTGTCTTGAAAGGTGTTTATATGATATTGCTAAAAATCTGTTTCTCTATGGAGAAAATGACTGGGATTTGAACTTCCTGAAGCCGAGAGTTGCGCTGTATTCCACAGATCTCCCGTAAGAGAAAAACAACTCCCTGAAGTACTTCAGCTGTCTTTTGAGTTGTGCAGCATTTGATCACTGAAGGATCACATACTTCCGACTTTCCCAACACAATCTTGCCTGCCAGCCCTTTGCAAGAGACTCGCTGTACACAGAGGTGCCATCTGATTTGAAGCAAATTAAATGCATTATACTTTTATTACAGCTGGCCTGACTTTAGCTGCAAACCTCGACTTTTCATTATGTTTCACTAAATTATTTAAACTTTAATAACTGTACTGTGACATTAGACATCTGAATTATGGATGTGACTTCAGCGTCTTCAGCAGTAGCTTCTCATAGGCTCTCCTCCTCTTATTTATTTATATTTTTCCTCCCTGTAGCCATCAGTATCGCCCGAGGCCTCAAAGGGCAGTTCCTATGGAGACATATCTCGTCTTTATTTACTGTCTTGATGTGCACAGTGTTATTGCTTTACAAATACCTCGGCAGAGAATGCAACTAGATTAAGAAGAATTTTGAAATGCTTTGCTTCAAAATAAAGCCCAAAGAGTGGATATAAAAAAGCTAATTATGGTGTAATATCCCCAGATGCATTTGAAGCAAAATATATACAGCTTCATTCTATTAAAACAGTCTGCCATTTTGCCTTTTTTTTCTTAATTATTTTTTGTTTTATTTAGTAAAGTTCAATTAAGTGGTATATGCCTATATGTACACACTGTAAAAGAAAATGTTTACAGTATTTTTCTGTCATTTTAAATTGTTTAAAACTATGTAAAATTACTAACAATATCTGTAAATTAACAACGTGACTGTTTTTTTAAGGATTATATTATTAATGACAAATTACAGTAATCCTAATTTTTTTATACGGGAAATTACTTTATTATTTATACAATATTTTTCCTGTTTTCATAAATTACATACAAATTCATATAAAATTACGAACAATATTTGTAAATTAACAACTTGACCATTATTTTAAGGATTATATCATTAATGACAAATTACAGTAATTCTCATTTTTTAATACGAGAAAATTACCTTATTATTTATGCAGTATTTTTTTCTGTTTTCTTAAATTACATACAAGTTCATGTAAAATTACAGACAATATCTGTAAATTAACATATTGACTGTTAATTTAAGTATTATTCCATTAATGGCAAATTACAGTATTTCTCATTTTTTTATACGGGTAAATTACTGCTTATTTATACAGTATTTTTTTTCTGTTTTCTTAAATTACATACAAATTCATGTAAAAGTACAAACAATATCTGTAAATTAACAACTTGACTGTTATTTTAAGTATTATTCCATTAATGACAAATTGCAGTAATTCTAATTTTTTATAAAAAAAATTACTGTATTATTTACAGTATTTTTTCTGTTTTCTTAAATTATGTACAAATTTATGTAAAATTACAAAAATAATCTGTAATTAAATAATGTAGCTCATTATATTAAAAGTTTATGTCCATACTGACAATGTAATGTTATTTTTTGTAATTTTAAAGTGAATCTTATTAGTTTTATATTTTGGTGTATTTTTACATTCAAACTCTGTAATTTTATATAGAACAGAAATAGAATATAGAATAGAAAATCAGCCTTAAAATCCACAAATCATTTAACTATGCAACAAAAAAAAATGTATTGCATTAAAAATGTTTTATTTTTATAAAGAAAAAAATCAACCATTAAAGAGTGAGTGTATACAGTCAGTAAGAGAAATGCAACCTACAGACACGTGTAATCACAAGAATTGATTGCAGAAATCTCAAAAAGCAGTACCATAGTAGTCCAAATGATGACGCGTTGCAGTCGCAGTCCTCTCTGGCGGAATATAATAGTTTAGTACGAGGAGCAGGGCATAATTTAAGTTGTTAAACGCTGCAAATACTATCCCGATCCACTCCGTAAAGGCGCGCGTTTCACATTCAAAACACACATCACCGGAAACATGGCATGTCGCAATCTATGAAGATAAGCGTTTGATATCGCTGCCGTAAAACTTGTTGTAAAACTTCTTAACGGCAAATTTTGAAACTGTTACTATAGCTACAGAGGAAGGAGATATATATCGCTGAATGGTTTGAATTTGGATCTGTTCCTCACACAAAGAGCATCACACGTATACCGAAGATTTGGATAAAATTACAATAATTTTATGATCATTTTATTGAATGCTTGTGCATGACAGCATATTAATAAAATGATGTGCCCCATGGTAAACCAAATAAATATAGCATGATAATGGTTAAATGATCTCTCTCTCTCTCGCTTTCTCCTCTCTCTTCTTCCTCCTCTCTCCTCTCTCTCACTCTCTCTCTTTATGTAAGGATTCTAAGATTATTTGTTCTGAGAATAATATTAATATAAAATATAATTGAATTATAATTAAGGGCAGTTGATGACTGATTTACTGATTTGCTTAATTTTGAAATGATATGTTTCATTCTGTTTTGACTTGCCATTTCAAAGATTACATTTAAACAATACTACACTTCATTAAAATTTCTGTGATCATATAACCATTATCATGCAATATTTTATTTATCTTGTTTATCATGGATCACATAATATGCTGTCAGATCACAAGCCTGATTTGGGCCACATGATCACTGGACTAATCTGGGCCACACTCCTCCTACCAGCAATCGGCCCTCATGTTTGCCATGATCCATACTGTGCCATCATCGCCACACATGGCCCAGCTCTGGCTGAAAGGGTACCTGCCACTGTCGACAGGAGTCCAGCAGTTCCAGCTTGAGGCCACATTTGGGCCAAGATTGCTTGCTATGTGTGAAGGACAACAATGTTCATGATGGAACATTGCTCTTAGGGCTAACCTATATATTGTCTTTACTTTTGAATAACTAAAAAATAGACTTTCACTTTCTATGGTTAGAAGTTCAACATTTTCAGTTTACATTGTCTCATATCACAAATGCTATAAAGTCCTGCAGTCAATAGCTTGAAATATCTATGCCATTGAATAAAAGTATGTAGACAAATTTTGCAACTTGCATGCAATTATGGCATTATTTTTAAATAAGTGTTATGGTGGACAGAGGATTAACCAACAGGCTGTGTAACACTGAAGAGCCAAATACAGAAAATGCCATAGCTGCACAACTGGTGCTTCTAAAGAAAAGATCATGGATTTGTTAAAATACGGGTGCTTATTAGTCATGTCAATATAACTGCACAAGTAGCCAAACACGTACACACACACACACACACACACACACACGTTGTGTTTCCATGTTTTATGGGGACATTCCATAGGCGTAATGGTTTTTATACTCTACAAACTGTATTTTCTATCACCCTACATCTAAACCTACCCGTCACAGGAAACTTTATGCATTTTTATATTTTCAAAAAAACTGTGAATTATTATGAATTTATAAGACTTAAGTTTCCTATGGAACCATCCTTGTGGGAACATTTGGTCCCCATCATGTGATAAAAACCAGGTACACACACACGGCTGTCATGATTTTGCCAAGTAAGACCAGTTCCTGAACCAGCATATTTTATTGATCCTGTCTGAAAACATAGTCCCTCTGGCCCTAAACCTAATTTAACCCTAAAATCAGAGGGAAATGACTGGTTGTGAACAGTGAATAGCACAGATGCACCTAACCCTGGTTGTAAGCATAATGTGAAATCACCATTTGACCAATTAATTAAATGTAACAGCCTACAAATAAAAATAAATAGACACATTTGTAATCTTTCACATAAAACAAATTATTATTATTTTTTAATAGTTGCAGTGCTATTTGCTGTCTCGCAGTGTTGCTTAGATCGTGATTGGTTAATCTGACCTGCACTCAGGAATCTAGCCAATGACTAGTGAGCGTGCCGGTTTCCCGGTTAAATTTGAAAATACACTGTTGCAGTGTGTGCCGCTGATCCAGTGTTGCCAATTTAGCAATTCTGTTGCTAGATTTAGCAACTTTCCAAATTACCCTAGCAACTTTTTCTTCCAAAAGCACCTAGCAACAAATTTAGCAATTTTTTAAAATGTATTTGGCAACTTTTAGCAACTTTTGTTAAGTGACTCAAACGATAAAAAGGCACAATTTTTTTTATCTAAATTAGACAAAAAGAGGAAACCAAAGATGCCTAGCAGTGCACACATCACATGAATTAAGTTAACTGCTATTTGCAATTGTTCAATAATAATTAGGTGTGTTCGACTTGAAGCGGCGCTGCGCAGACCGATCGGTGTATGACATCAAAGTACCATGAGAGCTAATAGAGAGCAGACGGACCTGCATGATTTCTAATCGCTCTCGCGGTGCTTTGATGTCAAACACCGATCAATCTGCACGGCACCGCTTAAAGTCGAACACACCTATTATGATACACCTTGTTAGTAGCTTGTACCTGTGATTGTTGATCAGTTGGTTAATGGAGAAAAATGGAAAAGGTAGTAATTTTCCAGGACTTTATCCATTATCCATTGTAACCCTGTCACCCAAAAACACTAAATACAATGCAGAATTTAATATGTAGGTAAAAAAATCAAGAAACAGAAAAAACTGAGACAGACTAAAATACGTTGCCACAGTTCTTCTGAATTTAGTCTGTCTCAGTTTTTTCTGTTTCTTCATGTCATTCCAGACAGACTGGATGATGATCAGATCAGATCTCTGTGTGGAGCACTGGCTGCTGTCCGACAAAAATATCACTGGATTATTACAATTAATGGCACAATGAATGCTTGGAAATGTAAACTGATATTTCCTACTGACACACTACAGCAAAAGATAGAAATAACTGACTTAAAACCATTTTTTAGCTGGTGAAAATACTAGTGTTCTAATAATTTTGGACACCACTGTATATGGAGCCCACATGAGTCAGTAGTAGAATATTGTGGATTAATATAAAACTTATGTGGAAAATACAAGATACAAAGCTATCGGCGAACAGCACAAATTGTTTCTTTCTCCACCCATCTCAAAGGTAAAATTGACCTCATCACGAGAGTAACCTTAACAGATAAGATATAAATGCCTTTTTGTTTTGTTTTTTGAGTTATTGAATTCCTCCTGGGGGCTCTGAAGAACTGTTTATGAAGAATTCATTGATAATGTAAATTTACATATGAATAATAAAACTATTTTAGAATCAATCTTGACAGTCTTGTAGATATATCGGTTTTGTATTTCTTCAGTTTTAAAGGACTAGTTCAATTCCAGAATAAAAATGTCCTGATAATTTACTCACCCCCATGTCATCCAAGATTTTTCTGTCAAAAAATAAAATAAAATTTAAGGTTTTTGAGGAAAACATTCCAGGATTTTTCTCTATATAGTGGACTTCAATGGGACCCAACGGGTTGAAGGTCCAAATTTCAGTTTCAATGCAGCATCAAAGGGCTTTACACGATCCCAGCCGAGGAATAGTCGACTGGGATTGTGAGCCCTTTGAAGCTGCATTGAAACTGCGATTTGGACCTTCAACCCGTTGGGAATCATTGAAGTCCACTATATGGAGAAAAATTCTGGAATGTTTTCCTCAAAAACTTTAATTTCTTTTTGACTGAGTAAAGAAAGACATGTACATCTTGGATTACATGGGGTGAGTACATTATCAGGACATATTCATTCTGAAGTGAACTTTAAGTTGAATATATTTAATTCAACATTTTGATGAAACTGTTCTATGTTCTTCATCAGTACAATATTTTAACTCTTTCCCCGCCAGCATTTTTGAAAAAAGTTGCCAGTGATTTTGATGATTTTCACTAAAATTTTATGGCCTCCAGTATACTTTGCTGTATTAATATTTGAATATGCAATACACCAAAATAAAGATCAGAGCCTCTACTTTAAAAAAAAAAAAATCAGTTTTACTCTAGCTTAAAGCATTTTTTTTTTATCAACACTTGAATATAGGCAAAAACTACATCTGGATAATATTCAGTACGATTATCAAAGCATAAATCCAGTAAATTGCTTCCATCAACACATTCAAAGCTTGCACAGACATATACCACTCCCTGGATCAACATTTTACTCCGTAACATTATGCAGTTTTCATTTATATGCTATCTATTGCTGATGATAGCATTATTTTTCATATGCATCTGTTTAGATAAGAGATCGCTTGTTTCTCCATCCTGTTCACATGTGTTTTTGTTCGAGAGGTTTTGTACTCGTTCAGAAGATGTGTAATATCCCCCTGAGTGTATAACAGTGAAAACACGAAAAGCCGCAAAAACTCGTCTTTGGCTGGGAAGCGTTTTCTTCTAAAAGACGAGATAACTCATCAATGGCAGGGAAAGAGTTAAATGTAATTGTGCTGTATTTCTTAAAAAAACTGAAATGTAAAATTTTAATTTTATATGGCATTTGTACAGACTTTGTATTTTGTCTTCCAAATAAAACTGTTAAATTTCCTATATATCACTAACAAGGACCATGCCACACTGCAAATCTAGGGAAGTAATCTTAATTGTATAAATATAGGGATTAATGGGGAAGGGAAGGATGGGAAAAGGGGAAGGGATGATAACAGGTTGATTTGGGCATCTGATGTTGGTAGCCCAGAGAGACTCAGGATGGGGGTATTGTCTCTGTTGGTGAGATGTTTGTGGTAGAAAAAGGAGATGCCATTCCACGATGAGATACATTGTTCCTAGAGGAACATTTCCATTTTGCACGCATTGTCTAACATGGCTCTGCCATGGAGAGATGGGATGGCGGCGGATTTTGACAGAAGATTTGACACAAATGGTTTTCCTTGAGGGATTATCCGAATGGCGTGGCCTAGAAGGGCTTGAAGCTGTCGCTTTGTGCAACTGTCTGCTAGTAAGAAGTTGGAGAGAAGCAGTGTGATGTGATGGATTTTTGTGAAAGGCAGAGATGCTTGAAAGGAAACTGAATCATGAGTGATGCCTAAAAACTCGATGGAGGTGCTAGGCCCAGAGGTTTTCTCCTGTGATAGGGGGATGCCGAGTTCTGTTTAGATTTTAAAGAGGGTGGAGAGCCCTGGTCGTGGTGGTGCTGATGGAGGTGTAACTGCTAAAAAGTCATAGAGAAGGTAGATGACGTAAGGGAGTCTGTGATTATTAAGAAGAATCCAGCATAGTGCTTCTGAAAGAGAGTCAAGGTGCTGCTGCAGATAAGCGGTTAAATACTGATGTTTTCCGAGAGGAAGATGGTTGAGGTTTGAGGGGGGTGATAATAGAGCAAGCTGACGCTGGAAGTGAGGGTTCTCCACAAAGATCACACAAAATTGATGATTGGGCTGCGAACACTTTGTGAACGTAGAGTTGCGGAGACAGGAGAAGGACGATGAGCTGCTGAAGCTGGCTGAATAGGTGGCACGGCTGTGGCTAATGAAAAGGAGGTATTGTTAGATGGAATGATGTATGGATGTTGAGGGAGGGAAGGGACAAAGGACAGGCCAGTTAGATGTAGAATTGGAGGTTATAGGAAATCCAGATTTCCCAGCGTGAAGTAGAGTCTCTTGGGGAGCTGGATGGGGTATCCCCCCCCTCAACTCCCTGAACTCGGATACACAATATATCGTCAATCATCAGAGACAAAGCCAGGTCAACCCCCGGAGCCGTATTATAAAGTTGATCAGCTTAAGCTGTAGAGGAATGGATGATTGGATGAAAGGGTTTATGTGAATGGGAATTTTGATTAATTTGTGAACACAAAGACGAGAAGAAAGATGACATTATTTGAGTGAAATCAGATTAAGCTAGAGTAGGTGGAATTACGACTTGTCACCCGCTAGGGGGAGCTGGTGCTGCTGTCTGAAGCTGCGGTGGAGGGAAATGACTCACGCTCGTCGTGACACTCATGCAAATTTGGAGGTCTAATCCGCGTGTGATGCGACTACCTTCTCTCACTCATCACACCGTCCCACCATTATCTAAATCATGTCTTCATCGGTCGCTCGCCTTATCCTCTCTCAAGCACCAGTGTGAATCTTCACATACTTCACACAATCAGGGATTTTCTTCACAAAGTTCCCAAGCGACACTTATAGGAAAAATTTAATAGCTTATAGACCCCAACTTTTACAATCAGCTCCAAGGTTTCCGGCCACACCAACTGTACTGACACCTAAATAGCCAGTCGCTTGCTCAAATCGGTCATCCCTGACATACAATATGCAAATCATCTAGAGAGCTGAATATCCAACTGTCTGCTTCATACATTGCCCATCCAAGGCGTAGCTCCCCACACGCACATCCATCGACCCGCACATTCGGCGTTGAGAGCTGGAAAGATTGCCAAAACAACTCTGCAGTGAGTCAATGTCATGGACGTAAAGGGCAGAGCACCCGATGCTTTACTTGCCGACTCTCTTCCTCTTCGCTCTACATTGACCAATTTATCATTTGGCCTTAGTCCGCGGCAGACATACACGATTCATGGCAAATTCGCCTGACTTTAGAGGGGTCAACACGGTAGAAATCACACTTAGGCGAAGCCCATACCCCTATAAAATCCGCGGCTAATCTCATGTCTCTCCATGTCCCTAGTGTGCGGATTCCGCCGGGCCCGACGACGAACCGCCGTGCGGCCGTGGGACGATCACGGCCTGTCACTGGAGTAGTTCCGCTGGCTTGCCTGTGTAACATGCTGCACTTTGTGTACGCTGAGCCCCTTGCTACTATGCGTCTTTTTAATCTCAGGCTGCTTGCAGGTAAAGCCATCTACAATATCCGGCAAGTGACGCACTATCGATACGGCGCCTTTTCACACGTCCACAGCCTTACGGGACCTTCGCCACGTCCAACCAGCATCTGAAAGCTTGGACTGTATGCACCGCAATTGATTACCTGATCTAAACATGGAAGTGGATGGCCTTTTGTCTGTTTGAGTGTGTGTTGAAGCAGCCACGTCCAATTTGTGATGTGGTCTTCGGTTCTGGGGCACCATGTCGAGATTGCTGGATACAGCAATCCGGGATTGGTGCTGGTGAAGCAGCTGACAATGAAGCGAGAGGCCCAGTTTCTACGCGCCTTGAGTATGGCTGTCCCTCTATTTGTGGATCTTGAGCAGGTTATTAGCGGTGAGAACATGTCCATATTATGTCGCTATCTTCGAAGGAATGGTACGCTGATCAAAGCATTGGAGCCATACGAGAACTTCGGTATAGACCACACATAGCCAAATTCTTCCCAAGTAATAACTTCCCTCATATTAACCACACAGAGGCGATTATACAACAAGTAATATGGATTCCGTCTCAGTTAACCTTAGTAATACACTTACATGATCGTCTAAGTATACCTCGCTAGCATCTTTAGTAAGTAAACCGGTTGTAGTCGAGGTTGAAATAAAACCACACTATCTAATAGTCATCTTTAGTAGAACGGAACTTCTTGCAGCCCTGACCATTGCCATTGATACTTACAAATACAAAACGATACTCAAAACTCGACACATTAAACTATATAAACACCAAACAGAGACACACAAACATCAACTTTTTGTGAAAGGGTCATATGATCGATTAAATTTTTCCGTTCTCTTTTGGAGTGTTTACAAGCTCTTGGGTGGGGGGGCCATAGATATCTGTAAAGTTTGCAAAGACTAAGTCTCAAATCCACAGAGGAATTCCCGTTTATAAAACTTAAGAGCAGCCACCGCTACCTAAAGAGATACGCCGCCCAAATGTTCACCCGGCAAAGCACCCAGGTGACCTAAGTCTGTCTTGTTTTACATCCAACACGCCATTTTTACACATTCCTCGCGTATAGTCTGTAATCGAATTGCCGGCAATCGGGAGTATCAACAATCCATCCAGCCGCCTGTGTGTCGTGATACCGTTTGTAGAACGTCCCCGAACACAACTTCAAACCTGGCCTTCCTCTATGTTTAGCACACATAGCGAACTACTAATAGTGCGATCTCTCTATGAGAAGGCCCACTCTAGACCAAAAGCGGCGATCGAAACCGACCCAAATGAGTCATCTAAGATCGTCATGCCTGGAGCCTGAGCCGTGCGGGTTGCTGAGTAAATACTACAGAAATACTAACAACACCACACTCTTTGTTCCGGTGGTCGCCGCTGTCATCTACGGATTTCCCATGGACGAAGCGAGTCCAGCCCGTGTTCGTCCCTGTGGTTTGCCGCAGCTCCTCCGTCAATTCTCCCCTGTCTCTTCACATCTAAGCCCTCCGCCGTTCCTCACTTTATCCCCCGGATACCCTCTCGGCCTATACTTCTCTAGGCCGACCTTGTGACGCCGTGTTTTTCATTGTGAACGCGAAACTACTTTGTTTGGCCTTCAAAAATGGACACGACTAGAAATCAGTGGTTAACTTGTATTTACAACACTGTTCCAGAACTGTTCAGCCCAAGTATTCAGATGTGTGCAGCGCGTTTTATGGAGGATTGTTTCCTGATCCTGGGATACTACAATTCTGGCTGTTCTGACTCAAAGACTGTATGTATGTTTTTTATATTTAAAGAATTTCTATATTTTAAATATTTAAATCAGTTTTTGTTGGGCAGTGAGAGGAGGGCTTTTGTTTGGTCATTGCTTTCGATCACAAATATAGACAATGGTTTTAGTTCCGCGGCGCGTGCAAACGCGTAAAAGGACCGATAAATCATTATAATCCATATGAATGTCCCACTGATTGCAACCGAATCGCCTCGTTTATACTGGTTTTCATGTTTTCTAATCATCGCTCCGCCTGACAGGCCTCATCACAATATGTAAGGCTTAACATTTTTCTATCACATCTCTTGAGCGGCTATCTTTCACGCCAAACTCACAACACAGCACCTGGATTAGCTAGGGCCACATCCACAACTTCGCACACCAGTCAGCGCCGCTTTTTCAGACCGATTATCTTTGTACAAAAATCGACCGTTTCAGAAAGGCGGGGCATAGAGGAGAAACAATAATGTACAGAATGTGGAAAATAATGTTTTTTTTTTTAACCTTAAACCGCATAAACACATTCATTACACCAAAGACACAAAATAATGTTTTTTTTTAGCGCAGCTCATATGACCCCTTTAACAAATTGGATCGTCAATGATTCAATTATCACTTACAATGGTCACGTTTTTTGTTATACTTATATTATATATATATATATATATCCATTAATAATGTCAATATAGCAGTGCTATTGAACACAATCTACACACACATATATATATAATGACAAAATAAATACATAATATAAGTACGCTTGCACAGGGGGCCTGATCACCCGGTCGGGTTGATTCTGATATCAACTGGCTGGTATTGTACATTATCCCGCGTATTACTGTGGTGCGATCTTGCCACATAAGAAATATTCGACGATGAACTATTGATTTGATTTGAAACATTTGAACGCAAAAGCTTCCGTGAGACAGCAGTTGCGAGCAAGCGTCAATTCAAATGAGAGCGAGTCCTCGATACCAAGGATGACATAATTAAATATTGTAACCAACCATTGTTAATCTAGTTTTAATATTTTATTGCTTAAAACAACTCAAATGTGCCACCAAGAAAAATATTCAAGCAAGAGTAAAGCGCGACTGCTGTTACCCAGATTAGCTTGTTGGTTTATTACTTTTAAAAAAAACGGTTGTTATCGAGGAATAGCATACCTCAGAATGTCGCGACTGACCAATCAGAATCAAGTATTCTACAGAGCCGTGTAATAATATAATATAATATATACTTCTATACATTACATTAGAAAGGACTCTAGGTAATTGCTCATTTATGCATGTTTTTATTTCATAGCATTTGATTCATTTTCATCCTTCAAGTCACTACTTAAAAATCCAGGTCACACCATTTGGATTTCAACAACTTAAAGGTTTGGGTCTTTCATCTGCAAAATCAGATCTTAAGCACGACTTTGAAGAAATTTGTTGCTGGTCCACAAGGCTATGTGGGCAAATTGCACTGGCATCAAGACCTCCACGCTTAAGGGTGTGCAGTTTACTGCAATTCCCTCTCGCATGTGCTGTGAATACTGACAACGCTGATGGACCTAAACTTTTCAGAAGAGAAAATATGTCTGGATGACAAAAGAACACTGGCTATTCAAAGATCAAAAAGGAAATTGTATTTCAAAATGATATATGCAAGACTGACACACACTAAATTGGCCTGAGAAAAAGATTAGGCTTAAATAATTTGTGATTATTTTAAACTGCAATAGCAATGCCCTGAGCCATGAAGAACTAGATCCATCTAGACAGAGGATCTAGGATTGCAAAGTGACGCTAAAATACATTAAAAAACGCAAACAAAAACAGCAATAATGAGAAACATACAGAAATATACAAACACAGACGCAAATAATCAAGTACTCGAGGGAACAATAGAGTTACCTTGAAATACCTGCAAATTTATAGGGTAGAGTTGATGTACAATGATGTACTACAAAACTGAAAAGTTAATCTTTTGCATTTGTAAACAGTTTTGCGTAGACAATAACATTGTCAAAATGATCCCCATTCACATGGATTCATGTTACGGTGTTACTTTGTAGAGAAACACTGAACACGTAATATGCATGTGCATAACATCACAGTTTTTGCAAATCAATGATTTTTATGGTTTACACGGAGACAATACCAGTATCGTTTTCAAAAACTTGCACGTTGAATCCCATTTTCAAATGTTTGTGTTTTCAGGACCTTTTCAGTCATAAAAAAATCAAATAGTCAAGAAACTCAATACACTGTAATAGGCATTATTTTATACCATAACAGTTTATTAAATAATATAAAAATATTTTGACATTGACTTTATCTGGTACACTACTTTATTACATTTACAGTTATTTATTTCATTTTTCAGGTTTAGCATCAGTGCAATATCACACAAAGAAACAATAATAAATTCTATAAATATTTTGAAAAGACAGCTTGCCCCTTGCTTTTTGGAATTTAGAAAATCTAAACATATGTTCAAAAAAATAAAAAATAAATAATATAAACCTATATATATATATATATATATATATATATATATATAATATATATATATCCCCCCCCCCCCCCCACCCCCCACTTGGTTTCATTTTGCGTGTGGATTGGTGTCGCATATATTGTCTAAGCTCTCAGTGATTGAGAAATATACAGTATTTCCTGAGTTATTTATTTTACTCTGGATTTCATCGATTTTCAGACCAGGCTTACATGTCTCTTGATTTAAAGGTCACGCCCTCCAAAGAGTGAAGTAGTGAGACCACATGCTGCCATTCCAGTTTAGCTGATGACACTCACAGGCATTGATTCATGGTGAAGAACATGAGGCAGATGAATCCTGGAATGAATCACACTTAGAGCTTATTAATAAATTAATCAGAGATGAAATAGTATATGACCTTTCATTTTAATTTCCTCTGTATCTCAGGAATTAGCATTGTGATGAAATGTTTTGCCATTCTTTCATATCTATATCGATGCGGAGGTGATGATGTTAGCGGTCCACATTGATGTATGTCAAACTTTAATACTGTCTTCATGTTTTTGTAGCCTACAGAAAATGTGGAGCAAAAATCATGGATGCATGGATGACACAGAAGAAAAAAAATCACACACATTAGAAGGTTGCTGGTTTGAGCCCCATAAGGCTGTTATAAATCGAGCTCACAATGACAAACACACATCTAGGTATGTCAAGTTTTGAAAAATCTAAAGATTATGTACTGGGGGTTAGGGGGGGGGGGCTGTAAGTGGGGAGGTGAGAGAGCAGGAATGGCGCGTGTGTTCCAGCAGCCTTGAACACAAAGCGCTGTAGGACGCTGATCACCTCGAGCACCAATGGGTCCTAAAATCTGGAACATGTAGATGTGACACTGGAGTAGGTGCAGAAGGTCCTTAGCCTAGAACACGCAAGCAAAAGCTACCTTGAAGTGAAGGTTGCTCGCTGGAGCTTAACCTTGTTGCAAATGTACGTTTGTTTTGCGATTCGGCCCGAATCAGCTTTCTAAAGTGTTTTTGAAAAATCACATACCCTGCTTTTAATCTAAAGTGTATGAATCATGGGAGGCATATAATCAAAAAGGGACAGGAGAGTGAAAAAGAGAAACATTTTGATTTTTAGAATCGCATTTTAGTTGTATATTTCTTGAATTTGATATAAACCAGCACTTATTTTATGTTTCATGCTCATTCCGGTTGTGTACTTTCTGAAAAAGGAATGATGAATTTAATTTAATTTAATAATTTATTTATTTATTTATGAAGAGTGGTAGTAACTTTCAGAAAGCTGTTAGTCAATGCTCACAAACAATTCGACAAAACAATTACAGCATATGAATAAAGACTAATTTAGTTAAGCCATCTTTAGTCAGTTAATTTGAAATAAAATAAAATTTGTGGTTCCATAGTTATTACCCAATTTCTGTTTTTGTTTTTTTTTTTTCAATCAAATAGGCTTTTTAGAGTGGCCACAACCACTAACACGACAACCTTTCTAAGAATTTATTGTTGCTAGTACTGATGTCTGTGCTGTTGTTTTCCCACCAAATAATGTCACTTTCGGAGAATGATGTCATTAAAGACCTTTTTGTTAAAGGAAAACCCAAAAATGAAAATTTGCTGAAAATGTACTCACCTTCAGGCCATCCTAGATGTAGATGAGTTTGTTACTTCATCTGAACATATTTTAAAAAATGTATTCTTAAATGTCCTTACATTTAAAAGCTGCATTTTCATAAAAAAAAAAAAAAAGTTTTAGCTTTAAATCATTGCTTCTTGACAAAATAGTCCATAATCCATAGTAATGTTTCCTCCAGTGAAAAAGTCCATCTCCTGTTGTCTCTCACATCAAAATCCCCCAACATATTGGTGACCCGGTCTGTAAAAACTTAGCTAAAGTCTTTTTTTGGGGGGGGATTTACTGTTTTCTACATAAAATCATCCTTCATAAAGATGTAGAACATTCTGTGAAAATTAGGGCTGTCATCGTTAATGTGTTAACGCATGCGATTAAATTACTGAAGCACAATTTCTATTCTAACCCTTTAACCCAATTTTGCTTCTCTGCTTTCGATCAGATCATTTTAAGCTGCTAAACTCCGGGAAAGTTTTCAGTCCAATGATCCAGGAAGCGAATGCATTCAAACAATCTGTCCTAAACAGCGCTAATATAAAGGAAACCAGTCTGATTACATCAGAGATTGCAGAGAGAACAGACTCGCGTTGTGTTTTAAGTGAATTATTCATTCCAGTGTTTCTCTTTAAAACACAAGCTCTGTCATATTCTGTCATTGTCTCTGAAGAGCGCGAGCCCTCACACGTTGCACTGTGTGAAGTACAGACTGAACGGATTGTCAACACATCCCACCACTGTATGGCCAGATGAGATAACCAGTCTCACTAGTAAAGTTTTGATGGATGAAGACTGCAATCAAGGTAAAGACGATTGCGGTGGCATACAGGAGGCGTACATTACAGTAAGCACGCATGAGTCCGTTATAATAATGCGTGTATGAGTGCTCTTGACGCACTGATCGCACATTGCACAGGCACAGACATTTCCGTACATTCACATTGTTTCCACACACATTCATGATAATGTTTTGATTTGTCATGTTTATGTTGCTGTGTTTAGTTATACAGAATGGATCTGTGTACTGTAGTAGATATATGCAGTCATGCGGTTGGTTTAGGTTTTTTTTTTGGCATCTCAATGTGGTCCTGTTCGGTATCTCAACTTGGCTTCTCTAAAATGTAAAAAAGCTCTTTGGTGTTGCACTGTACACATACTATACAATTTTTTAAATCTTTCATATTTGCTTATATGGGCTCCTTATATCATTTTGTTCTTTGGTGTCCTTTTGGAGTTTCGAAGTGTCCTTTTTTGGAAAGACATCTAAAATTATCTTGAAAAAAGCTGGCAGAAAATATAGATTTTTGAGAATCACCCTTAAATCTTTTGGTTTATTTTGCTGGATATAGCAAATGATGACAATATAAACATTTGAAACAAGATAAATGGTATATGCTTAATTTCATGAAGTGTGCGATTAACCGCGATTATTCACAGAAAAAAGGATGTGATTAATCAGATAAAACATTTTAATCGATTGACAGC
Source organism: Sinocyclocheilus anophthalmus (assembly GCA_018155175.1). Taxonomy (NCBI): domain Eukaryota; kingdom Metazoa; phylum Chordata; class Actinopteri; order Cypriniformes; family Cyprinidae; genus Sinocyclocheilus; species Sinocyclocheilus anophthalmus. The sequence continues at coordinate 103,143 of JADLZN010000205.1, forward strand.
CCTAGTGAAAATATAACCTTTATATCTTTAAGATTGACTGAGTAAGGCCATTTCAAAGATTGAAATCATAGTGAAATTAATGGTTGAAATCAAACTTTGATGCTTGTTATCTCATAATTCGATTTTGAGACTTTAGCTTGGATTTCACAGACAGGGTCACATTTGTTTAGAACCATTTTGGACTGTTTTCGCTCATAAATGGCACTTGATATGTGCATATTTCTCTCCTGATTCAGACAAGACAACTTTTTCACTGGAGAAAGCAATATTATGGATAGAGGACTTAGCAATGATTTGAAGTTTAAAATGTCTTAATTATGGATTTGTTTCTTGCAAACACAGCTTTTAGCTTCACAGGATGTCAATTGATGGACTGGAGTTATGTGGATTACTGTGATGTTTTTATCAACTGTTTGAACTCTAATTCTGACGGCACCCATTCAATGCAGATGATCCATTGGTGAGCAGGTGATGTAATGCTACATTTCTCCAAATATGTTCCCATGAAGAAATAAACTCATCTACATCTTGGATGACCTGAGTGTGAGTACATTTTCATTTCTAAGTGATCTTATGAAAGACTAGCAGGATGGAGGAAAACCCTTGACTAATAATTAATTGACTAATTGAATAATTGATTAATATTTGCAAATATCATCTTCCAAAACAAAAGTATAAGGAAAACTTTAAAATAATCTCTGTTTATTCACTTAATCTGACTGCAAAAATATCTTGCCCTGTCTTAGTTTTTTTTTTTTTAAATACCAGTGGATGTCATGCTATTGGTCAGTCTGATATTGTCCATTTTCTGCAGAATCTTTTGGGGGAAGGTAAATGTCACTAAATGTCAGCACTGGTCCAAACACCCTGGAAGCCACATATTACCTTATTTATTATGCCTAGTACTTCTCAACAGGTTTAGTAAAGCCTATTAACATTCTCTTCACTTTTTCAAGTCAATGCACTTGCCACAATCATCCTTTTCATTATGTTAAAACACAATAGTAGGCTGTCAGTCTGGCAGATTGTATTTGGGTTTTGGGGGGCCTCAAAAATGTTTGCATGTAAATAATATCAGAATTGAACCTATTTTCATGATCTCATTCATCCACATTATTCTTAACTATGTCTGCCTTCCAAATCTATCAATTCCTACACTTCTGAAATGGGATGAAACATCCACTTTTAATGATCCAATCAACTCCCAATGTATACAATAAAGTCCTGCCCTACAGATTTTCCTGTTGTATATACAGGAATCAGATTATAGTGTAACATGGTTGAGAATGCCCTTTGTTGTACAAATAAGACTTTGTCATTTGTACAACAAAGGGCATTCACAACCATTTTACATTTTAGCCTACTGGTTATGGTGGAAATCTGTGAAACCATCGAGAGCGTCTTTTCAATAATTCATGATCCTGTGTCAAGACACACCTGGACCCAAATAACACACTGTATGATATATGATATATTAAACATCTCGCTCATATGCAATCAATAAAATCTAAATGCATGTGTATCTGCAATCATCCATCATCATGAAGAATACAGATTTGATTCTGTTTTCTCTTTTAGGGTCACCATGAAGAGGTTTTCCACAAAGCACTCACTCTCAGAACTGCATTACGGTTATCATCTATGGATGAACACAGTATGTCAGCTATGATGATCATGAGAGTTATATAGTGTAGAAAAGACTTCAAGAGCCATTCAGCAGATGTGTTGATAGCAGCCACACAATCTGCATCTGATTTATAAGCATAAATCTGATACGAGTGAGACAGGATTGAGCTCTGGCTACAAAAGGCAATATCACCGTCCACCAGCCATGCATTCAGCGGCACAAGCCCTTGAAATGGGAAGACGCTTCATACCTGCAGATGCCAAGATGGGCTGCGGAATAGATAGTGTGTCTGATTGCAGGTCGAAATGTGTGATTTGAGGATGGAGATATGGATCAGTGCACTCCAGCACAATTTATTTTTTCCAAAAAGCTGTTGTAGTACAGTTATATATTAGGGAGACATTCCAGCACACTTTGTATAAGGAAACACCACTAGCAGGTTACATTCTACACCACCAACACATCACTCTCGTAGCATATTCATATGACATTCAGACTTCACACTGGCATTCCGCTGGTTTCTTCAAGCTAATCTTTGATGGTTTAAATGAAAATCCTGTCATTACTTATTCATCCTCATGTTATACTTTATTTATTTATTTGAATATGATAATATAGTACATAACATACCATTCAAAAGGTCATTGTTTAATACATCTACTCAGCAAGGATGCATTAAACTAAACAAAGGTGACAATAAAGAAATTTACATTGTTATAAAATATTTATATTTAAAATGCAAATACATTCTTTTGAACTTTCTATAAAAAAAAAGAAATAATGGCTGCCACAAAAAATCTGAAGCAGCACAGTTGTTTTCAATGTTAATAATAACAAGAAATGTTTATCTTTATTTTTTTAATTATTATAATTTTGTATTATTGAGGGCAGCAAATCGTATAGTTAGAATATTTTCTGAAGGATCTTGTAGCACTGGAGTAATGGCTGCCAAAAATTCAACTTTGCATTACAGGAATAAATTACATTTTAAAATATTGTGCAAAACACCACCAATTGGCGGGGCTGTCCTAGACTCCTATCAGACTCCCAACCCAGAGGTTTTGCAGGAACTGCGCTCAGCGAACGACTATGACCTCCGGCCTACAAAGGTAATGGTGCAGGCTCTGGGCAGGGTAGTGTCCACGCTAGTAGTCCAGGAGTGCCACCTGTGGCTCAACCTGGCTAAGATGCAGGATGCCGAGAAAGTATGCTTTCTTGACGACCCCATTTCCCAGGTTGGTCTCTTTGGGGACACCATGGAAGAATTTGCGCAGCAGTTCTCCACGTTGAAGCAACTGACAGTGGCCATCAAACACATCCTGCCTCTGCGTGGGTCAGGACCTGGTCCTGCAACCCTGAAGCAGCAGCTTACATCTGCTCATTGCCGGAGACGGCCCCCCTTCAAGAACTGCTGAGGCCCTGCAACAGCCCTGGCTGGCAGTCAAGCCTGAACAATGGCCCACCAGAGTGTCGCCGCACTTTCAGCCCTTGGAAGAACATCTCATTTCTATGGGCAGGAATGCCCTTAGAACAGGTTTTCAGATGCATTGTTAGTACGACAGATGTTTCCAACAATGGGCATGCAGCTTCTGGGATCTGGACGGGCCTTGAGGAGGTTTCGACCTCTAATCCAAGGCAAGCACGTGTTGGTCCGGAAGGACTCCCTCTCATGACAGGTCACGCTCCGCGGTGAGTGGAGGATTCATCCCCAGATGGTCCAGCTGATTTGGAGTTGATTCAGCCAGGCACAGGTAGATCTGTTTGCCTCGCCAGAATCCACCCATTGCCAGTTTTGGTATTCCCTGACCAAGGCCCCCCTTGGCATGGATTCACTGGCTCACAGCAGGCCCAGGGACCTACGCAAATATGCGTTTCCCCCAGTGAGCCTCATTGCACAGACTCTGTGTCAAAGTCAGGGAGGACAGGGAACAAATCTTGTTTGTGGCACCTTATTAGCCCAACAAGACTTGGTTCTCGGAGCTTGTGCTATTTGCTGATTCCCCTGAGGAGGGACCTTCTCTCCCAGAGGAAGGACACAATCTGGCACCCGCGCCCAAATCTCTGGAAACTCCATGTCTGGTCCCTGGATGCGACCAAGAGGAATTCAGAGACCTTTCACCTGCTGTGGTGAATACTATTGCACAGGTCAGGGCCACCTATACGTGGCGGCTGTATGACCTGAAGTGGAGCATTTTTGTACACTGATGTTCTTCCCACGGGAAGGATCCTCAGAGATGTGGCATCAGTTCCGTGCTATCCTTCCTCCAAGAGGGCCTGAATAGGAACCTGTCTGCTTTTGCACTTAAGGTGTACGTGGCTGCGACATCAGTGGTCCTTTAGACCTTACAGAGAGATCCATTTGAGCCACTGCTGTCAGTTAAACTTCGTGCCATCTCTATGAAGAAGGCCTTCATGACTGCGCTCACTTCTATCTAGAAGGTGGGGGAACTTCAAGCCCTCTCCGTTAGCGAATCGTGCCTAGAATTCGGGCCGGCAGACTCTCATGTTGACCTGAGACCCCGGCCTGGATATGTGCCCAATGTTCTCACCACTCCTTTCAGAGATCAGGTGGTAACCTTGCAAGCTATACCCCCACAGGAAGGGGACCTCGACCTGTCTCTGTTGTGCCCAGTGCAAGCCCTGTGCATCTGTTAGGAACGCACAAAGAGGCTGCGTTTACACTTGGCATTAACATGTGACCTGTATCCGGATGTTGTCCACATACACATTGAAAAGACAAGTGTAAACGCACTTCTGATCGGAATGTTATCCAATCAGTGTGTCCTGGAGCGTGTTCAGAAGAAAGATGGAGGACACCAGGCCGTTGAGTGCTAGTGAGACTTGTACACTTAACACCGTGTCTACACCGGACGTGACAGTTGTTAGTTTACTGTCGGGGATTTGTCGCGTTGCACCGTGCCACATCCAGTGTAGATGGGCCATCACTCAGTTATAAATTTGTTCTCTATGTCGCAATTACTCAAAGAGAAATTGAATTAAATAATTACAATTAATTATACTTATACAAATCTTACCTCAGCTGCATTAGTAACGGTAGGCAATTATATTGCAATCACTAATCTTTCATTGCCATCGAACATTCAGTGTAATTTCATATCATCTCTAAGAAAGATATTTTTGTGGACACAGAAAATTACTTTCTTACAGTACTAATGCATTAGAGAATGTAGCTAGATCGATCATAGACAGGTACATTATTCACAAGCGATGACAGAACCAGAAACTCATGTAATGTGTGCACAAAAGTTTTATTAACTAAACACTAACACATAACTAATCTAACAACAAACAAACTTACCTCACTCTAACCTGGGCAGAGTGTACATGGATTTAACGAAAATCGTTAGAGAACCAGAGAATGCATTTATGGAAAATAGTCAGTTACCCCCTGAATGAAACCATCACGGCCAGATTTATAATGGGTCTACAGCTTATACTAAACCTCTTTTCTGTTATTTAAATGTACAATAACTGCCTTGCCTTGGCCATTGAATGAGCGTATCCGAGGTAGTCTCAGAGGAAAGTCTTGATGGTTTGGAGGTTCGGTGGTGCTGGAGTCACGATCACGTTCTTCTGGGTTTGAAGAGTGATGAACTCCAAAGAGATGTTATTCTGACTCTGCAGGTCAAAAATGTCTTCTCCCAGATGGAAAGTGATGAGAGAAGAGTGCAGAGGTCGAGAGACTGAGATCCGAGGATCTTTGGTGAATTGAAAACAGGCTGCAGCCTGCACAAATTTAGGGGTCCTTCGAAGACCTCTAGCTCAGCCATCATCTTCTCAGAATCTAAAAGGACCTTGCCATGGTAACCAGGGGCCTGGAGGTCGTTCACAGACATCCTGGCACCCAGCATAGTTGTTGGGTGAGGGGTCTGTGATTATTTGATAATCTAATGAATAATTGATTTGTTAAATCTAATGAACATGTGTGTGTCTGATTGGTCCAAACGCTACATATAGTATTTTGTCGCATCGCGCCGCTCGCGTCCAGTATAGACACGGTGTAAGACTTATTTAAATATTGCGTGGGAAAGAGAGATCCAATCGGTTATCCAGATAGAGAAGTCACTTGATGTTGCCACTTAACCTTCCTATCCTGATTGCTTGATCGGATCATGGTGATCGCATGTTAATGCCAAGTGAAAATGCAGCCAGAGTTGCGGATGGTCTGAACAACCCTTTGTCTGATTTGGAGGACAGCAGAAGAGGAATGTTGTCTCCAAACAGAGGATCTCCCACTGGATTGTGGATGTGATCTTGATGGCCTATCAGGCCAGAGGTTCACCATACCCACTTGGAGTGAGGGTCTTACTCGACCAGGGGTGTTGCTGCTTCATCAGCTTTAGCGAATGATGCCTCTCTAGCAGACATTTGCAGAGCTGCAGGTTGGGCTACACCTAATACATTTGCCAGATTATACAATATGCGTATATAACTAGTCTCATCCAGAGTCTTGAACGCTAGTACTTAGACTCAGGTGGCTTGTAGGGTGTAGAGATTGCACAGAGTGCCCCATATGTAGTGGCACCCCTTGATGGCCCTATATGAGTATTGTTTCACTGATGTGTCCCTTAGGATTTAGTGTTTCCTCTAGACAGACAATTGATCTGTCACAAGGTTCTGTGCTTGGTAGTTCTCACCTTATGTGGAGCCCACCACAGAATCTTCCCTATGTGGTACTTCCTCCTGTAAGTCCATAGATTGATCTTCACATGCTACTTCCTCTTTGGGTAGGATGTGACCTCCGTAGTGTCCTTTCCCCACCAGGGGAACAGATGTTTTCCCAGCGTTAACTACCAAGACTTTCAGCCGTCACTTATTCTGTTTTTCTAACAAAATGAGAAAAAGGTACTGACTGAGGTGACCTCTGCCTTCTTAGCGGCTCTAACAGATGTTGGAGAGCGAGGTCATTAGTCTTGGGCCTTGGAAGGTTACGAGGAGGAGAGGTGCATTTGGTTGTGACAGACACTGGCTTGTCAACATCTTCACCCCTGTGGTCTCATAACACAGTTAGGCAGCTGTGGCGTTTTGTATAGGGACTCGTAGTGATGGAAACTTAGACACAACGTCAAAGTGACCGACTGAAAGGGGACGTCTCTATTAATAAGTATGGTAACCCTCTTTCCCTGATGGAGGGAACTGAGATGTTGTGTCCCTTATGTCACAACTCTGAACTGCCTCTGAGTGGGTTGAGATGCTTCTCGACTCCTCAGAACAGAACGAGTGAGCAAATGCTACGCTAGCCTATTTATACCCGGATGTCCAGAGTGTGGCCAGCTATGCAAATTTTGCTTGCCAATTTCAATGTTTTTTTCTCAATGATGTCAGAGGTGTCTGGGCTCCCAAGAGCAGCCCCTAGTGTTGGAACCTTTCGACACAACATCTCAGTTCCCTCCATCAGTGAACGAGGGTTAACATACCTACCGGAGATTTTTTAATAGTAATAATATTTCACTTTTTTAAATCAAATAAATGCTGAGCATTTACAAAAATAAATACATATATAAATAAATCTTACCTGCTCCGAAATTTTAATTTAAATGAACCTGATGTGAAACATGTGCAGATCAAGTTCATGTTTCCATCAGGTCCATCATCCACCTTCAAGTTGTGATTTTGATGATCCAAATGATATCAGAAAAAGGAAACATTAATCAATTATTATTATTATTAATGTATTATTATAACTATTTAATTATGAAGGAATTTACCCTCTATAGATTAAATGGATTGGCAGTAATTTGGTGGTACATTACAGTATATGCTGTTCTACATTTCATGAAATCAATGATGTCTGAAGACATTTGATACTCATTTGGCTCATAATGGGTGATACAGATTATGCTTAGATTTCTCAAACCCATTTTAGTTTTACTGCAGACTGTTAGCTATTTAATATGCAAATAATCCATCTTAAGTGTCTCCAATGAGAGAACATCAGCTTGTAGATGAACGTGTTTGCAATTAACAACTTTCTCTGACTGAACGCTGTAATAGTTAATTAGTGTTTGGGTGTAGAAACACATCCCAGTGGCAGCTGGACTATCCCATAATTCAGTTCATAATCAGCCCAATGTGTTTCCCCTCTTCACACTTACGACTCCATAATGTCAAAGTATACATCACTAACCTGCAAAATTTGACAAAGCATCCAGGTGTAAAGGCCTATATTTACCCCTTTTGACACTAACCTGCAAAATTTGACAAAGCATCCAGGTGTAAAGGTCTATATTTACCCCTTTTGACACTATCAAAGTCATCTGTCAAAGTTGGCAGGCATCCACTGATCTATTGACATGCAAACTCACACTCTGGTGCCCTTTGCATAAGAGTGATCGGCGATAACCATCATATTTCTCATAATTAAGTCTGAAATTGTCATCACACCAGATTTTGTGAAATAAATCGACCATTAGCGACTAATAAAGAGTCTCACACAAGATATTCATAATAAAGGGACTCACTCGGCCGAATGGCAGTTAGAAGTGAGGAATTAATTAAGGCTACTAAATCAAATGATAAGGTCATTTGAGACTTAAGCAGAGAAACACGATTATAGTTATGAAGGGAGACTTTTATTTTCCTTCTTGCACCCTGCTTTACTTTAAACCCAATAATTACTACTTTATATTTTTCTGTGTTTATATAACATACAACATAGCTATCAAATTGTTGAATGAACGATTCATTCCAAACAATATAATATACATACTATATATATAGATATATAATATATATATATATATATATATTATATAATATATATATATATATCTTCTATTCTATACTTAATAGTGTATGTCTTTCCATGAAAACGATTCGTTCATTTGAACAATCTTTAATATGACTCGAAACATTGATCAGTTTAGCGAGGGATTCTTCCTTTCCTGTTGACCATGACCTGCGCCCACATCTTATTACAGGAAACAGATGATTATTCACCTCCCGGTCGTCGTGTGCTGAGGTTCGTTCATTCTTTTTGTCACAGTGACGTGACGCATTGGTTACAGAATAGCTAATAGTTCCTTTCTTCAACATGTGCATAATCTGTTTTACAGTTATGTGATGCATTTCTGGTCTCAAATTGTAGCTTTTTATTTCTTACAATTTATACTTTTGTAAATTTCTGTCATGATGGTTCTTTTTCCATAACAGTTGAATGTGAGCAATGAATAGGCCCGGCGTCAAGGGGGTCTTAGGGTTGGCTTAGACCCCCCCTGCAATGATCTGATGGACCCACCCCTCCACTCCCGGAATACAATTTTAAACACGGAAACCAATCTAAACACAATTTCAACCACGGGACACCCCCTCGGATCTCATTTACGCCACCTCAGATTCAATTTGATGTTTGTAAGTTTGTTAACTACACTGGTGTCCAAGGAAAGCAGCAATAATAATAATTTCTAATAAAATCAGAATAATTGTTTTATTCATTCATTCAACTATATTCAATATAAAACACTTTGATAAGAACAGATGCCTCATATAATAACAAGTTTCAATTTATGTTTGTGTTTCGTTACTAAGGAGGGAAGCGAGCACGTGACAAAATAGCAAATAACTCAAACCTGAAGACTCAAGACGTGAACTAATCAATTTTGTTTCTGGAATTATAGATATATTACCATAATTATGTTTGAATTTATATATATATAATAGATTATTTTTTTTCAAGTGCTATTGCATCATATTTAGTCTCAACTAAACTAAACTAATCAACTAAATGCTGGATTTTCAAAAGTATGTGAAACATTTTAACTTTGCAGCATAGACTCTTTAAAAGATGTCCAAGAGTTTTATACACCTGTCTGTTATTGTGGGGAAATTTCCATGCTCCTAAATGTGGCGTGGAACAAAACAAAACATGATTGATTGCTTTACCTGTAGGTCACATGGCTTCTTGGGCGGCCCTTGGCCATTCAAAGTGGCAAAGGTTCCTATGCGAGACTACATCATATTAGTATGTAAAAACTTTTAAACAATTAAAAACACAAGCACTGACTGACAACACCCCCAGATCAATCTCCACTGACTAATAGTGACCACTATATGTGTTAATGTCATATTCTGTAATGGAGTCTTCACTTTTAATGAAAACAATTTGTATTAATCATTTGTGCTCTTTGAAGTGACCTCTGAACTCCACACTAAAGAAAAATGGAGACTGACCCCTTGTCCAAATACCCACACTTGCGGTCTTGGCCACTTGAGAACGCGTGCGCGCGACAGGAAGTAAGTGTGCAAGTCTGTCCCATGTCTTCAAAATGCCAAAGTGCAGTGCCCTTAATGGATACTAAATCCACACTACCTCGAATACCGCTCCAGAGCGCTATTCAAGGCTAAGTGAATCCCATCATGCATCATGTTCTGGAAATAAATCGTGAGACTTTTTGCCGAGATCTCGCGAGAGGTCACGGAAACCTTTCCGATGTAAGTTAAATATTAATATAATAATTAGATATTACATATAATTTGGTAGAAAAACTGTGTTTTTACGTTTTATTGGTGCAAAGATGAGTTGTGGTGATATTTATTTTGTACAACATTTGCAACTGCTTTTTATCATTTAATTAGAAGCACCACAAATTAAAATTATGTCATGTTATAGGGACTACTGAACAGACATTTAGAAGTTGATTTTAAAATGCAAAGTAATTAAAATAAAGCTGTGTAAACACTTGCATTTTTACAACACTATCAGTGTGTCCCAATCCCATCAGGTATTGAAAAGTTCGACACACACTTGTGGTCTTCATGCTCACTTGGACCGAATACAGGAAATACGTCATTTAAGTAAACATGTAAGTGGTCAAGTGCAAAGACCGCAAGTGTGGGTATTTGGACAAAGCCAGTCTTTGTGTGAAAAAATGGTTTCCACACTTTTTGACCAATCAATATCCATGACTTTTCCATGACCTTTCCAGTGCATTTTGGTTACTGGAAAATAATTCATACACAATCATACAAATTCATGAAACTGTGAACCACTTTGCGAATCATTTTGATTAATTCATTGAAAAGAAAGAACCAACAAGAAAACAACTCAAGAACAAGATTTTGCTGCAAAAATATTTTAGATCTATGCATAATAACAAATATATATATATTTGTTATATAAACTGCCATAACATTTTATTGTTTTTCATGACTTTTCAGCCCTGACCAGTTTTCCATGACCATGGGAATCCAGAAAGATGTGTAAAAAGCAATAAAGATTAACCATTTATGCACCTACTTTGACACAAGTACGTGGTTTTAATTATATATAATCATATATATACTGTATATAGAGAGCGAGAGAGAGAGAGAGAGAGAGAGAAGAGCGAGAGAGAGAGAGAGAGAGAGATAGAGAGAGAGAGATTTAGCCCCTGGTAACCATTCGCTTTCATTCAATGACAAAGAGCCTCTTCAACATTTTGATGTTCTCCTTCTGTGTTGCACGGATGAAATAAAGTCATAGGGGTTGAAACAACATGGGGTGTGTAAATGATGAAATACTTTTAATACGGCTGATATTTTCCTTACGGCCGATCGTCTGTGAAATTTCTAATTCACCCGTTTTCACAAGTTACCTTGTACAACTTAAAGTTTTCAATTAACATCTTAATATTTCTGCTGATCAGCATTATGCAAACTGCTGCATATTCAAGGACGTCTTCTTCAGTGGCGCAAAAATGGGGTATGCAGTATATGCAGTGCATAGGGGCACCACACATAGGGGGCCTCATTTTGCCGAAATCATTATGTGAAAATCTTCTTTAAAACGTTATAAATAATCAAAGAGACTTTTCAGACGCGCACTTCAGCAGCTTGCCCTCAGCGCACCAGGCTGAGTCAAACAAGCGCGGAAAAGGTACAGGTGCCAAATGAGCTTCAGTAGAACAACAGTGAACTGCGGTCTGATGAGATGTTGTTTTATGTCAGTAAAACAAACTGTCCTGTCCTGTCAGACGTTTGTGCTCATGATGCACGCTCTTCTACTGTTAGCGAATATAAAGGCACACGCTATCACTTCATCATAAATAACCCGCACAAGATGCTACGAGGATACTTAACGATGCAAAACTGTGCATTCACGTATTTAGAATTCTCAAATCCTGTAGGCTTAGTGAAATCTTCTGCACTTCGAGATCACAATAGGGTGCGCTATGTAATTTTTTATTTGTAATTTAATGTACAAGTAGGCTAAATGTGAGCACAGTGCAGTTGTACTAGAAAATGTGCTAATTTTTCATTAATTTGTAAAGTACGAAAATGAAACTATATTTAAATGCACAAAATAACAAATTTTACATTCTGGCATTTATGTGCTGTTGACTTCCGCCCTTTTTCACATTATTGTAGATGGGGATTCAAAAGAGAACTTTTTTTTATTATCCTTTGTACAGAGCTCGATTTAGGTATAACAAAAGTCCTACAATGAATTCATTTTGACAACTATTTTCAGGTTCGTCCCTTCTGTCCAGTGTGTACTCATGGTTTTGTCCAAAGCTGACACTTCCGTCATATCCTGCTTTTATGGAGCGTGTGGCTTTGAGTATCCGCGCCGCCATACGCTCTCTTTTCTGCGTGCCTTGTTTCATGTTGGAGCGTGGTGTTCGGATCCCGGCACTCATGTCTTGCGTTTCGTGCCAGGGTCCGGACACTCGCGCTCCAGTTCTGCTGTATTGGGAGGCGGGCCGGTCATCAGTTCGCTCGGCCATGCGCTCTTCTGTCCATGTGGTTTGTGTTCGGCCGCATGCTTTTCTTGTTGTCTTGTGTTGTTGTTGCATGCAGCTCGTGTTATCGGCTGCTTGCTTTCATGTCCTGTTTTGTCTTGTGCTGTGTAGCATGCAGCTTGTGTTTTTCATTGGCTGCGTGCTGTACTTGGCTGTGTGAACACGAGTATTCTCATTAGCTGCGTGTTCGTGTCTTGTTCTGTTCAAGCATATGGCTTGTGATTGTTTTGCTGGCCATGTGCTTGAGTTTTTGTTTTGTGTGAGCGTATGGCTTTTGTCTTTGTTTCTTGTGCGCCATGTGCTCTCATGTCAATCGTCTTGACTCCACCCATCTTGTTACCTGATTATTGGTTAATTTGCCCCACCTGTGTTCCCTCGTTACCCTCCTCATTTGCGCCCTATTTATTCTCCTTGTGTTTAAAGTCCTGTGACAGCTGGAAATGAGGGAGGAATTTAGAGTTTGTTGTAAGGCAAGTGCAAGAAGCAATAATAGAAGTAGAAAGGTGGTCATATATGTGGGGTTTTAGGTTCTCTGTTGAAAAAACAAAAAATGTATTCTTTTCAGAATGTAGGATTAGTAAAGCGGTAAAATTGAAATTATATGGTCAAGATATAGAAAGAGTATCATGTTTAAAATTTTTGGGTATATGGTTTGATGAAGAACTCATTTAAAATGCGCATAAAAAAATAGTTGATAAATGTAAAAGGGTAATTGTTATGAGATGTTTAGTGGGGAAAGAATGGGGGCTGAGAGGATGGCTCTAAGAAGTATATATACAGAATTGATACGATCTGTATTTGATTATGGGAGTATAGTGTATCAATCTGCTGCTAATAGTGTGTTAAAAGAGGTAGACAAAATCCAGTACAAGGCATTAAGATTATGTACGGGGCAATGAGATCTACACCAACTGCAGCCTTGCGAATTGAAATGGGAGAAATGTCTTCAGGTCTTAGAAGATTTGAACTGTCACTAAGATATTGGGTCAATATATTAGGACATAGTCAAGAACACCCAGCTAGGGTAGTTCTAAAACCTTTCTGGGAAAAAGAAAAAGAGTGGTAAAATAAATGGAAATTGGTGAAACTCCAATAAACCCTACAGTTCCGTGGTCAACAATCCCTCTGTGGTTAATATCTCAATCTACGGTAGATATGACATTAAGTGAAGAAAATAAGGATAAGTTCAAATAAAATGTTCAAATAGCACATAAGTACATTCATGAAAATTAGTATGGGTATGTTCAAATATATTCTGATGCATCGAAAAATATACGGAAGACAAAGTAGGTGTGGCATTTAGTATCCCAGAATTTAATGTCAAAGTCAGTAAAAGAATCACAGATAATTTGTCAATTTACACAGGTGAAATTATTGCAATTTTACTGGCATTGCAATGGGTGGAGGAAAATAAGCCAATGCGGACATATGTTCTGATTCAAGTTCATCTTTAATTACAATTAAAACATGTCATTCAGAGAGCAGAGCAGATATAATGATTGAGATTCTTCAAACAATATATAGGATCCAGATGATGGGAATTTCTGTAGCTTTCTGTAGGGTACCAGCACATGTGGGAGTAAAAGGGAATGAGTTAGCAGACGAATATGCAAAGGAAGCAACAAAGTAGACATAGATATGCAGATAAAGTATGGTAAGAGTGAAATGAAGTGTGTAATCAAGCAACGTGTGAAGAATAGATGGCAGAAATATTGGGAAAAAGAAAGAACAGGGAGATGGTTTTATAGCATTCAAAGAACTGTCCAAAGTGAAAATAAAGTGATGTGACATGTGGCCAAGTAGTGTGACCCATACTTGGAATTAGTGCTCTGCATTTTATAGCCGGTACGAGAAACTCGAACCCACGACCTTTGGGTTACGAGTCCGACTCTCTAACCATTAGGCCACGACTTCCCACTGTTGGTAAGTGCAGAGTAACAGGAAGAAATAGACATGAGGAAATTATAATCTCAAGGCTTAGATTTGGCCATACTGCTCTTAATAGCAGTTTAAAGAGAATGGGGAGACATGAAACTGGAAAATGTGAAAGGCATGTTTAATGACGGTGTCCATTACGTAAAGGAAAGAAAGATACTGTCTTGATGTCCTCAGGAAATAAAAAAAACTTATTTGATGAACATTGTTTTGTTGTTTTTTGGGATGTGTTTTTTAAATGCTGGTATTTTGGCCATTCCTCCATGCAGATCTCCTCTAGAGCAGTAATGTTTTTTGGGCTGTCGCTGGGCAACACGGATTTCAACTCCCTCCAAAGATTTTCTATGGGGTGAGATCTGGAGACTGGCTAGGCCACTCCAGGACCTTAAATGCTTCTTACGAAGCCACGCCTTCATTGCCCGGGCGGTGTGTTTGGGATCATTGTCATTCTGAAAGACCCAGCCACGTTTCATCTACAATGCCCTTGCTGATGGAAGGAGGTATTCACTCAAAACCTCACGATACATGGCCCCATTCATTCTTTCGTTTCCACGGATCAGTCGTCCTGGGGGTTCCCCCCCTTTTTTTTTGTTTTGGGGCCAAGAAAAACAGCCCCAAAGCATGATGTTTTCACCCCCATGCTTCACAGTAGGTATGTGTTCTTTGGATGCAACTCAGCATCTTTCTCCTCCAAACACGACAAGTTGAGTTTTTACCAAAAGTTCTATTTTGGTTTCATCTGACCATAGGACATTCTCCCAATCCTCTTCTGGATCATCCCATTGCTCTCTAGCAAACTTCAGACGGGCCTGGACGTGTACTGGCTTAAGCAGGGGACACGTCTGGCACTGCAGGATTTGAGTCCCTGCGGCGCAGTGTGTTACTGATGGTAGCCTTTTTTACTTTGGTCCCAGCTCTCTGCAGGTCCTTCACTAGGTCCCCCGTGTGGTTCTGGGATTTTTGTGATTTTCTGAGTTCTTGTGATCATTTTGACCCCACGGGGTGAGATCTTGCGTGGAGCCCCAGATCGAGGGAGATTTCAGTGGTCTTGTATGCCTTTCCATTTTCGAATAATTGCTCCACAGTTGATTTCTTCACACCAAGCTTCTTACCTATTGCAGATTCAGTCTTCCCAGCCTGGTGAAGGTCTACAATTTTGTTTCTGGTGTCCCTTGACAGCTCTTTGGTCTTGGCCATGTGGAGTTTGGAGTGTGATTGTTTGAGGTTGTGGACAGGTGTCTTTTATACTGATAACGAGTTCAAAAAGATGCCATTAATACAGGTAACGAGTGTAGGACAGAGGAGCCTCTTAAAGAAGAAATTACAGGTCTGTGAGAGCCAGAAATCTTGTTGTTTGTAGGTGACCAAATACTCTTATTTTCCGTGATTGCCATTGATTTTTTTTTCTCATTTTGTCTCTCATGGTTGAGGTATACCTATGATGAACATTACAGGCCTCTCTCATCTTTTTAAATTGGGAGAACTTGCACAATTGGTGTCTGACTAAATACTTTTTGCCTGCACACCCTGTATATAGTAGGACTATATTACGTAACTTTTTTGTAATAGTATATAATATTGGCGCACTCTGTCCCGCCTAGTGAAAGGCTCGTAAAGTAGATCCACGTGTGCACTGATATCGCTGAAGTGAACTAACCTGAAAAGTTATTCTTCAGAGAGCATTGCTATGGCTACTTACATGCCCGCAAGTTACCTCCACTTTTGGAACCAAAAGCTGATGGTTATCCGCTCAGCTTATCCTACGAATATACCCGGTATGTCACATAACCTCTTTCTGGAATACCCCCGATCCTGCCTTGCTTGTTAGGCCGAGCCTTTTTTTCCCCATGGTATGTTTTGTGTTTGTTTTTTATTATTTTAAAATAAAAAAGCCCCTTCTCTCTTGCATCAGTGAATACTCGCCTCATCCCTCTACTCAAACCCTGACACTAATAGAATGTTAAGCATTGACTGTATTTTTTTTTCAGAGTTCATTGGTTATATAAAATTCAGTGAAGGTTGACTTTAGTTATCTGCATGTCTCATCCATGAGTAGGCTTGTGCAATGATGGAGAACAAGCTTTTGTGGGTGTTTAGACCCACAACTTAGCTCACTGAGCAATAAAGCTAGAGAGAGCCCTTTTATTAAAATAACTGGAGGTAATACAAAAATGGTCATATTCACTCAGTATTACCTGGTCTAATTCACAACTTCACAAATTCTCGATTACAATTACGTACAAATTAATTGTATTCAGTTGTGTTTTAGGCACTAAAACATTCCAGTATAGTAAAATACATTTCTATATTGAAATAATAAAGATGTCTGTGCAACACAGACTGGTTGCTGGCTCCTTCCTGGCCAGCCCTATGCAAACATCATGGCTCTACCGCTGCCTAAGAGGGCAAATATCAGGTAATTTCTGAGTATCTCTCTCTGTTTTCTAAAAAAAAAAAAAAAAAAACATGTTTGTGAATGGCCATTTGATTTACATTTGAGAGAGTATGTTATTTACATTATATTTGAGAGCCACTTATCACTGAAAATTTTGGTTTTAATTCAAAATAGGCCATCTGTGTGATTCAAGTAGATCTGATGAGTTGAAAACTCTTGTTACTTCATACTTCAATACAAACATTGTCTGAATTTTGACAAAAGGAGATTTTTAAATGCTATAATTGTGATTTTATAATGTCTAAATATAAATCCATTAGCAAAACATGTGAAAAGAACTATATTACAAAGTGGAAATTGTAAATGAGACAAAACAATTATCATCTGCTGCCATCTAGTGGTCATAGTGGGAATCATGACATTCATTTTAATAGTATTTGTTTTTCTACCAGGTAAAATTTTGGCAGAAATCTTCCACTTAGCATGACAAATTTTCCATGAATTATCTCTATAAGTAAAAATGAAAAAATGCAGATGTTCTTTAAAGTAAATTTTACTTACAGTGTTCTCATTTTATGTAAAGTGCAAACAATATGAATAACTTTGCGGGCAAATGAATCAATATATATTATATATATCCTATATATATATAATATAATATACTCATATCCTCAAAAGTGTATGAGAAAATAATCGATATTACAAAAATAAAACAAAATCTGACAGTAACACACACACACACATAGGTTTGTTTGTAGTGGTTTATGGGGGACTCTCCATAGGCGTAATGGTTTTTTATACTGTATAAACCATATTTTCTATTGCCCTACACTCTTAAAAATAAAGGTTCTTCACGATGCCATAGAAGAACCTTTTTGTTTAAATGGTTCCATAAAGAACCTTTACATCTGAAGAACCTTTCTGTTTCACAAAAGGTTCTTTGTGGCGAAAGAAGGTTATTCAGATTTTAAAAAGGTAAGAAAGAGATGGTTCTTAGAGCCTTTGACTGAATGGTTCTTTGTGGAACCAACAATGGTTCTTCTATGGCATCGCTTGAAGAACCTTTTGAAGCACCTTTTATTTTTAAGAGTGTACACCACCCTACACCTAAACCTACCCCTCACAGGAAACTTTCTGGATTTTTAGATTTTCAAAAAAACTCATTCTGAATTTTATAAGCCTTTTGAATTACGGGGACAGTGAAAATGTCCTCATAAATCACCTTCACGTTGTAATACCTATGTCATACCCATGTTATTATACAATGTGTCCTCATACTGGCACACAACACACACACACACACCAACACACACACACATATATATATATATATATATATTATTCTACATACAGTGGCCCATATTATTTTAAAATTAATTTATCTGAAGTCAAAGAAGAGGCATCACTGGGGACAAACAGACAGACAATACTAGGCTGAATATGCAGGGCAAATAAATAATAGAAATTGAGAGACAGACAAAGAGGATGCAAAATAGGTAGAACATGGCTACGTGCTGCCTAGAAAACAAGAGCAAAGATCACTGTAATACAGTGGCCACTACTGGCACCCTGTTTCACAAAATGCAGTGAGAGATGGTCATAGGAATTGTAAGATATAAATTCACAGGAAGCCATAAGAGAAGTTTCACATCAGTATAGAAAGCCACCCAAATGTAGTTTGATTCTTCTAATTAAATGTTCTTCTGACAGCATGAATAATTAATAAATATTCACCAAGGCTGCATTTATTTGATCAACCGATACACTCAAAAGGGTAATATTGTGAAATATTATTACAATTTAAAGTAATTGTTTTTGAAATTATATTAAATACCATTTATTCCTGTGAGCAAAGCTGAATTTTCAGCATCATAACTCCAGTCTTCAATTTCACATGATCCTTCAGAAACCTTGTAACATGCTGATTTGTCTATATATATATATATATTATATATATATTTCAAGTGGTGTATAAAGTAACCTGAAAGCCATACTCAAGTAACAGTACAGATATCTTACCAGAAAATTACTTTGGTAGAAGTTGAAGTCACTGTTTAGAATATTACTTGAGTAAAAGTCGTAAGGTATGTTTACGGAGCTGACAGACGTGAGACGTGCGATCCTTCGCAAAAGCTTTTATTGTTGAGAAGACAGAGACATGGTCAAAGCAGGCAGGGTCAAACAGAGGCAGATAGGTGTATGGTGGGCAAGACACAAGAATAATCCTATGGCTAGCGTGGGTCGACGATTGGCAGACAGAGTCATAGGGGCAAGGCTAAAGGGAGAAATCCAGGAAAACAGACAAGGCTAAGGCTAAGACTAAGACTAAGGCTAAGGCTGGGAAACAACTGAGGGCTCTGTAGTGTAGCTATCTCTAGGGGAGTGATAAATGTTGAAACAATACTCGGCAGAGGGAAGGATCAGAGTGAGTGTTAAATAGTGAGTGAGTGATATGAAACAGCTGTGTGCAATCAGGGGTGTGTGCAATCAGGGCTGTGTGCAATCAGTGCAATGATGATGGGATATGTAGTCCGGGGTGATGTGCAACAGTTGTGTATGCGAGAGTCCAATGGAAATTGGAACGTGTGACCGCTGGATGGCTACCAGAATGCAGTTCATGACCGGAGTTCGTGACAGTATGTTATATTTATTGTACTTAAGTATGAAAAGTATTTTTTAAATCTTAAACGTAATACGAAATAGCCTATGACAAGTCCAGGGAGTCACTCTTAATATCGTCTATCGGCGATTTCACAGACTGGCGATATGACGATTTGAAAAATGACCATATCACCCAATACTATTACAGATACAGACTTGTCCTTTTGTATATCAAAATCAAGATTTAAATACTTGGGAATAAATATTACCCGTTCGTACACTGATCTGTTTAAAGCAAATTATAATCCCATACTTAAAAAGCTTGAATCAGATTTCCAACGGTGGAGTGTTATATATTTTTCTTTAACTGGTAAAATCAATTGTGTTAAAATGAATGTGTTACCCAGATTATTGTATTTGTTTCGGAGTCTTCCAATTTTCTTGCCAAAGTCCTTTTTTCAGTCAATCAATAGGTTGCTGTCTTCCTTTATATGGGGGGGGGGGGCAAAAAGCCAAGAATACGCAGGGAGTTTCTTGAAAAACCTAAAAAGGACGGATGACTGGCTCTCCCAAATTTGCTAAATTATTCTTGGGCAGCAAATTTACAAAGTTATTTATTGGTTTCAGTCCCCACATATAGAATGGTGTGAAGCGGAGGCTAAACCTTGCCAAACAACACCACTGTCGATGCTGATTACAATGAAGTCACCATTCTCACCATAGCAGTTTTCCTCAAGTCCAGTTGTAATTTCGA